>JANITW010000002.1:24851561-24873241 GCA_027564335.1 Erythroxylum williamsii | reverse complement strand
AATTTTTATTCGGGCCGAAAATTTTCGGGTTATTAAAATTTCGGGTTCGGGCCGGGTAAAATAAAAAAATTTCGGGTAATTCGGGTCGGGCCCGAACAGTGAAAATTCGGCCCGAATTACCCGAACGCTCACCCCTAGTTTGAGTAGTTAAATATGCATTTTTTGATTAAAAGGAAATCAAAATTCTAGTAGTAATTAATATTGAATGATTGAGAAGTTAATTTAATGTTGGCAACTATACATGAATTTAGTGATCCATAATTATCATGAACAATTGATTCAAATAGCAAACAAGTTATTATATATTTGTATAATTAACTTATGAAAAAACTTAAATTGAATAGTTATAATCATTTCAATTATTTAGTTTATGGTTTAGTATTTTTTATGAAGTTTATTGTTATCATTTAATTTAATCGATAAGGAATGATGTCATAACCAATTAGTTAATGGTAACTTTGGATTAATTAATTTAAAAATTAATACTTATTATAACTATCCTAATAAGAACTAATTGCTTGAATTAAAAAAATTACTCCTTTTTAAACTAATAATAAAAGTTATAATTGGAAGAAATCTTTCCTTTGGATTAGAAGTAAAATTTTCATTTTCATTTTTATATTTAGTTGATTTATTTTAATTCCTAGCTAATTTTAGTTCATTCGTTAATTAATCATAAATCTCTCCTTTTTTATCGACTAAAATTAAGAAATATACATTCTGGTTTCATGGCTATTACAAGAGTTGAGTGAATCAGAATTGATTCTAAGGGCTTTGATAACAAATTCAAAATTTTGGTTCGAAATTATTTTATTTTATTAGTTTCTTTATTTTACAATTTGCTACTAATTTCTTGTCATGTATGAATCACGAATCTCCCAATGGTAATCCCAATTATATAATTTTGAAATCTGAATTTCCATTTCCAATCTTTCCGATAGAAAAAAAGAATAGGAACGCATGGGCATTTCATCAAACACTTAGCTTGCATTATGCCATTAGTGGAAATCACAATCACATATTACCTAATCACCAAACCGCAAATAATTAGTCATACAATACTCTCCAAACAATCTAATATGAATAAAATAATAAACCAAATTTGAGCAGAGAGACTACCTTATTAATACATTGGTTAGTTAGTGGCTCTAGAGAGCGGCAACTGCTGGTGCAGTGGACGTGCGATGGAGAGAGACGAGGAGATGTACGACGGCTGACAGGGAGCGTACACTTACTAGGAGAGACAGAGAACAAATTAAAATACGCGATGACGGTGAGTGAAGAACAAAATAGAAGAAGAAATGAAGAAGAAAAAGGCAAGAACAAGAAGCTCGATGTCTAAACTCTAAAGTGGAGACTCTGGATTGGAAATTAATTAAAAGTAAAACGACGTCAAGAACAAGAAGTGCGATGTCTTGAGTGGAGACTCTGGATCTGGACTGGAATTCAAAACCACGTCATTTCGTTTATAACATATCTCTGATTAAAGCAAAAACAACATGGTTTTGTTATTTGAACCTATCAGGTTTTGAAAATATTAGATTTTAATTATAAATATTAAAGTTAAAATTTATTTTTGGCCTTTTTCAAAATAGACTGGTACTGGTAGTATTCAATAAGATAATTATTTGTCCTATTTATATAGCCCAGCCTCAGTCACAATCCCAAACGGCAGGTCGTGCTACAAGAAAAGTGTTACTTGTTTAGGGGTTGCCACTTCCCACCTCTTCTTCCTCTGCCTATTCAAAACTCTTTTTACGGCTAACTCTAACATCAACGGGTCCAACAAATTGCTCATCTTTCGGGTTAGCCTATTTTCGCTTCACTTACTCAATCTTTTTTGGTTTTTTTTTTTATATAAAGAAAAAAAAAATGGAACTTGAACATCATGTTTTGTTTCATATCTTAATTTTTTGCTTTTCGCTGGAATGATTTTAGGAGCTTCTGATGCGACGGTGGCTAGCTGTTCTGACAACCCACTTCACGCATTGGCCTATCTCTTTTAAACCCTCCTTGAACCCTGTTCTTCGATTCCAACTTACATCCGTCAGCTCTTTACCTTTTTCTTATTCCACAAGCTCTTCTTATTTGCATCAGTTTTCTCCGTTTCCTTGCTCTCATTCTAATCCCACCTCTTTAACTTCCTACGAGCAACGTAGGATCGTTGTTGGGTTGTCCCAGTTGATCAAACGGCAGCAAGGTTGTGCCTTAAAGCGCTTTGCTGTGAAATTTTGTCCCTTTTTGATTGTCAATATTATGACACTGTTGACATATCGTGAAACTTCTTTTGCATTCTTCAAGCTCGTTTTTCAGTTTGATTCTGATTCTGCTATTCAATATGGGTCAATTGTTGCACATTTGTTGGCTGCACGGAATGTTCGGTTTCTTGCTCAGGATGTGGTTTCCTGGGTTATTGGGAGCGTTGAGCCTAGTAGGAGCAGAGATTTGGTCGATTTTATGTGGGATAATCATTATAAATACGAGTCAGATTTCTCTGTCCTTGATACCCTGATGCGAAGTTTCTTGAATGTGGATATGTGTTATGAGGCATTAAATATTTTAAGTAGGATAAGGGAGGTGGGATTGGTGCCTAGTCCATCTGCAATGTCTATTCTTTTTAAGTCGTTGCTCAGAGTAGGTGACTATGGTAGTATTTGGAAGTTGCTAAGGGATATGATTTGTGGAGGACCTCACCCGTCTACTAAAAATTTTAACGTATTGATTCTTGGTTTTTGCAGAAAAGGATATGCCCAAGTTGGAGAGAGTTTGTTCCATGTGATGGGGAAGTATAAATGTGAGCCAGATGTATATTCCTATAATTTTTTGGTTCATGCATATTGCACGATGGGTCAAACTTCAGCTGCACTCAATTACGTGCATTTGATGATTCAAAATGGTTTTCATCCAATTGAATCTACGTTTGGGGCAGTTGTAAATGCGTATTGTGATAAGGGAAATTTCGTGGAAGCTAGGAACTTATTTGATGGAATCCAACAGGCAGGTTTTTCCCCAAATGTTGCCATGTATAACACTTTAATGGATGGTTATGTTAAGGCAAGAGACATTAGTCAAGCTAATATGCTTTATGAGGAAATGAGGAATAGGGGTATAGCACCTGATGGCACAACATTTAATATTTTGGTTGCAGGGCATTACAGATATGGAAAGGAAGAGGATGTTGATAGGTTGTTGAGGGATTTGTCAGCGTCGAATATACTTCCAGGTTGTTCATGGCACGACATTTCTGTTGCTGGTTTGTGTTGGGCAGGTAGGTTGGATGAAGCTACTAAATTGTTGGAAGATATGCTTGAGAAAGGAACACCCCCGAGTGTAATTGCATTTAATTCCATAATTGTAGCTTATGGTCGGGTAGGACTGGAAGAGAATGCTAATAAAGTGTACAATATAATGGTTAAATTTGGATTAATCCCCTCATCTACAACTTTCACCTCTCTACTTATAGGCTTGTCCAAGAAAGGGAGACTGCAAGATGCGAGGGAACTTCTAAATAGGATGATGGAGAATGTCTTTCCCATCAATAAAGCAGCATGTACTGTACTATTGGACCAGTATTTTAGGATTGGGGATACAAATGGGGCTTGTAATCTGTGGAATGAGATGAAAGAAAGGAGAATAAGTCCTGATAGTGTTACCTTCTCAGCCTTTATCAATGGCCTCTGTAAAGCAGGTCTGGTGGAGGACGCATATGATGTATTCTTAGAAATGTCAAGAAAAGGCTATATACCCAACAATTTTGTCTACAATTCTTTGATTAATGGATTGTGCAAATGTGGGAATCTTTGTGAAGCATTGAAATTGGAGAAGCAGATGAGGCAAAAGGGGCTTCTTCCCGATATTTTTACTATGAATATAATCATTGCTGGACTTTGTAAAGAGGGAAGAATGAAGGCTGCGGTTAATGCACTAACAGATATGTATACCATCGGTTTGACTCCAGATATTGTCACTTACAATACTTTGATTGGTGGATATTGTAAATCATTTGACATGGCTAGTGCAGATGAGTTGATGAATGTTATGTATTTTAGTGGATGGGACCCTGATTTGACCACCTATAACACTCGAATTCATGGATTCTGTCGCAGTAGAAAAATAAGTCGAGCTGTCTTTGTGCTGGATGAGCTGATTGCAGCGGGTCTTGTTCCAAACACAGTAACATACAACACCGTGCTGAATGCTGTTTGTACAGATATTCTGGACCGTGCTATGATCTTAACTGCAAAATTGATGAAGATGGCTTTTGTTCCAAACGTTGTCACGACTAACATCTTATTGTCTCACTTTGCCAAGCAAGGGATGCCTGAGAGGACGCTCATATGGGGCCAGAAGTTGACAGAAATTTCCTTTGACTTCAATGATGTCTCATATAAGATAATGGATAGAGCCTACCGCCTTTTTATGCAAAATAACACGAAGCCCTCAAGACCAACTTCTGAAAAAGGCCTGTTTCTGGACTTCCTCATGTATATTACCTACAACTACCTAAGTAGCAGTAGATCTTGTGGCAAGATAAATCAAGATTCACTTGAGCTGACTGAAACTGGTTGATGAGGCAATCAAGGTAGAATCATCTTCTTTGTCTTTCCCTTTTTCTTAACATTTGTGATATTACAATTTAATTTATTTTCTTTATCATTCACCTTCTCGTAGTTTTGCTGTTCTCATTTGTTGATTTTTTAGTGGTGCTGAGGAGATATGATCCTTATCTGAATGAGAAGCCCTTTTTTCTCTTTTCCTTGCAGTCCAAGTTGAAATCTTATTCCATTTTTATGTAGGAAAATATTGATTTGTACAAATGTCCCTCTGTTCAACTCACTGCCGCATGCAGCGTCCTTCGTCGCTTGCTTCCCTCTCATTCTACAGCATTCGACTTTTGAATTGTCTCTAAAATCCCATTTCTCTGCTATGCTGCCATGGCTCTAGTAAGACTTGCAATCTTATGATTTCTACTTGTTACAATTAACTATTGCAGTTTTTTTTTAATGATAGATTGATGCATATAGCCGAATGCTCGATGATTTGGTGATTTTAAGAACTCTTCACATTTGTATCTTCTTGATAATTTTTCTTTTTGTTAAAGTTCTAATTTTTGCTTCCTTGGTTAGGTTGTTGTGGGTTTTCTTTGATACACAGTTTACTTATTTACTCTTTAACCTGTATTACTCTTTTATTGTCACATCGATATATGGATCTATCGGAAACAGACTCTCTGTTATGTAAGGGTAAGATAACGTACTATCAGATCTTTCCAGATCTCGCTTTATTGCTGAATTTCGGACTGGGTGTGATGATGATGATGATATGATGGAAACTTTTTCCAATTTTCGAAGTCTGAAGCTTTTGGAACTTTAGCTGATTGCGAACAGCATTGATTAGGCTACACGGAGAGAGGGGCAACGATTTGTTAGATTATTGTTTCCACAAATGGCTTATAAGTACTCAGCAGCTGAATAGGATGGCTCTTTTAGAGCAGGTTAGTATAGCTGTGCATTTGAACGTGCCTACTTAACTTGAAGGTTTATATAGTAGAATCCTTGCAGGCGACAGAATTGTCACCCGTGAAAAGTTGAGCTGCCTAGGGTTGGTGATCCTGAATGAAAGACCCTTACTTCTAGTTGAAACTAAATCTCTTTATGTTTGTCATGTCATGTAGCTAACTTATAAGCATACATACTCCTACTTCATTGTGTAATATTTTGCCATCTAGTCAAGTAACTAAGTTTTTGCTTAACCCAATACTTTGGTATTTATGCGAAGGTTACTCTTGTGTTGAGGACTTCAGGCAATGTTTTTGTTTGCAGGCTGCAAATGAATGGTGAAGGGAAATTATTGAAGAGTCTGAATTGGAGCATGGAGCTCCAAGGCCTGCAGCACTTGTACAGCTAAGAGAGTTGAAGATTTTGCACCTGATGGCCCTATTTCCAAGATTTCAAGTGAAGTTTCGACTTGAATTTGTGGGTATAAGTTAACACTGTTATCACCGACGTAATGATATAAAAATAATTCTGTTGCATTTTGTATGAAAAGATTGTTATCAAAATAAATATCGATCATCATTCCCATATCGAGGAACTGATTTTCCTGAAATAAAGACGTGGAAACATACTATCCAAATTCTGGGGTGAATATTGAACTCGGACCAAACCTGTTCAAATCTATAATGACCAAAATGTAAGATGATTGTGCAATATGTTAAAACACAACAAATAAACAAAAAACACCAAAAACAAAACAAAAGAGAAGCAGATAGACTAAACATTAAGCAGTAGTAACGTATGGATCTACAGATTAATTCATTCATATGTGGGGCAATGATGATCCAAATATTCGAAGAAGCAGTGGTTTGTGTTTGCTGCCTCCGTAACTTGAGCGACGTACTCCGAGTTTAAGAGCTTCCCGTCCTTCCTTGGCAGATCTTTTCCTTGCGGCCGTTAAAAGAGCAGCGCCCGTTTCAGTCTCTTTCCAACCATTTTCAGATGTATCATTCATCTTATTTTCAGATTGATGTTTGTCGTCTTGATGGGTATGAGTTTCATCTGCATCACCAGAAGTGGCAGTGGTGCCCCACCATCTGTTTGAAGCAGCTGATAAGCCGTTTTGCGGAAATCCATACTTAAACTCATCCATTCCCTTGATGATCGTTAAACTTGGAGTCACACCTTGCTGCTGCTGCTGCTGTACTTTCTGAGGAGACATAGTGTCACCTTGTCTTCGAATAACAAAAGAACCCTAATTAAGGATCTTACAAGAAAAGAATAGATGTGGGTTAGGAACACAGTTAAAACCATACCCAAGTGCAGAAGTAGCATCTAGTGATTTTAGGATGTCTTCAATGCTTTTCCCAGCTAAAACCTGCACTTTGAGATGTCCCTAAATAAACAAATCACCAAATCCAAAATTTAGTCATAAATAAATTTGATGAATTTGTTATACCTTCCTATAAGGCCACCTCTCCAGCCCATTTTCCCTGCAGATTTTCTTAAGCACGCTTACACATACACCTGAATAAAGAGTCAGAAAACGAATAAAGATTCTTTTTTTTATCGAAAAAAAAACACATACAGATTCTTAGCTTTAGTATTAAAAGGGAAAAGATGTAGAAGAAAGAAAGATTAAATTAGACCTAGATAGTTAGCGGCATCGGAGAGGGGAAGGGAGAAATACTCGGAGATGACGTCGAGCGTTAGTGATTGAGCACCACCACCACCACCACCACCCGCCTCTGCTGCTGTTATGCTCTGCTGCCGCCAACTCATTCTTCCTTTAGCCTTTTATCATACAGTATTTACTATTTATTTATTTATTCCTAAAAAGAAAGGAGGTTGTTACTCTAGTCTGGTCACGCAAACAAAGAGAGCATGCGCAATGCAGACAAGGGACGACGATGGATTCTAACGGCGAAGTGAAATAAAATAATTTTATTCTAACCTTACTTCATAAACACATTTATTTAGTATTGTTGGCTTTTTAATTTAAAGTAAATTAAACATATCATTCATAAATATATTTGTTTGAGTTATCTTTGCATTCATTTGAAAATATTAATGTTCTACAAATTAAAAAATATAAATCGGTAAAATAAAAATATAAAGTTTAAAAAATTTAGAATATTATAAAATTGAATGAAAATTAAAATTTTAAAATATAATAGAAAATTTTAAAATTTCATTAAAAAGTTAAATAACAATTAATTGATTTATTTTAATTTATAAAAACTCATTAATTTATAAAAATTAAATAATAATTAATTGATTGGTTGATTTATAAAATTTTCAACCAATTTTTACATATACACGTGTTGAGTTTTTTAATTATTACAAAATACACCCAATTTTGCCTTATTTTACAACAAAAAATGGGCCTTTTTTAAATAAAAATAATACTTTCTATTTGTTTTAATAAAAGATATTTGTGCTCAAATTACAAACTATAACATTTTGTACTAGTTGTTTGAGCTACTATAAACTCCACACAATTAATATATACAAATGAAAACATCACACATATACATATAATCTTCATAATTTACATGTGCATATGAAAACACATGAATATGTATTGCTTCTTCATTAACCCTTCTCCTTCAATTCTCTTTGCATCCTCTCCTTCCCATTACACATCCAGAATTTCTACAATTTATGCAGAAGAAACACAGGTCAGCTGATTGTCAGACAACACCAAAATAGTAGTATTGCTTGGAGTAAAAAGAGAGCAATTTCAGCATCAATCTTGATTTTGTGAAAAGGAAAACCTATAGTATTGCTTGTAAACATGTATGATCATCAGTTAGATTAGTAAACAAAAATTGTACATCCACCATTCTTTATAACCAAAGATGCCGTAAATGACAATTTATTAGGCCATACAATCCACAAGCTCCATATTAGAAAGATCAAACTTCATGCAATACCATGTTAGGTAGTTATTTTATGAGCAGCAGTCAAACACACAAGTATTAGAAACGAAACCATCCTTAATAAACTTAAAGCTCGGATCAAAGAAGAGAAAATAATGGCTGAACTAGATGCATCCACCATCTCTGCGTATCAAAAGCCTGAAGCACTTTGCACAATCTGAACAGATAGAAGCAAACTTAAGGCGAATCTGAGAAGAACATAAGGCTTCCAGTCACTGGACATCAAACCAAACCAACATACGACCAAGGGCTATGGGAAGAGGAAACAGAAGCATTGTCCCTGAGCAATTCAATCAGGAAGCCTCTGAATCTGCCCCAAATTAACGACAACTTGAACCAACAGAAACTTACGTTCCCCAACTAATTTTTAACCAAACCTTAGAAGGCAATACAAGATAAGAAAAACTATAAAACAAGATTCACTGGCAAGAAACAGACAAACGCCACAAATTAAGACACGATTACTATCAAACAAGATGAGTGCAACAACGACAAATGCAACCACATGATTTCTTAGGACATGCAATATCATATGAGTTGTTTAACCTAATAGCAAACAATCTTTTGAAAATCTGCAAATGCATCTTCATCTGTAAATTTAGTGGAGATGATATCAAGGGGGGAAAATACCGATTAGGAATATGCAATTGCAACTGTTCATTCACTCCTTTTCTTTATCAAGCATTCTTCATAGTGCATCAAATAGGTGACCAGAAAAACTTCAGCCATAACTAGCAAACATAAGCAGATCGAATATCGCACCCACACCAAAATTATTGTTATCTGAAGACTATAATTAGCCTTTAAAAATAGATAACTAAGTGAAGCTACCCACATGGAAATAACAATTCAAAAATATTGTTTCTGGTAGCTTAAGAAACTTAAAGACTAAAGAAACAAAATTTTCAGATTAATGAAAGCCATAAGAATCAATTACAGCATCTACCTTGCCTACTCTTCGAAAATTCCTGCATCCTTATTGATTTTGTTTAACATGTCATGCAACAAATACCAATGATCTACTGTGGACGTCTACAACAAGAACTCTGGCCTGACTTTATTCAGTCCCTTCCATAAAAACAGACTATCAACATAAGTATCCAAGAAAAATGAGTAGGGATCACCACAAATATCTAACGGACTAATCCTGTTACTCTCAGGGTCATACGAAACCAGCAACCCATGGCTCATCACCAGTAGAATTTCACCATTTCCCCTAAGGCCTAATACCTTAGAGACTCCACACGTTAAATGAATTTTGTATTGTTTAAGCCAAGACTCTGAAACACCGTAATCTTTCATCACCCAAATATAACAAATTGAGGAGTGCTGCTCCGGCCACACATTCTTGTACCAAATCAAAGAAAGTGATCCCCCAAGTACAGAAAGGCTCATTTTGTTTCTGTAGCCTAAGTTGGCCGTCTCTTCCGGTATCTCCAGTTGTCCAAATACTTCATTGGATACATCAAATGTAGCCACAACCAGTTTTTGTTGACCGCCCAACTCCTTATTTGGCAAAGTACAACCGACCCAATGGATAGCTTCATTCAGAAATGCCTGCTGTGAGCTTCTATCTATCACAAAATCAGGATAAGGGGTAACCGTGGCTTTACTATTCCTCCAAGCACCCAAACGCAGGTCAAAGATCTCAACCTCTCTCCAAACCACTTGAGACGGATAATCAGCAACAAAATATACAACTTTCACAACCTTGTAATTAATACTTTTCGAATCAAATCCAAACCCAAGAACCGCATCGAAACAGCGAGAATCAATGTTGTGCTTAAGCGGAACATTCGCAAACTTTCTCACCAAAGGATTCCATAGAATTATGGATTGCGGACAACCCCTTTGTTTCGAGTGATAATCAGTCAAGCAAAGCAACCCGTTACAGGAACCGACAATCTGAAAATAATCCAGACTGCTCTTAAAAGGCCAATTAAGCTGGTGAGTTGCTACCAGTGAGCCATCATCATCAAAGTTCAAGGTGAAAGTCTCTTTCCCTTGAACTTTAGAGTAGCGCCTGATAATAAATCGATTGGCTTTCTTGTGGTTGTTGGTGGCAGCGAATTGGGTATATAGAGAAACGAAAGTAGGATCAGTTATAAGACAGTGCCATGACTTGCAGACACATATGAAGCGAAGAAGTGAATCAACAGGAAGCCTTAAAAAGATCTCAAACAACACTTCTGGAGGTAAGTAATCTGACATCAATAACAGCAACGAAGTTTTGGACCTTCGGTTGGAGGAAGAAGAAGGAAGAGAATCGAAGCGTTATGGTTGTTCCCTTTAGTAATCAGTAAAAATTGAAATCTTGGTAGGCGTTTTAGTTCAGAATATCTGAAAGGAGAGGAGAATTGTGAAAATTATTGAGACCAAAGCACAACCCCAGAACAGTCCGAGGATGTCGGAATGACGGATCTTCGGTTGGGTAGGTAAGAAAGGACTACAAAAGAAACAAAACAAAGAGGGCTCGTGGCTTTCGCTCTTTTATGCGGTTTGACAACGACGTTGCTCTTTTATTGCCTTGAAAAAGTTGGCCTTATTAATCTTCACTCACACACTTAAAAAATCCAGGATAACCACAATCTTGGTCGTAAACATTTATCAATTATCAATAGTTAAACCTTAGCACCTATCAAACTGTTTAAAAATTAAACAAGTCGGCAGTAAATGATCAGATCCGTCAAACCTAAACCATGTAGCTAACCACAGATCCTAATAACTTCAATGTGCAGATATGTGACAATCATTTGGATTGTTTTTGGTGATTTGGAATGAATATGATGCACCAGAGCATATAAACAGTAAAAATTGAAACCATTGCGAATTGATCTTTTTTGTGAACATAAGAAAGCTCTCCAAGTTTCAGGTCACTTGGTCTTATCATTTGTTACCTGATACAGACGGGAAAGAATTAGACACGAATATCTCCAGTACCCATGAAAACTATTTACAAGCTCAACGCCAAACTACGCATCCACAACGGTCAGTAAGCAATTCAATTGTTGGCAGTTATGGCGAGCCACCAGCTTTCTGGGATCACAATGCAGCTTCCACCTGTTCCAAACACCACAACCTAAACGTCCACCAAGTTTGCTTTTCTCTTTAATCTGTACAGCAGTAGAAATATTTGTTCTTTGTGCCAATGCTCCTCATATTGGACTTGCTTTCAACACCTGCAAATTGAACCAAAAGGATTATTATGTTGGATCCAATGTCATTTAACTGCAGAACTGTAGAGAGAGTAAAATATCATTTCTACAGTTCTGCAGCCAAAATGCCTTCAGGGACCAACTGGCATGAAAATTATATTGACCAATCAAAGAACAAAACTGTATTAAGAGAGAAAACACAGTTAGCATCCTTAATATGGCTATTAGAAGGTTCCCAACTTGGGACAACTCAAATCCTGCAAAAGTCTCATCCTAAGGTCTTTTAATTACCCACTAACCAGACTGAGGAATAGAACAATCATGCTAATTGGAAACTGATACCAAAAGAGTCAAATCAGTATACTTTAATGGCTCATTTTAGGTCAAATACTTGATTATACAGCTGGAAATAGTTGAAACAAATATAAGGGATCAAAGCTTTCGAATTGGTACCATGTCACCTGTATTTCAAATTCTCATGCGCCATACATGTCTGGAGAGAGATCCATGGAGATGTTACATCAGGGTGACTGTTAGGAGTAAAGCACACAGAGGAGGAGATTGGATAGTCTATACACGGTAAAACAAAGATAGAGGCAGATTGTAGTGGTAGAGTTATAGTTACATATGGATAGTAGTAGTTAGATAGCAATAAACCTTATCATGTAGTGAGCGGTAAGTTAGATACATGTTAGTAGTAGTAGAATAAGGAGATATGAAAGTATAGTTTACGAGGGAAGAAGGGAGAGCAGTTAGGCAATTATTCTCAGAAGTATTCCTGAGATTGTAAGGGATTGTCCCTTGTCAAGAAGGCTTTCCTTCTTGTTTCCTGAATAATATTGAGTGATCATTCTTTACCTACTGTGTTCTAAATGTATCAGCCCTTTAAGTTAATCGTTACCAAACAAATTTGGTCCGACCTGCCGGATCTCCATGGAGGCGCGTGTAGGAAAGTTGGAAGACTCTGTTGCCAGAATCGAGAGATCCATGGGGAAGCAAGTCGCAGACTTGACGGAAGTCAAGAATGGCATGGGCCGTTTGGAAGCCCTCTTGACTCACTTGATGCAACGAGAAGGGTCGAGCAACAAAGCAGCTTCGGAGGCCAGTGAAGAGGGCGTTGAAGGTGAGAAAGACCACGAGAGTTGACCTTGGGTCAAGAAAGTCGAACTCCCTATCTTCGACGGAACGGATCTGTTGGGTTGAGTGGCTCGAGCAGAGAAGTTCTTTGAGGTCCACCGCGTCAAGGAGGATAAAAAGATGCTACTAACCTTCATCAGCATGGAAGGGGCGGCGGTGCACTGGTTCCGCTTCCTTCGCAAGAAGAGTCCGACGTTGACGTGGAACACGCTCATTCCCACTCTGCTACAGCATTTCGGAGAGGGCAATCAAGGAAACGTGTATGAAAGACTAACATCCATGCAACAAGGAGGTTCGGTGGAGGAATATCTGCGAGCATTTGAGATGTTGGTGGCACAAATACCCGAGGCTTCGGAGGAGCAGCTATTGGGATATTTTTTGGGTGGCCTTAAACCGTAAGTGAGGTGTCAGGTCCGATCAATGCGGCCTACTACGGTCTTATGTGCAATGGAAATCGCTCGCGATATTGAGGATGAACTGCAAGTGTTGTATGGAGGGAATTCTCCCACGATTGGACATTTTGCGAATCGCAAACAGGCACGCGGTAGCATAGTCCCCAAAGTTCAAGGAATAACGACCATTTGAGGGTCGAGTAGTGGGGCAACGAGTAATGACCCAGGAAAGATCACGGGAGGAATGGAGCGGAGACCCTACAAACCGAACCATAGCAGGTCATCGGTGGGGTCTAATTCCCATAATGGGATCTATGGGAACACTGGGTCACGCAACAGCCGCAGGACTAAGCAACTTCCCTATCCGGAATTTTTAAACAGGAAGGAGGAAGGGAGGTGTTTTCGTTGTGGATTTCTTTTGGTTCGGGACATAAATGTCCAGAGAAAAGTTTAAAGAGTGACCATTCTAGGAGAAGATGAAGAGGTGGTTTCAAAGGTAGAAGAAGGTTTGGATTCCAACGACACATCAAGGGAAGTGGCTAAGGAAGTTCAGTGCAACTGGATGGAACTCTCACAAGTGTCAGTCGATGGATGGACTCAACCCAAAACCATGAAGCTTTGGGGGAAGATCGATGGAACACCTGTGGTGGTGTTGATTGACAATGGCGCTTCGTATCCAAAGAGATGGCTTTGAAACAAGGCTGGAAAGTGCAGACCACTGCAAGTTTTGGAGTAAGGATGGGAAACAGTCTGAAACAAGAGTCTCAAGGTTGTTGCCAAGGTTTAATTCTGGAAATGCAAGGTTATGTTTATTCAGGAGACTTCTTTCTCTTTGAGTTAGGAGGCATGGACATTATTTTAGGGATGACTTGGTTGGTTTCATTAGGGGAGGTGTAGCATAATTGGAAAGATCTTTCCATGATTTTTTCACATGGGATCAACAGTCACGGTGAAAGGGGATCTTAATCTTTCTAGATGTTTAACTTCCACCAAGGTATTAAGGAAGATAGCTAAAATTGAGGCAGCGGTTTTGGTATTCTTTGGCTCAGAGAAACACGAGAAGGATGACCGTGGATTCAACGACATAGGAGAAACGCTCGACTACCATCAGCAGCAGTAATTAAAGCAGGTGTTGGCCAAATTTCAATCAGTCTTTTCACATCCGATAGGCCTTCCTCCCAGCCGACCAATTGATCATAAAATCCCAATTAAGGCCGGGGTGGATCCAATTAATGTGAGACCTTACCGTTACCCTCATTTACAAAAAAATGAGATCAAGAAACAGCTTTCGGAAATGCTAGCCTTTGGGGTTATCAGGCCTAGCAACAGCCCATATTCAAGTCCGATGATTCTCGTGAAGAAGGATGATAGTTGGCAATTTTGTGTTGATTATCAAGCTTTGAATAAAGCCACAATACCGGATAAATTTCTCATACCAGTAATTGAAGAACTCTTGGATGAATTGTTCGGAGCCAAATATTTCTCAAAAATCGATTTACGGACAAGGTACCTTCACATACGCATAAATGAAGATGACATTCCCAAGACGGCTTTTCGGACACACCATGGCCACTATGAATCACTCGTCGTGCCATTTGATCTCACCAACGCACCGGCCAAGTTCCAATGTGCCATGAATTTGGTCTTACAACCCTACCTCCGAAAGTTTGTGTTAGTTTTTTTTATGACATTTTGGTGTATAGCGTTGATTGGGACAATACGTTACAACATCAATTTTATGCAAATACAAAAAAATGCACCTTTGGGAAATTAATAATTGACTACTTGGGACACATCATTTCCAAAGAAGGCGTCGTTTTGGATCCTAAGAAGGTTGAAGCAGTTATACAATGGCCTATTCCAACATCTCTCAAAGCTTTGAGAGGGTTCTTGGGGCTGATTGGATATTACCGAAGGTTTGTGAAGGATTACGAAAAAATAGCACAACCTCTTACTTATCTATTGAAAAAAGGAAATTTTAAATGGGATACTCCAGCGGAAACCGCATTTAGGCAACTGCAGAATGCTCTAACTAATGCTCCCGTTTTGATGTTACCAGATTTCAATAACCCTTTTTCGGTGGAGTGTGATGCTTCTGGTAAAGGCGTTGCGGCAGTATTGATGCAAGAAAGGAAACCAGTGGCGTTTTTCAGCAAAGCGTTAGCTAAATCATCGCTGAATAAATCCATATATGAAAAAGAACTCATGGCGCTAGTGTTGGCCATTCAACATTGGAGACCATATTTAGTGGGGAGAAGATTTACAGTCTATACCGATCAAAAAAGCCTTAGACATTTGCTGGAGCAGAGAATTACCACTCAAAATCAATAGAATTGGTTGGCTAAACTGTTGGGATATGATTTTGACATGGTGTACAAGGCAGGGATTTCCAACAGTGCAGCAGATGCACTCTCCAGAGTATGTGAGGACAAGGAGTTGCAGATTATCTCTAGACCATTTTGGCAAGATCTGGAACAAATTGATAAGGAGGTAAAAGAAGATCCACAATTGAGCAGAATTATTGAAGAAATTCATAAGGAACCCGATTCTCACCCTTCTTACACTTTGGAAAATGGGAGACTATATTATAAAGGAAGGTTAGTGGTATCAGCCACTTCTGAATGGATTCCAAAGCTTTTACTAGGGGGACACTCGGGAATTTACAAGACTTATATAAGGATAGCTCAATCCATCTTTTGGAATGGTATGAAAAGGGTTGTAACTGAATTTGTAGCAGCTTGTCACACTTGTCAGCGAAACAAGTATCAAGCCACGTCCCCAGCAGCGTTACTCCAACCGTTACCTATTCCTAACGCCATTTGGGAAGAGTTGAGCGTGGATTTCATTGTGGGACTACCCAAATCGAAAGGCTATGATACCTTATTGGTCATAGTGGATAGGTTGAGCAAATATGGGCATTTTATTCCTGTCAAAGATCCTTACTCAGCTCGTGCTATTGCTGAAATCTTCACTAAGGAGGTTGTCCAACTACATGGCATTCTGCTTTCCATTGTTAGTGACCGAGATCCCATGTTCTTAAGTAATTTTTGGCAAGAATTGTTTACACTCCAGGGAACTCAACTAAAATTTAATAATGCCTATCACCCAGAATCGGATGGCCAAACTGAGGTAGTTAACTGCACCATTGAGACATATTTACGCTGTTTTAGCTCGGAACAACCCAAGGTGTGGTTAGATTATTTACCCTGGGCGAAATACTGGTATAATACTAGCTGTAATTCAGCAGCTAAATGTTCCCCTTTTGAGGTAGTTTATGGAAGATCTCCTCCCGCAATCACACGTTTTATTTCTAGAGAAACATTGGTGGAAGCAGTAGCGTAGGATTTAATGAGTCGTGACGAGGCTCTATCACAGTTAAAACATCATCTAGAAAGCGCTCGCGCTCACATGATCCGTTTTGCGGATGCTCGTAGGCGTCCTCCTGATATTCAGGTGGGAGATTGGGTGTATTTGAAGATTTGTCCACGTCAGCAAGGGTCCATGCCCAAGCGGTTGCATCCGAAATTGTCAACACGATATTATGGACCATATTTGGTGGACAAAAAGGTGGGCGCCGTCGCATTTCAACTGCAACTTCCTCCTCAGGCACGTATATATCCAGTGTTTCACGTGTCCCAGTTGAAAAAGGCTATCGGGCACCACCATGTTCAGGAAGAGCTACCTCCAAAGTTAGAATATACTCCTGATTTGTGTCCGCCTGCCGCGATCTTGGGAAGTAGGACGCTTCATAATCGAGAAGCTGTACGTGACCAATGGTTGATTCATTGGCAAGGCAAATCGGTGGAGGAAGCTACATGGGAGGACCAAGAGCTTATCCGAGGCCAATTTCCAGAGCTTAACCTTTGGGACAAGGTTATTTCTTCAGCGGGGGTTATTGTTAGGAGTAAAGCACACAGAGGAGGAGATTGGATAGTCCATAAACGGAAAAACAAAGATAGAGACAGATTGTAGTGGTAGAGTTATAGTTACATATGGACAGTAGTAGTTAGATAGCAATAAACCTTATCAAGTAGTTAGCGGTAGATAGATCAAGAGTTAGATACATGTTAGAAGTAGTAGAATAAGGAGATATAAAAGTATAGTTTACGAGGGAAGAAGAGAGAGCAGTTAGGCAATTATTCTCGGAAGTATTCCTAAGATTGTAAGGGATTGTCCGTTGTCAAGAAGGTTTTCGTTCTTGTTTCCTGAATAATATTGAGCGATCATTCTTTATCTGCTGTGTTCTAAACGTATCAGCCCTTTGAGTTAATTGGTACCTAACAGTGACATACAGATATGTGTTTCTGTGTAGGATCTAGTTATAGGACAACTCGCAAGAAAATGTTCTTTTTCCTTACTGAAATTCTTCTCCTTCCTAGGCCCTACTGTTGCTGCTTAAAAAACAAGCTTTTAACAAGTTTTCTGTCAACCGTTATTTTAGAAAAATTCAAACTGCCTTCATATTCATTCTAATGCTCTTTTAATAGACTGAATACATAGTGTTTAAGAAATAAAATAGAATAGGAATCTGCTAACTTATTTTTATACTAAAGACTTTTGAAAATAATATTCTTAAATAAGATAACTACCACCTCAATAAGATCATTACTACAGAAAAACAAGATAACTACTCTAAAAACATAGGATAACTTTCTAATTTCTCTCCTTGTATAGTTCTTCCCTAAGAATACATTTTGCAAATCATTACCCCCCTTCTGAACAAAGAGCTTGTCCTCAAGCTCAAACTCAGGATAGGTCTTCTCAAAATCTTCACAAAACTCCCAAGGAGCCTCCGCCCTCATCCTCTTCTTCAGATTCTACCTCCAAAACAACTTCTTGCATCTATGTCTACGAAATAATGCTTCATCACAATTGAAGAAGAGCCCATTTTCCCTTCGTTCCTCCATCTTTGTCTTGGTTAACTTCTTAAAAAAATGTGTACTTATGCTCCCAATGATAGATGCTGCCCAGGTGTTGTCACTATGATTTCTCCCTAAGACAACCTAGTTGCTTCTCTACTTCTTATGATTTCTCCCTAAGACAACCTAGTTGCTTCTCTACTTCTTTTCATAAGTTGTGCCAAATTCAAAGCAGCTTCTAAGCTGCTCAATTGTTGCAATTCTACTGTCAATCGCAGCCCTTCCACAAGACTAGTAGTGAATAAGTCGATCTGCTGCTTTATAGTGAACCCTGTGGTTCAGGCTAGCAAAGATTGGAACTCCTAATAATCTTCCAATATTCCTATCTGCTTTAAGTTGGCGTATTGTCTAGGGGGTTGAGGCTCATGGGAGGACCGAACCTCAGATGGCATTGATCCATGAATGTCCCCCAATTCATACTCTCTCCTCTTACTTCACCTTGTAAAACCACAGTTGTGCCTCCCTATTAAGATGGAATGTTGCCAGTCTCACCTTCTCTTCTTCAGTTGATTTTTAAAGAACTGCTTACACTTGTAGATCCAAATCAACAGATCATTATTACCATTATATGAAGAAAATTTTAATTTAGAATACCTAAAAACAATAATCACTCTTAATTGCCCAACTCTTCTTTCCTCCTTTTGGTCCCTATTGGTGCAACTGTTACTCCCAACTTATTCTTACGACGCCCCTTCAACTCTTAAGGAATCTCCTCTAGCTATGAGTTAAAGAACTTTTTGCTAGACAACTGGCAGTCCTCCACCATATACGGCCTCTGCTCGATATTTCTTAAAAACACATCCATTCGGCTTGACAAGTCTACAAAGTCATCCATGATGTCTCGCTCTAATACCAAATTCATCAGTGCTTTCGCATAGGATCTAATCACGAAACAACTCAAAGGAAAATCCTCTTTTTCCTTGTATGAGTTCTTCCCCTTCCTAGTCCCCATGGTTGGAGCTTAGAAAACTCACACATAATAAAACTTTTTGTCAATTATTTTTTCGCAAAAATTTTGACTGGCCTCTTACTGATCCTAATGCCCTTTAAATAGACTTAGGATTGAATATATAGTTTCCAGGAACTAAAATAAAATAAGAACCTGCTAACTTATTCTTCTACTAAAAATGAACTTTTAAAAATAATAGACTTCTTAAATAAGATAACTACTGCCTAAATAAGATAATTACTACGTAAATATACGATAACTACTGCTCTCCTTATATATTTCTTCCCTAAGAATGCATTTTGCACATCACACATATGAGTAATAATGTGTAGTTAATAGGGCAGTTACATTTTGAGATGCTCCAAGTGGGATGAGTTGATCATCACAATGGTTACTGCATAGAATAATCCATATAGCATATGCACTGAACTAGGGGCTTAATCCTGGCATTATGAGTCAAAATTCTAGTTACCATCACTGGAATTTGTCAATGACACTAGTTTTCAGGTCCAATTTTGGTAACAACTTAGAAATCTTAATACAGACGTACAAACACTATTTCAAAGTCAAATCTTTGAAAGAGATCAAATGATAGTATCCTACACCATGCCAATTCTTAAATGTGAAAACCTGATTCTTTGAACTTGTTGAAGTAACCCAGTGTCCAGAATGTTGTTGCGTTCCTTCACCCACATGACTGATGAAAGTTGTTTCATGTGACTGAACACTTCTACAAAGTGCCATTTGGGCAGGCAATTCTCGCATGATCCACAACACAAAAGCTGAGGGCACTGATGAACCTGAGAAACATTTTAATGTGGAAATGACATATATCATGTTAGATTAAAATATCAGTCCTTACCAGGAATATAAATATTCCCTAGCTGGAGACAAAATCCTATGTTATTCTAAATTTTCTTCCATTAAAGTAAAGAATCTTTGTTGAAAAAGTTTAAGATCTCCAGGACGCCTTCCAATTCAGGAACATATTCTGTGCTAGTTTAAACACTGTATCAACTGCTATGAAACACACAACACAAAGACCTATATATTCAACAGCTTGTTCAGCATGGGCCAGTCCACCAAGTTGATTGCTGACAATCTCAGTCCAACTTTCAGTGGAAATGATAGCTCCACTTCCAAGTTCATGATTTCCCTTTTAAGTGTCAACCATTGACATCAACAATTCCCCCCTTGAAGACAAGGGAGAAACATAGAGCAATACATTCTCAAAACAAAAGTTGATGAGCAGTTGCTGCCATTAGTAAACTCCAGTCACCAACACACTGGCAATGGCCTACCAGCAATTGCTAATCTATCCATCCCAAATATTCCAATCAACAAGAAGAGCAGCGGACCACGTATTCCAAATAAAATTCAAATATAATAATCACTTTCATTACCATATTACAGAATTTCCATGGAAATATTTATCCAAAGAAAAATACTCCAAGAAGCAGCTATTGCCTCATTGAAAAAGGTAAAATAAATTGCTCAAAGCTAAAACTAACTTCAAATTTCCTTCCTGGGATCTTACTTTTCACAAGATTATCATTTCTTTCTTTATCTATTGCCCATCCATTGAAAACCTGATGCCCAGAAGCCTTAAAACATTCATTGCAAGAAGCAATGCTGCCTTTAACCCCTTTTCATGTTTGGTCACTTTGCCAAATCTAAAAATATGCATCACATTAGCAATTACATCCAAATTTTAGGCAAATGGTAGCCCTCAATTTCCTTCAAACCACCACTTAGAAAACTCTGACGAGACAACTGCATCAGCAAATTATGATAAAAGATTTTCTTCTTCTGTACGATGACTTTGTATACCATTATCTTTATATCACATGAACTCTGAATGTGCCATTTTAAGAATGGAGCTTCAATGATGGAAGTGGTGTGTATACCTGAGTAGATCATATTATAATATTCATATGGATATGAAAAGAAAGAAGCCCTACAGAAGAAGTTCACAAAGTTTTCATTCACTTTTTTTTTATAATGAAAAAAGATAAATGGGACCTATGAAGAAAAAATTGAACTCAATTGTTAAAGTCATTGTTGAGGTTCCACAACAAGTTGATCTATTAACATGTGCACTGGAAAGTAGCCTGATGTGCTTAAATATGAACATAGCACGCGCCCAAATATACCTTACACTGAAACTTGATTTCAGTTACAATACAGTAACTAGTTTAAGTTGAACTTACGAAATTTTGGTCATAAAGGCAATGAAACCATGTTAAGAGACCACTGCACTTAAACGCTGAAGTAGTTGGATTATGCCCATCAACTAAATTGTACATATTTCTGAGCGAAACAAAAACCAGGTACCAACACCTAATTTTCAAAAAGTTATAGCATTGTAATCAATGGTGTTTTCATTTCAATTCCTTGAATTCTGGCAATAAGTTAATAGGCTGAAGATAATAGTAATAATCCTCTAGGGTGAGCAGAAGTAAGGCTCAAGTTTCCAATGCAGAAAGTATGCTTTCAAGTAGATATCATGAACATTGCAATTGTCAGCAGTTTGTTATCAAAAATGGGTAATCAACATAGCTTACGTTGAAGTTAGAGAAAGTACCTAAAAAGTAGTATACAACTAGAAGAAACATTGTCTTTGTTTCCTGTAATTTCTTCAGATTCCAACAATAAAATAACTGTGCCAAAAAATGGGTTATAAGAGAGCTT
>JANITW010000002.1:24818077-24829689 GCA_027564335.1 Erythroxylum williamsii | reverse complement strand
TACTACTCCAAAATTAATCAAACTAAGGCATAACACCACAATTATCACAATTTATGCTTAATAACATCATAAAAAAATTCAGGGTCTAATACTTTATGTGTTGAACAAAAAGTTAATAGAAACCTGATTAGAGGTTGTTTCCACAACAGAAAAATCCTACGACACCTTCTACTTCTGTCCCTTCGAGTTCTAAAGCTGATTCAAGAAAGAAAAAGCAAGAAGGAAAAGGTACTTTGAGTAAAAGAACTTGATAAGGATAATAGGTGTTGTTTTAAATGTCATGGGTATAGGCATATTCAATTTGAATGTCCTACAAACAAAATCATGACAAATCAAGAGTGTCAAGAAATCGATGCTTTGCTGAATGCTTTGTTTATAGAGGATGAAAAGGAGTTAGATGCTGGAGGAGATTACGAAGGAAGAGTGGGGGATGTAGTTGAAGGTGACAAGGAAGGGCCTAGTCTTACGATTCAACGTGTTTTGATGGTTGGTCCTTCTCCAAATGAGTCCTAATGTGAAAATTTGTTCCATACGATATGCAAGGTGCAAGGAAAGCTATGTAATGTGAATATCGACAGTGGTTCTTAGACCAATGTAGCTTCTATGGTGCTCATGGATAAACTAAACTTGTCTCCTCTTAAACACCCAAAACCTTACACAATTTAATGGCTTAATAAAGGGAGCGATTTGACGATGACAAAAACTTGTTTCCTTTGATTAGGTACTTTGTGATGTGATTATGATGGATGCATGTCATATCTTATTAAGACGTCCATGGAAATATGATCAAAAAGTTCAACATAATGGAGTCTTTAATTGCTACATTGTTGAGAAGGATGGGAAAAGAATTGTGCTTGCACCTTTATCTCCTTCTCGAATATGTGAACTGAATATTGAGCAATCTAAAAAGAAGAATTTGATTATTGGGAAGAGTGAGATTATTCAAGAATTTATTGAATCGCAAGTAGTATATGTATTAGCTTCAAAGGAGGTCCATGAAAATTCGGTTGATTTTTACCCACTAGATCTCAAGCCTCTTCAAGATGAGTATGCTGACGTATTTCTTGATGATTTTCCTTCGAGTTTGCCTCCCATTAGAGGGATCGAGTATTAAATAGACTTGATTCCGGGCACACCTTTTTTTAACAAGCTCACATATAATTGTAATACAGAAGAATCAAAGGAGCTTTAATGATACATAAATGAGCTTATGGGACATGGATATGTGCGTGAAAGTATGTCACCATGTGTTGTACCAGCTCTTATTGTGCCAAAGAAACATGGTTCATGGCGGATATGTATTGATAGTCGTGTGATGAGCAATGTTATTATCAAATATTGCTTTCTCATGCCTTGTTTAGATGATATGTTATAGGAACTTCATGGTGCTCAAGTGTTTTCAAAGATTAACTTAAGAAGTGGTTACCACCAGATTCGAATTAGAGAGGGTGATGAGTGGAAGATCACATTCAATACTAAGTATGGCTCATGTGAATGGTTGGTAATGCCCTTTGGTCTCAATAATGCTCTAAGCATATTCATACGACTTATGAATGAGGTATTGCACCGTTTCCTTGAAATATTTATTGTTGAATACTTAGATGATATTCTAGTTTATAGTAGGAGTAATAAGGAGCATATGTTGCACTTAAGAATGATTTTTGAAGTGTTGAGAGAGGAGAAGTTATATGGGAATATTGAGAAGTGTATTTTTATGATAATTAGCATCATATTCCTTAGAATGTGTCTAAGGATGGTAATTTTGTTGCTAACTGGAAAATTGATGTTAATAAATCATGGCCAACTCCTAAACCTATTAATGAAGTGCATAGGTTTCATGGATTGGCTTTTTTTAATCGAAGATTTGTGTAGAATTTTAGTTCGATTATGGCACTGATTACTGAATGTGTGAAGAAAAGGAAATTCAAATGGAGTGATTCTGCATAAAAGGCATTTGAATTAATTAAAGGGAAGTTATGTTCTACTCCTGTATTAGCTCCTTATGATTTTAATGAGCTATTTGATGTAGAATGTGATGCTAGTGGAGTCGGAATTAGGGTTGTACTTGTTCAACAAAAACGTCCTATTGCTTATTTTGGTGAGAAGCTTAATGGACCTAAAATTAATTACTCTGCTTATAGTAAAGATATCTATGTGATCGTTTAGGCTTTTAGTCATTGAAGTCATTATTTGCAACCTAAGCCTTTCGTGTTGCATAGTGATCATGAAGCATTAGTGCATATTAATGGGTAACAAAAACTTAATCCACATCATGTTAAATGGGTCGAGTTTATGCAATCCTTTACATTCTCATCGAAGTATAAGGATGGACGCTCTAATATCATAGTCGATGCATTATCAAAGAGGTGTTCTATGCTTGCAATACTTAATTCAAGTCTCATTAGATTTGAAATCATCAAGAATTCTTATGTAGGGATGAAGATTTTGTTAAATTATTTGAACTTTGCAAAAAGGGTACGCATGACCAGTTTGTAATTCAAGATGGTTTTCTCTTAAAAGAAAATAAATTGTTTGTTCCCAAGGACTCTTTTCATGATTTATTGATTCAGGAAGCTCATGGTGGTGGTCTTGTTGGCCATTTTTTTTATTCAAAAGACTTATGAAATTATTTAGGAACACTTATACTAGTCTCATATACTTGGTGATATGCAATCTATTGTTAATCGGTGTGGCACTTGCCAAAAAGCAAAGAGTACTTTTCACTATGGACTTTACATACATCTTTTTGTTCCATAACTACCATAGGAGGATATTAGTATGGATTTCATTGTTGAATTACCTCGCACACAACAAGGTAGCGATGCAATTATAGTGGTTATAGATCGTTTCTCAAAGATGGCTTATTTTATTACATATCATAAGACTGATGATGCTTCTCATATTCCTGATTTGTACTTTAAAGAGATTATTCATCTTCATGAGGTAACAAAAAGTATTGTTTTTGATTGAGATTCGAAATTTTTGAGTCATTTTTGGAGGACCCTGTGGAAATTTCTTAGAATAAAGATGTTATTTAGCACTACTCACCATCCGCAAATGAAGGCCAAACCGAAGTTACAAATCACACTTCTGCTACCTTGCTTCGTGGATTAGAGAGTAAAACCACAAAAGATTGGGATTTAAAACTTGCCTATGCTGAATTTGCCTATAATAGATCTCCAATATATGCTACTTGAGTATCTCCTTTTGAAGTTGTTTATGGTGTGAATCCTTACATCCCCATGGATTTACTTCCTATTTCAAAGAAATACTTGATGAGTATAGATGCAAAGGGCAGGTTAGAGGCAATAAAGAAGCTTCATGAGGACATTCGCTTAAAGATAAAAAAGATTAATGAGAGTTACAAGGCTCGTGCTAATCGTTTTCGCAAGCAACTAAGCTTTCAGCTTGGTGATCTGATTTGGATTCATCTTCGTAAGGAAAGATTTTCGAGCAAAAGGAATAATAAGTTTATGCCCCATATTGATGGACCATTCAAAGTGCTTGAACGAATTGCAGAGGGGGCATACAAGATTGATCTTCCAGGAGATTATGGAATTTCTATTACATTCAATGTTGGTGACCTATCTCCTTACTTGAACGATGAAGATTTGAGGGCTAATGCTTTTTAAGAGGGGGAGAATGATGACATAGCATAAGTGGACTTTATCTCCAAGCCATTATATTTAAATTTACACATTATTTCATGCAAGGTGGTAATGAGCTTCAGAGTTTTACAAACAATTCAATATTCGATTGTACATGTGTGATTGCAATTTTTAGCTCCGAAACTAAGTGTAGCCTTGTCTGTTGGGCCTGAAATTTAGGAGCATGTAGAGGACACGTAAAATTAGTCATTTACTTGGACACCAAGTCTTTTAAATCTAGCTTCTTTATTTTTTCAGATCTTTAGTTTGATTTCGTATTATTTATTGCCTAAGTTGTTTCTTAATAGTATTAGGGGTTTTCTTTTAGATCTTTAGTATGATTCCATATTACCTAGGTTGATTCCTAATAGTATTAGGATTTTTCTTTCAAATCTTTAGTATGATTCTATATTATCTAGATTGTTTCCTAATAGTATTGGGAGTTTTTTCTACTATAAATAGGGGTTATAAGGTGCATTTTTTGCGTGATTCAGAAATAAAAGTTCTATAGTTTTCTTCACAAATTCGAAATTGATTCATTCATTTGTATTGGTCTTTATGCCTATATAGCTGGTGACACCTTTTAAGAGTTTTATAACAATTGTGGTGCTTAACATTTTCAATTGTTGTGTTGTTTTTCAATATTTTCATTTCATTCAAACTAACAACCTTTGCTTTTATTCTCTCAAATTCAATTGGCCTGCCTAGTTTATCCATCAGAAGATAAGATAATTTAATATAAGTTTAATGACAAATTTCCACTTAGTGTTTACAAAAAGTAATTGTATAATTAAAAGATGCAAGAAAATAGTACTTAGAGATTGTTAGGAAAAAAAAGGCCTAAAAAGAACTAGAAGTGATCAAAAAATGATATGACTCTATTGAAACTTATAGAGGACATGACCCGTAATAGAAAACTTTGACGTACTAAATAAAAGATCTCTCATAGAGAGTTCATGTTCTTTTTTTAGTTCTTTTAAACATTTATCTTCAAGTTTTTCATTTTATAGTTAGCCTTAATTTTTTAACAACGTAATACTCACCTCCTAGTTATTTAGCCAAAATAGTTTCTTACTTAGCCAAATTATTCTCTTATAATGACTAGTTTAATTTATTCTTATACTTATATTTTCTTATTTATATATTTATTTTCTTATTTTATCTTTTATTGTTAATCTTTACCATATTATATATGTACTGTAGTATTTATTGCATTATATATATTTATATTTATATTTTGTATTATCATTATTTTTGAAAAATTAAAAAAGAATATTATTATAGTCAAAACTAAATCAACGTTACAATGAGTTCAAGGCTTTAAGCCTACCTTTATATTGCAATATGATCTAAGAACAAAATCTCCCTAAGGGAGATAGTATGACTATCTGCATAATAGACAACAGGAGGAAACAATTATAGGCATCATTGAAATTTCTTCTTGGGAAAGCTCATTCACCATTTCTAGTATTTGGGATTTTTCTTTCTCTTCCTAGCAGATTTCCATTTTGTAGATTTATGTTGCACACAAAAATCACCAAGGAAGTCTGGAATATGGGCTATAGCTAGTGGGGTATCACTGTCCTCTATTTGTTCTATATCTCTTGTCTCCTGATTCTCAGTTTGCCCAACAGTTATAACTAGAGTTAGCATATTGACCCTCTCAATCTGGCAATGCTCCAAATATTTGGAAGTGAAATCATTCATGCTATTGTTTAGATTCTCTTCATTTTTCTGCATTGAAATTGTCCCTAGTTATCTTTTCTTGGAAAATATTTATGACAACTTGTTCAGTCCTCACACCAACTACTTGATTACCATTGTTTTCATCACCAGTAACTACATCCCCAACACCAATATGCACAGTCGCACAACACTAATAGTTTCATCCTCTGCATAAAAGCTATTCGTAACAACTTTAGATGTCCTGACATGCAATTGCACACATGATTCCTCATAACCCAAAGAATCACTATGTTTGACCAACACCTCATAGTTTAAAGGTTCCTGTATAACATTACATTTTCCCAATCTAGAACCAGTAGGGAATTTGATATGAGACATCTCAGAACAATCAACCATCTTAAATTTCCTAACCCTCAATTACACAATTGGGTCTTTACAAGACATGAAGTTTTTGCCATCAACATGATTAACTATCCCATCTTTTTGCATTGGGTCCAGTAAATTTTTACTAACTATCTGCCCATCCTCGATAAATAGTGAAGAACCAACAATAATCTCCACATAGGTCGACTCCTCTCCTTTGTCAACTATAATATGCTTTTTCTTAGAATTAATCAACGGACTACCCTCCTTTAAGGGACTATAATGAGAAAAATCAGTGACTCCCTCCAACTCTTTTTCATATCTAACTTCCTTACTAAGGTCCTCATGCCATCCTGAGTGAGGAACCCTTTTCCTCCCAAGGTATTATCGTTATTTTGCAATACACGTTTATCTATTGAAAACAGCCTCTCTACTAAGTAGGGGTAAGACTATGTACTATTAGACCTTCTTAAACCCATATTTCAATGGGATTCTTATTAAGTGTTATTTTTTTTATTGTTATTGTTAGATCCTAACTTTAACAGAAATCTTAAGTAAGAACGTCAATTAGTAAGAGAACAAAAATGTAAATTTATTTATGGTAGTTTGACAAATAATTTTTGCGTATGTCCACTCTCAACACTCCTTTTGAATTTTGGACTTTCACTATAATTATTTGTTAAAGTCAAAAAATAAACTTTATATAATCTTCACTTAGTAAAGAGGAATCCTTATTTAGTCTTCTTCCAATGTGAAGAGCAGCCTTAATGTCGCTTATAACACTCTCAAATATAATAAACAAGAAACTCAATAAAAGCTTACAAATAAAAAATAGTTCACTTTATTACTTTGATAATATTAAAAAGGCTCACTCACTCAAAATGAGACAATGAATGCTCAAATAATTACAAACACTTAGAAATATATGTATAAAACACTCAAAAATTTCTTAATGATGAAACTAAAGACAAAATGTGTATTTATAGGATTTTGGGACCCTTCTAACCATTAGAGATAACATTTACGGTGATCAGTTAATAGAGCGTTGGTCAATCAATATAGCATATTGGTTAACCAATGTGCATTGAATATACAGATTCACTAGTTATTAATACATTCATTGATTAATAGGTATATTGTTCGACTAATATGACACATTGATTGACTAATACATGAACTAATATTACTATAAAGTTTCAAAACATCAAATTTAATAACTTCAATCTATATTAGTCAATCACTAACACATATAGGTTAATCAGTCCTCCCAAAAACATGGTTTTAACAACTTTCAATCCTCAAAATCATTATATTTAATACAATTATAATGTAAACACTTTCGTAAATATTTTTTAAAGAGTGCTTAAAAGATCAAAAAGGCTTTTCTCTTAAAAACAAAAGCTTACACCTCTTCAATAAAAAACTCAAGAAATAAAGTGATATGAAATATTTATACATGGTGAGCTTTTAAGATTACCAAATTAACAAGGTAAAATCACAAATGCTATTAAAATACAAAAAGACCTTGATATGGTTTGTTCTTCTTTTGTTCATGACTTTATCATACCTTGACTTCACCTTTTCTTTTAGTAACTTCATAAAGTATCTTCTTAAAGTTATGTCATGATTTCATCTTGTTGTTGTAAAGCTTCTCATCAAAGTAACAAGCTCATTAGTAGGATCATATTTTGTTATCATTAAAATATTGACGAGGACCTCTCTTAGTTTTACAATCTTTGGTTTTTATAATAACGAAATATTTATAATATTAAAAAGTGATAATAAGATTAAGGACACAAATAGCTTCCCTTTAATTCATATATAAGACATAAATCAATATTAAGAAAAGGAGAATTTTAATTTCAAGTAAATGAAATCTAATAACAAGAAAAAATATCCATACATAAAAAAATCATGTGCACAATAAACACACTATTCCTATATATAATGTCACAAAATTATTCTTCCCCTTTTTAAAAACATAAAAAATCAATTATTTGGATGAGGAAGCTAGACTCGATCAAGATATAAAAATTATTAACTTGATACATCGTGATGTCTAAAAAATATTCAAGTTCTCCTTGCATCATGATGAGCTAACAGTTAATAATGCCTAGACGAGCATTAGGTGGAGACCTATGATGTGGCTATGAGGTAATAGCTTCATCATCTATAGGTAGCTCAACAAAGTGACTCAGTAGAGGCTCATCAAGACCATTATCATATGGGAGACCTGATAGATGCATAATTGATCATATTTATACCCTATATTTGATGTATTTTACTTTATATTTTATACTTTAATTGTATATTTGATACTTAATTCACTCAAAGTGTCACAAACTTAAAGGAGATAAATTCAGAAGAAAACACGACATAAAACAAAGATTTGAAGAACAAAAGGGATGCACGGCCGTGCATCAGCCTAAGCATGTCTCTCAGCCCGTGTAAATTCACAATTTTCAGAGATTTTGGTTATGCATGGTTTGATGCATGGTCATGCATCAAATAGTGCATTGACCAAAACCCTAGAATTTAACATTCTAAAATTAACTTCAGAAGGAGACAAATTGAAGAAGGAGACAGATAAATACATTCTAAAATGCTTAAAGGTGACTTCAGGGGCAATTTTGATCTAAAGAAGCAGGAAAACATAAAGAATTCAATGAAAGATCCATTGAAATACCGGATCGAACCTCTACATCATAAGAATACTCGATAGAAGATAACCAAGGAGATTTAGAATTATGAACCCAATGTTTTCAATTCGTTTTTCATTCTATTTATGTTTGATTTCATGTTCGATCATGTGTAACTGAACATCTTGTTAGTGTTTAGGTTAGATGAACCCTATATTGATACTTTAATATGATTTGATTCTTTTATTAATACAATTGGTTCGATTGATATATTGTGATTTGATTACATGTTTTATTTATGTTCTAATAGGTCTAAAATATTAGATCATAACCTGATTTCATACATAGAGATTGAGAAATCCCATTTATGAATAAATCCACTGTAATTGGAAGGAGTTAATTACAACTTTAAAGATAGGATGATATAAATTTTTCGGATTAGGGTTAAACCTAATAAAAGGATTCACAAATTGGTAAAGTAATCCTATAAAGTTTAATCTTAGTAATTCTGTTGAAAACTTTAGGATTAGTTGTTAATAGACTCAAGGTCAACTATTAGAATATCATAAGAGTCTCTATGGTCAATAAATCAACTAAACAATTACTTAATAAAATATCAATCCATTAAAGTCATAAAGAGATTCGAAACCTAGATACTAACCTTTTGATATTAGTAATTTTCTTAGTGCTTCCTTAATTCTATGATTTTACTGCCCATTTATTTTACTTGTTTTAGTTTTATTTTAGTTTAATTAAAATTCACAATCAATTCATAGACTAGATAATATAATAACGATAACTATTAGTAATCATTGTCCTTGTCAGATCGACTCGTATTTGTTAGCACTAGCTATAACTATATCTGCAATATTTCATAATTGACACACATAGAAATAGTTAATCAAGTTTTTGGCACTATTTTCGGGGATTTTGATATTCAGAACACCTGAATGTTATTACTCTAACCATTATTTTTTATATTTTATTCTATTTTATTTTTATTGTATCTTATTTATTTACGACTTATTCATTTAATTATCTTTTAAACTTCTCTACTTGATCGTGAGTTTGTGGTTTATTTGTAGGATTTAAGATTTATTGTCTTCACCACAATTCACAATGGAACGATGGAGTGACGAGTACTCTTATAGGAGCTAAGATACGTCTTTTCAATCTATAACATCACTATATGGGAATAAGAGGTTTCATCACATGTTTTTGGAGGCTCAACAAACATCCATGTCGTTTTACGACATTTATAGGAGTAAATGTTATAATCATGAAATGTCGAGCACCGACCTATACTTGGGAGCGACCGAGCATGAACAATCAACCTCAAGGTGCACCTTACGAGAACAATTACAATTCAGAATGGAGTAACTTTTACACCAATAGATGGAACGATTACACTTTAGTTAAATACTTACAACACTAAACACATTTAATCAACAAGCCAACTCTATAGGATATGATGGTTGATTTCATTAAAGAATCTATCGTGAGGCATCAGGAAAAAAAGGTTTGTATACAAAATTTGATGAAGTGGATGGACCAAATGGAGGAGATAATATCTGATGAGATGCAACGGAGTCTGCATAGCACCACTGAAGCAAACCCTACCAAATGTGAAATGGCAATCACCCTTAATAGCAAAAAGGGAGCTCCCAATAAAAGAAGAGGAAAAGCAAAGAAGTATTACAAATAAATTGATGGAACTCCTTGTGAAATGAAAGCTAACTGAAGTGAATTCGAGAGTGAAGAAAAGATAAGGGTTGGCTTAATAAATGGAATGACATTCCATGAAGAGCTTCTATAAGAAGAAGTCTCCATCCAAGATGAGGAAGTAGAGGAGTGGCAGAGGATAATTGAAGAAGATAAGTCAGAAACCTCTGTCTAAGAAGAAGGAAAAGAATGGATAGAGGTGGTTGGGGAAGAACTAGCAAAGGAACTCGGTAAGGAAACTACTGATTAGGCATTGTTAGTGACCTTAAGTACGAAGGGTTCCCACTTCCTCTAAAACAAATTGTTCGAGTTAGTCAATGATTTAGAGAGTTTTGTTATCCCTTATTTTATTAATAGTTTGTTATTAAAAAGGGCATTATTGCAGTTAATTGGTTTTACTAATTTAATAAATTATGTCCACATTATTATCTTGTAACAACTAGCCTACTTACAGGCTACAAAACCCTATAAGGGGAAATGAGTGGAAGCAAGTCACCTATCATTGATCCAAGATGAAGCTGAGCATAGTATGTTGAGCTAATGACATTAAATAAGCACTACATAGGAGGGAATCCGTGAATTAGGATAAGTTTTAGTTTAATTTTGTTTTGATTCTATTTCGTGTGTTAGTATAGGATTTTATTACATGTTATTTTATGTTATGTTATTTCCATTTTTAATCCCTTTCTCATTTATATCTTGCAAGTATGTAGTTTTACAATGGACAGATCAAATATTAAGAACAAAATCACCATATTCAGGAAAGTACCACTAAACTTTTCCCTTATTATAGATATTGTATACATTGAGGACAATGTATAACTTTGAGTGTAGGGAAGGGTTTAGTGAATCTTTAACAAATTCTTTAAGCTTATTATAATCTTGATTATTTAATTTTATAAATTAATATCTTGAATTGGTTGAAATATATACATCAATACTATGTTTCATTGTTGAATATTAATTTGAATTGGTATGCAAAAAGATGAGAGTTAAAATAAAATTGCTTTTGTAAGTAATATTTTTAATAATCATTGAAATGTTCAATTTGAATGATACTGCATATTATTTACACACACAATACCCATTTTTTGTTTCCTAAGAGCAAAAATTTTAAAATTTTAAAGTTTTTGTTATTATTTTTTGTGTGCTATCATGTGCAGTAGAACAATTCTAGAACTTTAAATTAGAAGCATTAATATGATAAAGACACTTAGATTCAACAACTTGCTTTAACCTATTTCTTTGATAATTACCACACCTATAACATTATCTTCTAAGAATAACCAAGTTGAGCTTTAGTCTTTTTCATTGATTAAACCCACATATTAACACTTATCTTGTAGCATCCCACTCTCGTAAGACCCGAACCCGACATCGACGGTGATATCGGAGCCCGTGACCCGCAAGGGTGGTATGCTAGAGCAATCAATGCAAATCAAAAACTCGGTAATACATTTTTCTATTCAAAAACAGTTGAGTGCGCAGAAATCAATAAACGATTCGGGCCCGCGATACCAAAAACATTTTTATACAAAGTCATTTCTAATCAAAT
>JANITW010000002.1:24735267-24762606 GCA_027564335.1 Erythroxylum williamsii | reverse complement strand
CACATTACATAAACGAAATACATGCATATATAAAGGAATACCTCATAATATATTATTAACAAGTCATAATGTTAATATATGAATAACAAATATCCATTAGCCTAGGGCACACTACTAACATTAATTACCCTTTGAGGCTTATGGTGATGGCAAATTTTATCGAATTTGATCGAAGGTAAAGATTTTTTAGAATATAAGTGTCTAAAATTTTCCTCAACCCTTAATTTTGGTTATCATGTTGCAATATTTAATATGGTCCAATAATGTTTGAGCAATGACTATATTTGTTGTTATAGGCACACGACTAGGTTTATTTTGAGGCTATATATATACATATACTTTTATAGTTAATCTCACATTTCTTTGAGGCTTTGGGGATTATTATTCCACATTATTTTGTGAGAAGGTAGTATTGAGTGATTGTAAAATTCTCTACATTTTCATTATGCCTGCAATCCTTTTAGGGATTTTGTTATTTTCTTTTCAATATAGTGGACCTCTTGTGCTGTGATTTTCTATCACACCTAGTATTTTTCTTGTAAATTTGATATCAATATATCACACCTAGCATTTTTCTTGTAAATTTGATATCTTTGATTATTGTTTTCGCTTTTCACTTCCCTTTTTTTCTCAAATGAAATGATCTTGGTGTTTTTACTGTGCACTAAGATCTTAACAAGAGGTTTTGGAGTTTTTCTTAGATGCTAAAAATCCTTACAATGTTATTGACACTGATTCTCCATTTGGAAGCTGATTTTTGGTTTTTTTTTGGATATAGAGGAAAAGAAACCCAAAGTACTCCCTAACTAAAGTAGCAATCTACGGTACATAATTCCTTGCTGATTCTGGTGATTATCCATCGTGACTAGAGTTGGTGGCCCCTAAAGAATCTAGAGTCTTGGGCTTGAGAGTGCGGCGAGAGAGGCTAGACTATCTACACATTGATTTTCTTCTGGATACATGTGCTGAACTTTCACCTTCCATGCACGATAGAGAAAGTCTCAGGTACCTATCACCAAGAAAGAACACTCAATTGGTGGTATACACGAAGAGGAGAGAATATTGATCACTTCTAACAAATCAACTTTGACAATCCCTCGTCGATAGCAAAGCATCCAAGCCGGATAAAGTCCTGAGTGGACTTTCCAGAGTTCGGCAACTATCGCCGAGGCTCTTCCGAGATAGTGGAGAAATCCTCTGCACCACTATCCATAGCAATCCCTAACTATCCATAGCAATCCCTAATACCACCGAAATCTGGTATTGGTTGTTTCTTTTTTAATTCTGCTGACTGAAAGCGGATTTCATTCGTGGATGAAGAAAGAAGTAGTTGGAACTCACTCTATGTATTTAGTTTGACTCAGTCAGTCGCATGTTTCTCAAGAACACACTGAACTTGAGTATGTAACCTTGGAACTTTGTAGCAAGTACTGATAAAAAGTCCACCGTCTCCAGTGCTTTTCTCAAGCTCGAGGCATTACTATATAGCAAAACATGCACATCCAATATATATAAATATAAACCTTCACCTGCAAAGACTTTGTCCAATGTCAATTGCTCATTTTGTCAACACGGATTCTGAAGACACCATGGAAAGAAAACATGCAGGCTTCGTGGTTTTATTTTTGTAAATTAAGAAAGGATGTTCTGCTTGACAAGCTAACAAGAGAATCTTCCTGTTTGAAAGTTGACGAATTTCTTTGCAGTTGCAATTATAAAATTCTAGTTGGCGAACCAGCATCTCGAGGATTTCTCTCAAATATTAATGTTAGCTCGAGAGTTGAGGTCCATGATAATGTCATGTCACGAGTACAGATTGGTCTGTATTAATAATATTTTGCGTAAATGTTTGAATCATTCCGTGGGGTTTCACACATGATTTTGACTTTAAGCTCGATTCAAGTACTTAATTTATTCCACGATGTATGGGTTACTGATTTTAAAGACGGTTTACTAAGTTATATGGACAATTATGCTGGTTCTTTGACCCCCCCTCTTGATGCGTATCACAAAATTTAATCCTTACTTTTCAAGTGAAATATATTACAATAGCGCAACAAGACAAAGATGCTGTTCTTACCTGCCTTATTTTACACTATCTATCAACTTTCTCAAACATTAAACTGGTATTATACAACATTAAAATTGTATGATAGATACTAGACCGCAACATAAACTAATAGAACATATATATATATATGCACAATGAGGAAGTTAGACTTAGGAATCGGTGTTTCTATTTTTCTCCATCTTTGCTTTATTGTGATCAAAGACTTGCGCATCGGTGTCTCTGTTTAGGTTTAAATAATGTTTTAGTCAGAAGTTGCATGTCAATGTGTAGCGCCATACAAAGGTTACGAAAAGAGCTTAAAGACAACTCTAGTCTCTAAATGGCCGCTTGACGTACGTCTGTTTACATCTATACACATATACACATTGACCAACTTAAACTACATTTGACATGAACAAGGCTACGGAGATTTCCAAGCAACAAACTGCGGGATCTGACGTGTTTTAGTTCGATTTTCAAGAGCAAACACCACCGATTGTTTTGTATTGCTGCCTCTTGATATATGACAATATCTGAAACGTAGGAAATTGATTAACCACGGATGTATTGATAGTATATATATATATATATGTATATAAATATTTTAGTAGGATTCTAAACTTTTTAACCACACAAACATGAGATTCAGATGTTAGATTTGTATAATTAACATGTGGATATACTTCTCAAGAATTAAACGTAAGACGCGAAATTTGTTGAATTTAGTCTAGCCATTTATTAAGTTTATAAAGGTTTTTGAACAAGAATAATGGATCTTATATTATGTACCATAAGAAATCAGTTTTCTAATTAATGTTATAAATAAAGGATATGATTGGATTTGTTCTAACATTAAGAAATCATTTCAACCGTAGGTTTTGGTTTTGATCTAATAAATATAGTAGCTTGGAAGTCTCAGAAATAAAAAGGAGAAAGAAAAGTAATTTCAAACACAAAACCACTGATTGCATGGATCTCCAGGAATTGCTGAATAATACACTGGGAATAGAAAGGTATCCAAATTGTACATTTTACACATATAAAGTAGAACAGCCCATTAAAAACTTTCCCTTCTTGAGTATTGCGGCCACCATACTTATTGAACTGTGCTCACTCAACAAGGACGTGATTCTTTGTAGTACTCTCCCATCAGCACCGTCTCTTCTAATCAAAACCCCACTTCCAGTTTCTGCACTGTCAACCAAACTGCCATTCCTTAAAGGGAAACACTTTCATTAGCTTCACGATGGAGTTATGTGATGAGTAAAGGGTTTCACAGGATCAAGCAGAACAAGAATACATATATGATATATGTATATGAAGTTGTGTCAATAATGATCAATTAAGTCATCATCAAAATGCATTAAATGCATCCCCATACTGCTATTAGCTCACCGGTTCACCCATAAAAATTTCGAGTACATTAAGTTAACTACATGAATAAACATAGAGACTGATAATATGGTGGTGAGGTGAGAATTCATGGCTCCTGCTTGTGGAAGAAGGAGGGAACTACATCTTGCAACAAGCCATGATCAGGAACATGGAGGTGCTGCTGTTGCTGAAGAGCACTGAGGTTTTGGTAGAGTATGGAACTAGGGTCACCTTGGCCATTTGGTGGAAGCAAACGAGACAAGAGCTCTTGTTGGAAGGTTGATCCCATTGATGTTGACGCTAGAAGTGAAGGTGACAGCATTCCGGCGGCAGTGCCTCGAAGCGTTGCTGGACAGTGATGGTTGTGTTGCCCTTCATATGTTGTGATTACAGTTGTTGGGTCTTGGAATGATCTTTCAACACGTTTTTTGACAATGCATTTTTGACTGGTGCATCTGTAATAACTTCTGTAGTTGATCGAAAAGTAATCAGGAAAAATAGAGTTAAAATGGTAAAAGTTTCAAATTCTTATACATTTTGCATGATATTAGCCCAGTCTTTTCTGTACAATTTCAATGTGAACCATACATTAATGATTTAGAGACTGAAAACAAAGTATTAAGCATAAGATGAATGCAATTAGGGTTCCAAAAGAAAGCGTAAATGCTGGTCTAATTAACTAGAACAAGAAGAGTTCAAAAACAACAATAACAAAGAGAGAAAAGAAACCAGAACTGGCTAGGAGTGCCCTTATAGTGCATGCAATGAAATTTGCACCATTATTAGGTTTGAAACACCACCCTCATAAGAATAAGGCTAACGCTTTTTCCTTTCACTCTTTTTCTTGTTTGTTCGTAAATTAAGATGATAAGTGCATCTCTTCGTCAAAGTTTGGAGCTAAATCTGATAGAGAACTACCTAGAAATCTATGACACACAAGACAAAGAAGTCTAGATCAAAAGTCTGACAGTTATGGAGACGAGGAAAATACGATTTGGCTATAGTATTCTTTGTGCTGTGTGTGTGCACCATCAATATGACAATGGAGTAAACTCAAACCTTGGATAAGGGCTGTTCTTCACTGCCTTTTGTCCATACTTCCTCCATCTGTATCCGTCCTCAAGGTGATCAATCTCACTTTTGGTCAAGAAAGCAAATCGTGGCTCCCTTTGCTTTTTCTCCTTTTTTGTCTTGTTGGTCATGCTAAATTGAAGGAGAAAGTCAAAGTGAAAAAGTAGGACTAGATCTTATATAGTCACAGTCGCATTAATATGTGAACCAAATTTCTTCTTAAATAGATGCAAGAATAAGCACTATATACTTAGGGTTTGCAGACTATTATTTAATTACTAGTTTAATGAGCAAACTTCAAACATAAACATCCTATCAATTCTAGGTTTATATAAGACTGATTTAAAGATAAATCATCAGTTTGTCTTTTTGCAACAAAGAGGGCTTGCGAGTGTTGGTTTTTTCATCAACAAATTTTGGAGGAATAAGCAAGGAAATTTCCAAGTAATAAAATTCAAACCGGTTCTTGACCAGAAAACTTTGGCGGTCTGCATAAGAAATTAATCAATACAATGGCATGAAATCTCTATCCATCTTCAGAGGAAAGCATTAACAGGAGATGTTTGTGTTCTTTTACCTTTTTACACACACACACACACTTATATATACAGAAACTATGGTAATTAAAGGGAATCAAAGAACCTACACTTTCTTTGACTTTTCATCCGCATCTTCACACTGATCTTTCTGCTGCTTATCTTTCTTCCCGATCTTCGCGGCACCTTCTTCGTTTGGTGTATCATTAGAGGAAGAAGATACGGAGGAGTTTGGAGTGGATGGATTGTTACTATTTTCATTAGCCATCCCAGGTCCAGCTTCTCCAGAACCAACAAGATCAGCACTTTTGCTTGTAGGGTAGTCTTCTATGGGACTAATAACCTCGGAAGAGGAGCAAGACATGTCAAAGGCTCTTGACAAGGAAGTATAATCCATGGAACCATGTAAGCAGTCAGTGAAGGTCAAAAAGGAAGGATCAAAACCTTGGAAGCTGTGAGTTGGGATTGGGTGATTGTTGTAAAAAGGAGAATTGTCACTGAAGAAAGGGAAGAGTGAGCTCCTGGTGGTTGTTCCATGTTGCTGGTTGTTGAGAAAAGGATCATATTGGTAATTTGTAGGATCCTCCTTTTCATTTGACATAGAAGAGGTAGGTTGTCGAAGAAGAAAAAAGATAGAGAAGGAAGGGGAATGAAACCAGAGGAGATAGTAAAAGGTAAGGCAAAAGGAGTGCAAAAAGAGTTATTGGGAGGAGGAGGGGAAGTTTTAGTTAAAAAGAGTTATTTGGTCTTATAAGAGAGGGGGAGAAAGAGAGACAAAGGTATTAATTCTTTTGGGTGGTATAGCTAGGTTTGGCTAATCTCCACTCTCATCCCAATAGGTTAATAAATCAAACAGAGCTCAACCCCACTCATATATGTATGTATATATGTATCAGATGAAAAGAGAACATATATAGTTGATGGTCAAGTTGATTAACTATTATATTAATTATCCTTGTCTTGCACTGAGCAACATTGATTGAATCCTTAGCAGGGTGCATCATTGGAATTATTGCATTCTTTCATTCAACAACTTTTCTACTTAATTACCAAAACCAAACTTCCTACGGCCTAATTGAACAAATATGTACACTTGTTCAATTATATATGTTCTTAACAAAACCAATGCTTCTTCTTCTTTTATGCACAATATTTATCTTATAATTAAAAGACAAGGTACAAGGCTGTGAAATTATAATATTAGAGTGAGAAGAAGGTAAATGGAATTGGAATTTGAAAGTATGACAGTCGATTATAGGCCGGGACAGAGTTGCAAGTCAGGGTCAAGCGAGAGTATAAATGGTCAATACCTTAAGCTATACGGTTTCTAAATATGGGGTATGATTAGTCTTACACGTGTTATGGGATTGGGCACCGTCGTTTGACCGAAGTTGGCACGTGGGAGACATTTCCCCTTTGTTCTCTCTCTCTCTCTCTCTCTCTCTAATCTCTATATATATATTATCTATGTGTTTTTATTTGTATATGTGATTCGTGTATCATCATCATAAGCATGATGATAATCATATGCCTTGCTGATTCGACCCTTACGTCATCATCCTTTTCTTCCGAATTTTGTGGCTTACTTCGTGTTCCAAACACATATTACTCTCTTTCTTTTTCTGGTCAAACTGCCCTTCTCTTCAAAGGACTGTCACTTTGTCCTTTCCATGCTCTCCCAATTACAATATTTTAGATTTTTTATTTCAAAATCTGTTTTAAATTTTTAATTAAATAGTTAAAATTGTAAAAATTAAAATAATTTAATTTAAATTTATTTTTATTAACATTTTATTGATATAATTAGTAAAAACGTAAAAAAAAATTTATCTTTCTTAACAAGATTTTTAAGTCTCCTTCAACAAATAAATTAATTGTATATTTGAAGTATGATTACTAATTTAATATTAAAAAAATTATACAACAAAAAAGATTTCACATTACTCCTCTAAGTATTAGTCTTCACTGTGACATTCCTAAAATATTAATGAAAACACTATTTTGATTTAGTCGTCGAATTTTAAAAAAATTGATTAAAAATTGACACATTTTAATTCTTTTTCTCAAATAAAAAATTTAAAATATACAATAGATTACTTATAATTAGATAAGAATATACTTTGTAAGTATTTGAAAAATAAAACTTATGTACAAATCAAACTAAAAATTAAAAATTAGAACTCAAATTAATATGACAAAAATTTTAATATAAAATATATTTAAAATGTAGAAACGTAACTAAAAATTCTAAAATTATCCTTGCATGATAAATAGTCACTTACGTACCATTTAAAACGGTGAAGATCACTTCAGCTAGAATGATTTTGTGTGAATAAACACTTTGCAAGGCCGAATTGAACCTGCTAAAAGCCTACTATTTGCATTTATTGGAAGGAAGCATGGTTTATGAATTCAACGAACCCCTTTATTTTATGGTATTCAAAGTAAATTTCAATTACTTTGAAGGAAAATATGAGCTTTTCCAGCGGAGTAATTGTAGAAGTAATTGTCACCTCTTAATTTTTTGCCTCATAAAGTAATTACATAGACAACTTTTCTACCATGTAAATTTCCCAAAAAGAAAAAGAAAAAACTTTCTCCTGTTCTATTTTCTTGATCTGGTTGAAACGATGAGTTTGTTTTAATTAAGAATGACAACGAGATAACTTATAGGCTTAGATTAAGATGTTTTAATAAGTTAACTCGTAGATTAAGTTATGACTCAGATCGATTCAAAATTCAGAGAGTTAAGTTTCGAGTAGGTCTGAGCTCCTTCCCGAACTCAATCAAAAAATGATGTCATTTTAAAAATGCTTTTATTCTCTTTGTTTTGTTTGTATTAAGGTTGTTGCTAATGAATAATAGCATTTTTAAATTTAATTTCGCAAAACTGACTGAGATCTAATTAATTATAAATTCAAGATTGGAAGGGGAAAAATTAAAAAATTGTAGTAACTGCTAGCTGACAGCTTTTGCCTGTTTTTAACTTTTATACAATTTCTAGCTAATAAATCGGAGGGGATACTGAAGAAAAGGTGTATTCCTCTGCCGACATTCAAAAGTAGACAATTCTACGTCCATTAAATTGCGGAGAAAAGCATGTACTTTATGCTTAGAACCATGACCGAACATTCATCCCTTCATTTTATATGCCCTATTTATTACATGAATGGATGCTAACAGAGTAAGACCGGAATAGAGTAACGAGAACATGTGATTTTAAGTTCCTTCAACATCTGTCTATCTATACGTTATGAAATAAGATATGAACAAAGTAACGAGAACCGATGATCTTTCAGACGTTAATTAAATTCCTTTTTGTGATTTATTGTTTTTAGTTTTCAGGAGAATGCCCTTTTCAGGAACTACGCTTCCATTTATATAATACTGAGATCGGTGCATCCGTTTTCTTTTCTGTTTCCAGTTCCACAGCTGCAATGAACAGCACCGTCCGTTTTCTTTTTGGTTTCCACAGGTGCAGTGAACCGCATCGGTGAGGTAGAATTTGTGCATGCTTAAGAGAGAGTAATTAAACAGGAGTCTTATCTAGAATGCGATCTTAATTAATTTCTTGATCTTATACATTTTTTAAGCCTGCAGTCATGGAGTTGTCGACTTAAGACGTAATGGAACATGTCTCTATTTGGTCTAGGCCGCAAAATAAGAAAGAAACCTATCTGAACAATGATGAACTGGTTGATTTAGCCTACCCTATATACCCCATTATAATATGAAATAAAGTCAATATACTACGTAGGGCGAGTTGAAGTATCATTGAGTGAGAACAATTTCTAATGATTAATAAATAAACATTTTTAATTTATTATGTATAAATTAGTTTTGCCACTCTGACAAGGGCTAAGAGTATATATTCAATGTTTGCTAGTGGTTATAATTTCCTAATCAAAGTTTAAAAATTGAATATTATACAATATTATTTTGAATTCTACAATATAAAAATTATCTGAAAATTATAAAATTATATTATGTCCATTTTATGAGATAATATATTTAGAAGTAGATTTTATGATTTTTACTAGCTATATTGTTTTATTATGTCTATATTGAGATGTCCAAACTTTAATATATTATTTAATGTAAAAAATATATTTGATTAAATAGTTTGTACTTTTATTTACTCTACGATTTTGTAATTTTATGAATATAGTCAAAATTTTTACAGGAAAATATATAGACTTATGAAGCAAAACTTTCCGTTGAAAGAATTAAGGTACAGTTGTTTCAAATTCAACTTACCAATTCTGCAACTGAGACAAACATTCTGTGCGTAAAAGAAGCATACATCTTCAATGATAAATGATATTTATCAATACGACTGGTGAGGGAATTTACCCATGTCGGTCTTATTGATCAAATTGGTTTTGAGGTCAAATCATAATCAGCAAGCCTTAAAACTTGAGAGAATTACACGAATTTATTGGACCACGTTTTCTCTTTTTATACCACATTTGCAACTAGCTGGTAATAGCAATGTAATACGAGAACAATGATAATAATTGGAGTGAAGATGGCTTTTCTTGTATGACAACTGCAAATGACAGATGCAAATGTGACTTCAGTTCAATCTTGAATAGTGAGGAGGTTGAGATGTGGTGGGTTGTCATGTCCACTCCAATCTTTTGCACTCAAAAGGTGGAATCGCCCATCTTAAGCGCCCCCACACTGACTTGATAGAGTTGCGAGGGATGTCCACTCCAATCTTGATCCATAGAGAAGAGATACTGATTTTTTTTCACACAAATGTAATAAAAAGATGAAGAGATACTGATTCAGGACGATCCATCGAAGAGCTTGAGATTGTTGACTTTTGCTAGAGGTTTTATGCATTTAATGAAAAAACAAATAGGACGTATGATTTTAAGTCAAAGGAGGGCAGGTTTTTTGTTAGGTTTATGTAGTGCCCATGAATCTTGCGGACCTGGACATGGACAAAGACACATGATAACAATTTCTTCTTAATAAAAATTTTCTAAACCTATTTCTGAATAATAATTTTACCCAATGGACACAATAGCTTTATTAAGATTATGTATATTGCCAATAAGAAATTAACAATTGACATAACCTTTTTAAACAATTTTGTTTACAAACTGAAAATGCTGGTATGTGAATGATAAGTTGCTTGTGAGTAAGTTTTCACTGGCATAGTAATTATGTACGCATATATACAAAGGCTTGCATTGTTAATAAACTTGTTCAATTGGGATAGGCATAACCGCACAAATAATAGAGTACTAATATTTGTCTAAGTCTAGTATTATAGTAATTTTAGTTTTTAATGTTTTTTCTACATCACAAAATCCCATCTTATCAGTTCACATCAGGCAAATTAATTGCATGAAACTTGATTATTCATTAGTAAAGCATGATCTTTTTATTATATAATTTTATTAATTGGTAACCTGTACAAAATTGATTAAGTTAATTATGCAGTTAGTAATAAAAAGATATTAAATAAAATTTCTGCCTCATTATTTTTGTAGATCATAGAAATAAAATGAACAAAATTTGAATTAGTTTTACATTATGAGTAATGTTTAAATTATATGTAAAAAATATAAATGGTTATAATTACCACATGTCTTACATGTTTTAAAGTTTACATTAAAAGTAGAACCAAAACTACTAGATAGAGCCAATGAACACACTCAGAACCAAAATTAAAGATTCTATTAAGATTTAGTGTCAAATATCTCTTTAAGATTTCTTATTGTTTTTTTTATCACCCTTGTTCTTTTAATTACTTCTAACCAACAAGTTTTCCTATCTTATTCTCTTAAGGTCGTATCTTTCTTTCTTTAACATGAGGATATCTTTTTACTCGCTGGTTAACAGCTAGCCCTTTTCTCCTTGACCTTCCCTAGTAATACCTCGGGTTTTTTGTATTCTCCTCTCCTCTCCCCAGCTCCCTCTCAGCTTAATTGCTTATATGTCCTTGTTAACTCATTCTCTTTTACTCCTTTACTATCTCTTTCAACTTTATTTCTATATCTTCCTTCCAGAGTTAGTAATTCCTCTCTAACCAGCTTACTCCTTTAGCTATTGGAATCATCCATCTTACTTCTTTGTTAGAGTTTCGGTCAAATAAAACTTCTTCGTCTATTATAGTTGTTAGCAAACCTCTCCCACCCTCTCCATGTGCTTCTTATTCCCCTACCAAAGACTGAAATTAAGTGGTTGGTGACAGAGAGCCTTCTATCAAGCTTAAGCTAATTCCTTTAGTAAAGAACTCTCCCTCTTTAATCATTTCTCCACCTTTATAGGTTCTTTAGGCAGGTGTAGTGAAGTGTAATATTACAATTATGGGTTTCTTTTGTGATAAATTTCCTAGATTTCCTTCAATAAAATCTTGGGTTGAAGCCATAGAATAAACTTGATCTGGAGCAAGTTAGTCATTAAGGAGGATTGATTCCTCTTCAAATTTTGGAAATGAAAAGGAATGACATAGGTAATGGATTCAAGTTCATGGCATTGTAGGGGGAAGACAATGTTTCTTATGAAATGGAATCTTGTAATCTAGTTTGAAAAAGTCTCTCTTAGGAATATCCTTCTATGGGTATTCTTCCATAATATTACCCTAGGGTATTGGTTTAAATTGGGATTGCGGTATTTTGTGAGTATCGTAGGGAAGCCTTTAATGCTTAATGAGCAAACTATAATTCTAAAGAAGGTGGGATTTGTTAAAGTATTGATTGAAGTTGATAAAGAAGCTAAACTATTGAATACAATTAAAATTCTTAGGTATGGCGAGGAAGGTGAGTTAACCTCTACTAAAATATCTGTTTCTTACTCTTGGAGACCTATCTAGCCCACTTAAACTAAGGTTTAAAGGGAAAAAAACTTATCCCTCTAATCAATACCTCTTTCTAGCTACAATTCTCTAAGTTCAATGACACCTTAGGTTTTTGATAAGATTGATATCCTTACTAATCATGATATCCCTTCCTCTTCATACTTACCAGTGGCTTCTATTAATAGCTCCCCCTCTTTTACTAATCTCAAACCTTCAAATTAAATAGTCACGTAGCTCCCACTCTTATAAGCTCTTACCCCCTTTATAAGAATTGGTTATAGATCAATCAACGGATAACTTGCCCCCAATTTTCTTATCAAGTTTGGAGATCACAAACTAAACCCTCAAACATCTTTAAAACCTGATGTGTAAGGGATCTAGAAAGTGATAAGAGATATTCTTCTTATCCTCAAGCTACTTGAAGAATATCAAGTAGGAAGCAAAAAGAAAGAGCTTGTTAGCCTCATCTAACCCATGATCGTTATCTATAATATAAAGGGTTTGAATTGGCCTAAGAAACAACAAACCATGTAAAATAATCTTAGAGAGAAAATATTCTACTAATTGGTCTATTAGAAAATAAAATTAAAGAACCAACTCTTTTTAAAGATATATGGGTTTCTAGAAATAAATGACAAGCTCTCTTTAATCATTCCTCTCACTATTAGGAGATAATTATTGTAGCCTTTAACATTAAAGCTCATTAAGTTCTATCCATTTAGTAATTTGATCAATTTTTGTAGTTGTAATTTTAATTTTGGTTACATTAGGAAGTGATTCATATAACCTCTGTCTATGCCTCTAATTTTACATTTCAAAGAAAACATCTTATGGAAAGATCTTAAGGAGCTAGCCAAAAGCATCAATGGCCTTTAGATTATATTAAGAGATTTCAACTGTAATTTTTTTTTCTCTTAGGAAGTTGAAGACTTGGGAATAAATTGTGGGAATGTTGATGAGGAATTTAAAAATTGTTTGGACAATATTGATCTTGTGGGTTTATCCTTTAGTGATAACTATTTTACTTGGTCTTATAAACAGGATGGCTCTTTCCTAATTAGGAAAAAAGCATGATATGGAAATTGTTAACTTAAATTGGATAACAACATTTCCTAGTAGTACAAGTTTTTTCGTTACCTTGTGGATTTCTAATCACTCTTCTTTTGAGATTAATCTTATCTCTCATATGAGAAAGCTTCAAATCCCCTTTTGATTCTTTAACTTTCTAACCAAACTTGATGGTTGTGAGAATATAATAGCTAGAAGATTAGATGCCTTAATAGTGGCATATGAAGGCCATAAGCTCCTTGGAAAGTTTGATCTAAAGAAACTTCACAGATATCATTTCATATATAATTTTCTTAAAGCAATTGATGTGGTTAGGAATGAGCTTCAAGTAACACAAGAGAAACTATATGCAAAACCTCTAAATGTGACCTTGAAACTGCAAGAGAAACTAAAGCTAAATTCCTACCTTTCCTCTCCTAAAGCCTATAATTCCTTGCGAAAGTAAAAGGCTAGGATCTATTGGCTATAAGAACGAGGACTCCAATGCAACATTTTTCTTTAGTTCTATCCAATCTGAAAGGAATATTAATAAAATATTTGGCATTATGAACCTTAAAGGCAACCCCTACTTTGATCAAGATAACATAAAGGTCTTTGGCTCTCAATTACTTCAAATATGTCCTTGTTACTGAAGTTGTTTCCTCAAGCTCTCTTAATTTATTATCCAAATATATGAATCCTTACCTTAAACAAACTCAAACCAATTCTCTTATAGCCCCAATTACTAATCTTGAGATCAAAAATAAATTTTCAGTTTCAATCCAGATAAAGCTTTAGGACCTGATGGATTTAACACATATTTCTTCCAAAGGTCCTGGAACTTACTAGGAAATTATATCTGCAATGCTATCAAAGAGTTCTTTTCAAATGTTATTCTGCTTAAAGAACTAAACAAAACCTTTATAGAACTTGTTCCCAAAATTTCTAACATATAATCTTTTCAAGACTAGAGGCTCATTTTTTATTGTAAAATTCTTTATAAAATCATTTTAAATATCCTAACATTGAGAATTAAACCTATTATAAATGACTTAATCAATATGAATGATGACCCTATACCTATGTTCAAAAGGGTTAAAAGCATAAGACAAATGAATCCCTTTCCACCCTACATCTTTGCACTAGTTATTGAGGTACTCATTAAACTGATCTCTTGGCACATTTCTTAATGTAAGCCATTCAATTTTCACTTTAAATGCAAAAAATTGAAGCTCTTTAACTTATAATTTGCAATTGCTAATGGATTGTTTTCAATAGTTCTCTAATGTTGCTAGCCTTTTTATTAATAAGAGGAATGTTCAAATCTTCATCTCGCAAGCCTCTAACTCCCTAGAACATGAATTGGTACATTTATCTAGTCTTCAATTAAGTAAAGCACCTTTTACATATCTAGGATTACCAAATATCTTGCAAGCTTATTTATAATGATTGAAAACTACCATATGATATGTTCTATAAAGAACAAGCAATTGGAAACGCAAGGTATAAACATATGAAAAAATTCTAATTAATCTTATATGTTCTTGGTAGCTTACATATACACTAGAGAGCTTATGTAGCCTTGGTTATTAAAATCATCAAAAATATTGAAACCCTTAGAAACTTTTTATAGAGTGGATCAAGGGATTCCTAAAATCAAATGGAAAGGACATTTGTCTACTTAGATCTCCTAGTGGACTTGGGATTAAATTTATTCGAATCATAAACAAAACACTTGTGGCTAAGCGAATCTTGCACATGAAGGGTACTAGCTTCCGATACATAAAGGACAATTTTAACACTTCCACGGCTACTAAATTTCTCTTAAAGCTCAGGGAATTTATGGCTAAGGAAATAAAGCATGCGATAGGAAGTAGGGAATAAACTAGCTTTTAGTTTGACAATTTGATATAAATTAGCCCTCTATACCTTTAGCTCTTCTTTGCCTCCATTCAATTGGTAATCCCAATCGATGCTAAAATAAATGTGGTAATAAGGAAGACCCAAAAGAGGCCACCATTTATTGATTAATTCCCTAGCTATTGTCCTAACCCTTTCAAATTAAGAACTTCTCAAACTCCTGTTGTGATTTTCTTTTTAATCCATTAACTTAAGAAGTTCCATGGGCTGAATTTATTTTGGTTTAAGGATCATGTGCCTAAGTTCTCTTTAATGTTATGGATGGCTATTAGAAATAACCTTATAACCTTAGAAAAAATTACTTAAATTAACTTCTCTCATTGTATTCTATACTTAGAAGCTCCTAAGATTATGTACCATAAATTTTTCTCCTGTCCATACTCTCATCTTAATTGGAAGTGCATATTAGAATGGTGTTGCCTACATTATCATCCATGTTCTTAGGAGAAAATTATTCACTGGGCCTTTAGAGTTAAATAAAGTAATTCTACTAACTTTAGGATCTTCAAGCTATGTTTCAACTATGGTTTTTTATAAGATTTGGAGAGAAAATATTGGTATAAGATTCCTAAATTCTAAGCAGGAACCTTAAAGATTAAACAAAATAATGTATGCTAGACTGAGGGAATTATTGGTTGCTAAAAGCCTTCACGATTACTGTAGTAAAGTGTGTAAAGAAAGATGGACTGCTATAGAGTTTGAGGAACTAATTTGATTGGAAAACAATGAGTTTAATCTTAAGCTACTTCTTTAGATGCTATGGAGACCAAAGGAAACATTTTTTAAGGAATTTATTAAATATTTGGTTAATCATAGTTGCACCTTATACAAAAGTGTATGAGTATTTAAAAAACATTAAATAGAGGAGCTATCCCCCATCTATAGAAACTAGAAATGGAACTAGAAGAAGAAGTTTCAAGGTTGAACCTATAGGAAGCTTAATTTCCTTCTTTGTGATTCATGTATTACAATCATCCTCAAGTGCAATTCTAGTCTTTATAGCTAGTAAGCTTCTGAATCAAATACTAGAGTTGTTCACCTAATGTTGTAAACTATCCACAGACAATAGTTACACCAAGTTCTTCATCTTCATCCACGAGTTCCATCTGAAACATAAAAGTATAGGTAAGATCATAACCAACAATGGAACATATAAAGGATAATGTAAGATAAATATAATCAAAATAAGAGGGAAGTAACGAATCTCCTCTAGTACACCTATATAGCAGGTGTCATTTACATGATCAAGATGCACAGGCTACAACGATGAGTTATGTCTCTCAAACATATGAGTTCCTGATTGAATGCATTTACGAGTATTACATGGTGATGGTTTAATGATGTAATAGTCAAGTTAGTAAGGACTATTGTTGTTAGAGACTTTATTTCTAAAAGTCTAAGCTTGTATTATATGTTTTGGCCTTAGGCATTAGAAGTATTCTCCAAAACAAACTTTATAGCGCTTTGTCCCTTAGTCTATAATAGTCTAATCTTTACCTTTTTATAAAAAATAAAATATTGAACTAACCTATTAATTAAAAAAGAAATCAATCTGTCATTAGAACATTAAAGTTTGGACTAAATCAGAAGTTGAATAAAGCATTTGCAGAAGTCTTGATACAAAATTGAACTTTGGACAAAAGTAGGAAAATCTAATTAGATCCTCTAACTTGTTGCCATTTTTTCACTTAAATTTTGTTCAGGTATTTTTAATATTAAAATCTTTCTAATTTAGTTTATCACTCTTTGGAAAAATGGTTGAATATTTTTATTGAGAGACTTTAAAGATTCTCTTGTTTCTTTTCCCTTATATAACATATATCGAGTAGTTAAAACTTATTTTAAAAGTTTGAGAAAATTATCCTTTTTTAGGCCTTTCAAACCGCATGGACATTTTACAAGTTTTTCCCAATTATATTTTTCGTATAGTATATTGTAAAAGACTTGGGCTTTTGTCTATAAACTAGAATAATAATGGCAATTAAAAAAAATAAATAACTTATAGTTTCATCTTTATGGTTACAAAGAGAGCAATAAGAGTTAATAAACACTCCAAATATTATCTTATACTTGGTTGTTAGTATTCCTTTCATAACAAGTTAAAGGATGTATGCACTTTAGGTGAAATTTTTGAACCCCCAAAATATTACATGCTTTAACACCTTGAGATAAGATCCTATAAGAATTTTTAGTCATTATCTACTGATGTATTAATGCCAATGATGGTGAAGTCACTTGAACGAGACTTTTTGCTTTAAATTAGGATTGTAATTTGATATATTATTGATTATTAAGAAGAAATCTCCAGAGAGATGTTTTTGCCACTACCACATGTTTCGTTTAATCATAACCTCTTCTTTGGAGCTTTAAAAAATTATACCTTTCAAAGGGTTACATTGTAGTAGCTTATATAAAGGCCTAACTTGATTCTAATTTTCAAACTAAAGAAAGTATTTTTTATCATTACCAATTTTAAATTAAAAGAAATTCTATACCTAGTTCTTCACATTTAATATTTGCTTAAGAGTTCAAGATATGTTGGCTTTAGATTTGATTTGCCAAAATTTTCTCCCCTTAGGAAAGTGTGAGTGCATCCAATACCTAAAGGGACTCCTTGTTTATATAGAGCTTCCATATTTTCTTAACCAATAGCATGATATTCGTGGCTCTTATAGCTTTGATTTCCATTTTACATTGGTTATTTGGAAAGTAAACATCTACCTTTTTCACCTTTATCCTTATTACTATATTTCCTTTTTCAATATATAAAAAATTTTAATAACCCTCTCTATTGTTTTCTTGATGTTACTAGGTAAAGACAATATTAAGATATAATATGTGTGAAGATTATGATTATGCAAGACTACAGTTACTAATTAAATCTTTCCCCCAAAACAACTTGTCATTCTAATAGCCAATTCACTTATATATATATAGAATCAAGAAGAGGTTGACAATCTCTAGATGTTAATCTTATGAATGTGGTAAAAACACCTTAGTACTTAAATGGAAGTTGACCATTTTGAATCTCTAGTTAAAACATAAAAGCTACTTTTATGTATATTAATGGTGAAGCTTGTTAGCTTATTGAATTCTTTCAAGGAATTTAAAAAACTTGAATTGACACCTTATTAACTCTATAGAAAAGGGATAACAAAAAGGATTAATAATTTGTAGTTTATCATATTTATAGTTAAATTTGAAAGCTCTCTCTCTCTCCTAACTTTCTATGGTATCATTCGAATTAGAGCCCCTGCATAAAAGATAAAAAGATATATAAGGTGATAACAGATCTTTTTGTCTCAAACCCTTAGCTCTCTTGAATAGGCTTATAGGTTCTCCATTGGTAAGAATGTTGTAGGAGATTTTTGAGACACATTGGTACGCTAAATTAGGGTGTTAAGACGGAAATCCAAAAGCTCTTGGGAGTAGAAAGAGAAAGTTTTAGCTTAGGGAAATAAAATCTTTATGAAATTCTACTTTCAAAGTACAACTTTTGATTCCTTTACTTTTATGGTAATTTCTAAATATTTCTCAAGTAATTAGGACACTGTCACATACGAAACAAATTAGTTAGTAAAACCTTGAGCCCAAACTTAAGTAGCTTAGAGATTACTTTGTAGATAATATTACAATAGATAATTATTCTATAATTAGTTAAAGATTAAGGAATTAAAACCTTCAAAATGAGCAAATATGAGCTTTATTAAGCCCACCTAGTATTTCCTCAAGTGAGAAAAAATCTTGAACTATTTTTGTGAGTGATTGACTTATTAAATCCTAGGTTTTTTTTTTAAGAAATGAGCATAATATCTATTTGGTCTAGGATCCTTATTAGGATTTAGGCTAAATAGAGCTTCCTTGATTTGTTGGCATGTGAAGGGATTATTGAGAAAGTCAGCTTGCTATTAAATAATGACTTGAGTTATATATACAAATTGATCATGCACAAAACAATTAAGATTGCTGTTACTTTTAATGATTCTTTGAAGAATTTGAAAATTATATTTTTAGTTTTGTATGATTAGTATAGAGAATTCCTTCTTCATCCTTTAATGGTGATATTTTAGTAGTGTTTCTCCTAAAAAGAATAGTGTGCAACTACCTTACCTTTATATATCCTTTCTTTATTTATAAGATTCTAGATTTTTATTTAATCAAAGAGTTATGCACATTCAAAGCTTTAATGTTGTTGAATAAGGTTGTCTTACCTTGTACCTTCAAAGCCTAATTTATTAGGTTTAAGAAGACCTCTCATGAATTCTGCTGGGCTTGAATCAAACTTCTTTTTTCACAAGGTTGGTGTTATAAAACTTCTATTTATTGAGGTATTTAAGCTTCTTCTTGATTGTTCATATTCTCTTGGTGAATTTATAAGCTTCATAACTTTGAGTTCTAATTAGAAGTCATTTCTAAATAGTCTCTTTGAATCCTTGGACTTTTATTGTGTAATTATTAAACCTAAATGGATATTTTCTCTTAATATTATAGATGGGAATACTAACTTCTATTAGAAGATGGTCTAAGCATAATGGATTGTTGAACGATTTGAGCATAATGAATTGTTGAATGCTCAGAGCTAATTCAAAGATTGACATCTAACTCAAATTAATAAGATCCTCGCTAGTTTTTCTTTAGAAATCACGCTTCAATTCACTTATTATTCCAAGTGAACAAGTGAACCTCTATTTTTAAGGTTTGAAATCTTTAGTTGAATCAAGCATCTATTGAGATTCTTTCATCATGATGTGCTTAATTATTATTGATCATTGTCTAAAAATTATAGATATCTTTGGAGAAATCTAGTCTTTATTTTAGTCTGCAAGAGACCAAGCAAGCAATATTTAAGCATTTGCTATTTATTGGGGCAATTTAATCCCCTAGTATTCCAAGCTTTCATTATTATATTATAGTAGTTTAAGGGTTATTTGTACCTCTTTTCTTGGGCAATCTCCTAGGTTTCTTTCAGCTCAATAACATAGAACCATCATTGCATTATGTTTACCGGGTATAGATTAGGCTTCATTATTGATCAACTAGTGCTTTAAGCCATCATGTTAAAAGACCTCAGTTATAATAAAAGTATTTTTATTATCTATGTTCTTCTTTATATTATGCAACTTATTCACAGTATGAATTGATTCTTTTAAGGTTTGTCCTTACTCCTCTAGCTCAAGGATTTAAGTAGTTATTTCCTTGATTTCCTTAAGATTAAGGTGATTATGGTCTAAATTGATTAGTTCATAATATTCTCTTGAGTTGAACTTTCTATCAATAAGTCTCCATATTTTAGGTTAACGGTCTCTGTTACGAAGTGATTTCTATCTCTAATTCTTATAACTCACTGACTTCATTCAATTTCTTCAAGCTCATAACAATGATGAGCTCTTTATCTAAACCCACTTCTATGCGTATTCTTGTGTAACTTAATCTTTTAAGTTATTTAGTAGGCTTTTTTAAACAAATACAAATTTCTATTGAACTAGTTGCATAACTTAACTTTAATGTAGACTAACATTCTAAAGGTAGGTTACAAAAATTTGTCCATAATAAAATCTTCTTCATCATCTGTATAGAAAGTATCATCCATGGCTTTCATTTTTAAAACATAATTGATTTTTCTTTTATGTGCCAAGGTCTTCCTTCTAAAACTTTTATTAAGTTTGCCTCATTGTTAAACTTGAATATGAACTTGTTATCTTCATTTATATTTATGCTTTTCAAACCCATTTTGCTCTAATTTTTAATTGGCCCGTGTCTTTTTAAATTGAAATGCTAAACATTTATCAATGAAAAAACCTATTAAAGGTATTAAATTTGGTTGCTTCTACTTAAGATCTTTTAAAAGAAGAGTGACAAATGTCTTGTCAAATATTAAGCCATCACCAACTACTTAGGTTTAAGTGAGTCTGACACTTCTAAAAATAAGTAAGAAGTGGAAACCAAACGACAAGAGCCTCTAAGATTGCTAGAGAGGGAGACTTTAGTTAAAGAGGAAGTTTACCTTGCTAGAATTCTTTTTAAAAAAAGTAGTTAGAGATTCATCAAAAGGAGTAAAAAGGCTTGTGAGATTCCTAAAAGACAGAAGTAGAAGGAAAGAATATAAAAAAAATTGGATTATCCTAAAAAAATATATGCTTCTAAAAAGTTTATTTTTCTACTAATAAAGAGGAGATGAGTAGAGCCCGTGATTGATTCTTAAAAAGAGAAATAAAAGAAACTACAGGAAAAAAAAATACTTGTTTAATTAATTAATTATAGAAGGAAACGACTTTGGAGATTGGGAAAAGCATGTATAGATGGACTTAAGAGAGAAAGAAGAGCATTACAAATTATTGAGAGAAAGTGGATGGAGTCTCTTGTCTGTATTTTGTTGCACTTCTGTCCATATGTTTTACATTTACTAAAACTTAGATTATAATAAATGAAAAATATTCCTACGGGACATTTGTGAAAGTGTCTTTGAATTGCTGCGCATATGTTTTCTAACCATATGCATACTCTTTAATACGTAATTTTTTAAAGCATGAGAGGGGAAAAAAGAAAAGAACATATGACTTGCAAACTTAAGAATATTCAAAGCAAGTAATGATCATTATGACTATTGTATATATTACCATATAGTTGTATGTATTGAAGTTTTGAATTTTTAGACATTTATCAAACATGTGACGGTTTTTGTCACTTATGCATTCATACAAAACAGGAATTTGCTTGCAAATCTGCAGCATTTACATGTGCCAACCTGTCCCAGGCTCTGAGCAACAAATCATGTGTTTGAATACGCAAAGGTTTAGACATGCAAATGATTAAACATTTGAATGGGTAAAGTTTGATTCTTAGCGTGTTTGAATGTATTTCGTAAGTGGTATTCTGACTGTTTATGTTAGGCAGATGAGTTTTTTCCAACATTTATTTTGTCCTCATCAACACATTGTGATTTGCCTAACCTGCTTATACTTATTGTATATGTCTAAGAAATATGTTTCAAAATCTTAATTAAGATCTAATTAATATCATTGTTAATGTAGGGTAATCATTATTGCTAGAAAGTTACCGTGGCTAGAGCCTTCAATCTCGTACTAATTAACAGAAATAATTTTGTGTTATTCAAAGGAAAAAAAAGGGGTTTTGGCTTATAACCATTTTTAAAATTACTTTATAATTGAAGATTATTAAATAGCTAGGCTGTTGAAGTATTCAAAATGGTTTAGAAGTATTCCATATTGTGTCGACTTAACTTGCTTGTGTATCACTTCATGGAGGAAAGTGGAAACGGACAATTTAGCCTCACCTATCACGAATTTTAGGTTTGCAATTCTCAAGTGGTGTCCATTTTCTCTAGTCAACATTATGCAAAATTTAGAACCGATCAAATCTACTTCCAGAGAGAGAGAGAGAGAGAGACAGAAAGAGATAGGGAGGAAAAAACAAAAAAGGAAGGAAAACTGGTGAAGTCGGCTAAAATTTTATCAGAAATAGTTAATATATATATACAATCTCAACAGCTACAAACAATAATCGTCTTTTACCTTTCTTGTAAGAACTTTACAGTTTTCAACTGAACCAGTTTAATACACACACATATATAATAGTTTACGTCAATCCATATTTCTGAAGGGTTTGATGAACCTGGACTATGCTTGTGTATATATACATATATGCAGATGACATTCTGAAATTTTCGTTATGAAACCATTTTGGCTAACCAAGGCTCAATGTAGTTGGATCTAGCGTTATGATCTACTAATTACGCATAGAATTATAACTTAACCTCCCATTGGTATTGTCTATAGATGTTTGAATGACATTCACAGCGAATCATATACATTACACATGCATGTTGCACGGATGTTACAAATTAATAATATCTACAACCCAGAATGTTGACTTTGGTCCCTGCTTGTATTATATATATAGCTCAAAACTTGAATAAGAATCTATTTCCAGCTAAACTTGCAAAATATTAAATGGGATTTTATTATTGATGGGTTCTCATGAAGGCTTTGAACCAATCTTGACTGCTCTGCAACAAGTGCTTCAAGCGTTAGACTATGATGGAATCTATTCAACACCAAATCTACTTGGTTCAAAATTCAGATTTCTGTATATATAAATTATGGTTCATTACTATATATATATATTCAATCATCTACTCCACCAAATAAATGGAGATATTATTCTTTGGACAGAAGATGCAAAGCCTAGATAATGACATTCCTATAGATTATATATTGACAAACTGTAAGTTACGAGACAAGTTGACTATTCTTGCTTTCCTTCTTAAGTCCTATGCTCCCAAAGGTCAAATTACCTCAAATAATGTCTCACTTTATTTCGCAGTTTTCAAAGGGGTAGCTGTTTGATTCCATTATATCTACATATGATAAATAAAATGGCGGAAGATATTAAAATCAGAGATCTTGACCTATGTATATATTCTGAGATGAGGATGAGTTTACTGATTATGGTTTCTAGTTCACATTGTAGTTTCAGTTCGTTTTTTGGTGGTAAAGCCTGCAGGATAATAAAAGAATTCTAGACACTTTAAAGGAAGTGATGAAAAGTTTGATGTTAATTTTATGGTGTTGAATGCTATAGTTAGTAGTTGGCAGATAGTCTCAGGCACAGCAACTCGCCATATAAACATTTCCTCAAAGCCCAGACCTATCCTTTGCAGCTTTCATCAAGCAACTACATTTCATTGGCTTAATTTCAGAGATGGTAACACTCATGTCCATTTCTTTTTCTAGCCATTCAATATTAATGGAATTCTTCAAGCTTTGTCTTCCCTTCTTGGTTTATGCTGCCTCTTACTTTAGGGATTCTTTGACACGGTAACAAGGTAGTTAAACTATGATTAATCTAATAACTTTTTATCATTTGAACGTAGGCTTAGATTGTTAGATCATAAACCAAAAGGAAAGAGTGTCTAATCTGTCTAAATTGCCAATCTCTTGCGACTTTCTTTGCTTCTAACACAAGCCAATGGAAGATGATGTGTGTGTGAGGGTTTGTAATTGTCTCAACAACTATGCAAAATGACTTGGAAACATGGAAGTCTGTCAAAATCAAACTTTTGGGCAAAGTGGGCGTTGTTGATGATGAGGAGCTTATCATGACTTGGGAGTTAGTTGGTGCTTTTGGGGTCTTAAAGTGACGATATGACAAAATTCAGAAAGTATTTGAGAAACAAATCATGGGCTGAAGTCTTCTTGAGCATCATGTCTTGTGGTCCCTCTATGGTACGATCTTACCAAACCCAACTAGAAAAACACAAGAAATTGGAAAGAGATGATAAGAAATTTTATAGGCCCACGCTGTGGCATGAAGAGTCAGACTTGACCTAGGGAATAGTCTGATTGACTCAGGGAAAAGCTCATCTTTAAGGACGTAAGAGTAAGACATATGTTGATGGTGTACCACACAAATCTTGATGAAGAAAAGTTCAAAGATTGATCTACTATTTCATTTCAGATTTGAACATTCAGACTTGATTAAAAATGACAAATCAAATTATATGTACTTAGAGATTCCGGCTCAATCCAATCCGTCAACACTCCTGCGCGGTGGGTTGGGAATGCCACTCGTGTATACAGTTAAAGTTCTCAGAATAACATATAAATTGGTCCAAGTCCATTACATGAAAGAAAGAACAAATAAAAACAGTCTTTTGTTATTCATTAGTTGGGATGGACAGGGCAGTGATTGAAGCCCAAACACTACTTCTCGTTAGCAAATAACATTAGTTAAGAAAGTACAAGAAAACCATGAATTATGAATACAGAAGGGTAAAAACTGTTTTGTGGTACAGGTGTGAATGATGTATGAACTCTAGTGTGAATGAATCTGAAGATGCAGTTGGATAAGACGAGAGCAGGGATATTTCCTGTTTTAGCTTCCGCATTCTGTAGTTTCATAGTTTTGATTTGATCAGGTTCTTGGCATGAGTGAAATCCATGCAAGAAACCAGAAATAAAATGAAAATCCAACCAATACAAATCAAATCAATAGTGACTGGTTGAGGAGAAATTTTCTTTACGAGGTAGTATATTAATCAAATAATCAATGTATTGAGATACTTAAAGTACATAATTTACAGTTTCCATATCCTATTGACTAGTCGCGTTCCTGTAAACAAGTAGCTGATGAAGAACAGCATACCATAGATTCCTTCTTTCGTTGAATGATCATAACCATGGTAGGAATGTAATCACTTGGCAGTCCAATATGCGTACTTTCAGTGGGTAATCAGGTAGCGATTCTTGTATATATCCTCATCATCTGTACATCCAATAACCTTTTCTCAGTCACTTTCCATGAGATCTGCAATAGTGATCTTACCACAGTTCGTTCTATCTAATGAGTCAAATTGGTTGCTAATCTGCAGGATGTCTTTCTCGGCAACCTTCCCCATCTCCTTCAGCTTATATAGAACAAACTCAGATTTGCTGCAGACATTGAAAAAAAACATCATATTATCAAGTGCTCATGCTTAGACCTTGTCTATAGCGAGAAGCAAGCTTACATCTGTAACTTTTAGATGCATATCTAACAATGGTCTTTTTATCTTGTTATACAATAAATAGTAAAACTATACCCTGTTGTTACATTTTAATCTATAACTTGTCATGGACTTTCATTCTCATGTTTAAAGGACGCAGATCTCTTGATTTACTGCTGGAAATTTTCTTATCACATCTGTTTATCACTTCCACTAGATCTTCCATTAAAATTTCTTATTGAGTTCTTCAGAATGCAAGTTAATAGAACTGCTAATATCGGCTTCTCATTATCATCAATTGCTAGAACCTGAGTCGAAGTACTGTTATGCTGCATAGCGATTTTTGTTGAAATCTTTTCATTTCTAGATGACTTTTCAATATAGATGTGTTTAATTTTGTAGGAAATAATGTTGATAGCATCTAAGTGACAACAGCTATCCATTCCTAGCTTCTCTTTAAATGCTTCTGTTCTTTAGTTTGTATGGTATTTGGTACATTCTGCAATTGGGTAGATAAGGGCATTGAAACAGTTTATAGCTGCACGGATTGTTGTGAAGTTCGCAAAATCAATTTTTGTCCTGGGGAAAGAAATAGATCTAATGTTCCTTGAGTATATATATCTACAACAACAACATTTTAGTATAAATTTCATAAGATGCAAGGTCTAAGGAGGTAAATAGTACACAGTTTACACCTAAGTTCTAACTAAGGGAGAGGTTATTTAAAAAAAAAAAGATTTTAAGAATTGTTTAAAAAAACAAAAGCCAAAAATGTAAACAATAATTGTATTCTATGTACTAAAAAAGAATACATAGAATAAAATAAGAATAAAAAAATTCAAAATTCAAAATAAATAAATAATAAAGTAATAAAATATAATAAAAGTAAAAACAAAAACAAAAACAAATAAATAATAAATATAAACAATAATACTAATAGTAATAAATAATAAAATAAAGATAAAAAACACTTAAACGTACAATGTAAAAAATAGGATTAATTACTAAAAAAGCCCAAATTTTTTTCAATTTTTAATTATAGCTCAAACTTTAAAAAGTAGTAATAAAATGTTCAAACTTTCAATTTTTTTTAATTCTAACCCAACGTTAGTCTTATTGTTATCTTTGCTAACATGACACTGCCACGTGTCAAAGGACCCTCATTAATCAGTCACCTTAGTGTCATTAGGAGACGTGAGTTATATTATTAAAACATCATTTTTGATGATACTAAAATTTCAAGAGAAAACACAATACGAAATAATTAAAAAAAATTGAATTGCGTTTGATGAGAAACCAAAGATATATCTTATTTATCATCCTTCGGTTTTTGTCTCTTCCTGGACCATCCTCCCAAAAATGAAACTTTTTCCCCCTCATTTTAAGGCAAATTTAGTACTAGATGTGTGACCTTTAATGGAGATTTCATATTCGCTACAAGAAAAGCAAGGGAAAAAAAGTAGAAAAATTAAGGGAATTGGGAAGGAAGGAGAGCAGAAGAAGCAAATGTAGAAAAATTAAGGGAATTGGGAAGGAAAGAGATCCGAAGAAGCAAATGTGGGACTTTAAATTTCCTCCATCATGCATTTGTAGTTACTTTACTCGTTTCCAAATGCAAAACACAACAAGAAGAGACAAAAAGCAAGCCTAATGTGTCAATTGAGTTGAATCAAAACAAAACAAATTCAAATTAAACTGATAGAGCCCTAACACAAATATCAAATCTTTTTCTATTCCAGGAGTATCATCAAGAAACAATGTAGTTTCAATAATGTAACTCCTAGTGACACTAAGGTGTCTGATTAGTGAGGATGACAAGTGACAGTTACGTCAACAAAGATAAAGATGAGATTAATGTCAGGTGAAAATTAAAAAAATGAAAGTTTGGACATTTTATTGTTAATTTTTAAAGTTCGAGCTATAATTGAAAAATTGAGAAAAGTTTGAGCTTTTTTTAGTAAAACCTAAAAAATACTAAAGGAGAAGTATTATAGATAAAGGTATTTAAGCTAAATACAAGACA
>JANITW010000002.1:24701965-24718676 GCA_027564335.1 Erythroxylum williamsii | reverse complement strand
CGAGTTTTAACATTACACAGTATTCAAAAGTTTTGATTAATCTACATCTGTAAAAATTCTGTAAAGAATTTTATTTCTAACAAATAGTTCTGAAAAATCTTTCAAAAAGGGAAATACACAATTCAACCCCCCCTCCTTGTGCATTTTATTATCGTTTTATAGGTGTTGTATTAACGTGTGATTCACTTCAGGCCTCCGGAAAAGCAAAATCGTGAGGGCTTGGCTGGGTCAAGGTCCAAAGTGGACAATATCTGTGAGTGGATAATCTGGGCTGTTACAGCGAATTTAAGTCCAAATGGCATAACAGTCCATTGTTACTGTGTATTAGGAACGCCGAATGTAGTTTTGTATCTCTCAATTGGGTGAATACCTAGTTGCCAAAATCCTGCCTTAAGATCAAATCTGGAAAAAATAACAACTTCTTTAAGGAATAGTACCTGAGTACTTATCTTTGGTAGAGGAAACTTTACATCTTGCAGGAAAACATTCAAAGGTTTGTAGTCAATGGCTAATCTCTTTTTTTCATGTTTCTGCTTCGAGCGTTTATTGACATAAAATGCTTGGCAAGCCTAATCCGACTTTGTAGGCTCAATAAGTCCTTGCTTCAAAAGAACTGCACACTTATCTAGTGCGAGCCTTAGATCAATATCATCCTTGGATGTGTGGCTTTCGTAGGATTGATATCCTTGTTCTTTTTAAAAGGTAGACTTATGAAAAAGTCAGCATTTTTCAACAAAGGGTTTGAGTGAGAAAATTGTGCATAAGATTCATGACAATATTTCAACAGTTTATCTCGAAGTGCAGTTTAAAGTGTAGGAACTTAGGTAACTTCAAACACATTTTTGATTTCATTGTATGGACTCAATAGTGATCGATACCTGAGGCCTGTGGGTAGGATATGCAAAGGTAAGACTTTACTGTATGTATCCATACCAATCAGAATGTTTGGGCCAGGTAGATTGCTTTTAAGAACTTTAGTCCAAACTATACACTGAGGAAAGAATCAAATTTTGATTCTTCTTCCAGTAATTAACCTAATCTTAAAAGAGTTACCATCATCAGCAGTAAAGTATTCTTCATGAGAAGTCCATGCATCAGATGATAAGATATTGGGCTTCATGATCATACAACTGGATCCAGTATCCATAAACTTGATAGCTTTAATGGGCTTATCATATTTGTATTGTTGGAAGAGTTGGATCTGGACATAAGGTCGTTGAACTGGTATATGATCTACTTTTAGGCAAGTCTGCTATAGCATGTATAGAGAATCATCCTCTTGAGAATAAGAGAAATTAGAGGATTCTTCATCTTTTGATGTTGATACAAAAATAGCAAACTTGGTGTCCTCATCTTCTTGAGATTGCTCTTCAATCAATTCTTTAAAGTTGTCGAAGGAATGAATAGATAGTATGGAATGCATCTACTTCAACAACTGAACATCTTTCTTGGTTGCGTGAGGACATGTGTGTGCAAAGTGTCCATGCTATCCACAGAGGAAACATCAAGTAGGCTTCTGTCGATGTGAAGATTTCTTAAAGAACTGAACAAATCTTCTCTTTTTTTGTCATTCTTCTTTTCATAGGCTTTCTTCAAAGGCTTGTAGCCTACCTACTTTCTATGGAACTTTCTATAAGGGTATACTTGATGAAGATGAGCTTTCTTCTTGCTATGACAATCATAAGTCTTTGTATCGTTGCACTTAATCTGGAGATAAGGCTTCTTGCAAGCCTGTTTGAGAACTGGATCACCTTTAATGATATTCTTGAATAAGGTATGTTGGTCATTTAACTTATCAAGAGAAGCTAGAGCAAGCTGGTAGATTTTTCCAAGAGATATTATTGACATATTGCGCTGTAGAGAAACTATGGTCCTTTGTAGTTCTAGTTGCAGTTGATCTGGAAGGGATGAGGTAAAAGTATATTGCAAGTTAACATCATTCCATCCATTCAAGAGATAGTACCTTTCTATCATTTATTGGTAATGCTTCTCTCTAAGGGATCTAAGTCTAGATCTTTCGATTTGTAGACATATAAGAGTGTTAAAATCATTTGGATTTGGATCATCTCTGTGTGGATGATACTCACGAGAAGGCATACAGTGATGTTTTGGCTTTTTCTTCTTCTTCCTCCTTCTTGCATATCGTTCATCATCATCATCATCATCACTATTTGACTCAGGGTTAAGACAGACTTTACAGTTGGATTCGCACACAGATGGGTCGATGTCCCAAATAAAATATCCACGATGATGACTGACATAGACTGGCACTCTGTTGGATTTGAAGTAATGAATAGGAGGACTATATTTACCTTTCGTATGTGAGAATATAGGCTGGATCATAAGGATTTCCCCAAATGCAGAAGGTCTAGATGGATCTTCATTGGGCCCAGCATAGATAGACTTAATAGTTCCATGTCTCAATGTCTTCAGAATCAGAGGAGTGGTCGTATGAAAAGAATGTCGATGAGGCGTATGAAACACCTTTTGATAGTTAGTGATCCATTCAGTAGGCGTCAACTTTTCAAGCTCCTGTGTTAGTAGTTGCTTCAGGATCTGAATGATAGTAGTCTGATCATTGGAATGATCAGTGACTATATGAAGAGCATTCAAAGTGGAATTCGAGAAGTTAAGGTCCAAAGCATGATTCTGTAGACAATATATCATCTAGTAAAGTAAAGTATCCATGATGGTTGTATGATCTTAATCTACTCCAGCGATTTTGATTTGAACTTCCAGACATTCAAATAAAGTGGGATTATCTAACCTGATATTGAAATCAGGTGCTATGGTCAGGATGACACTTCTATTGTTGAGCTTTGTCAGTAGAGTGCCAATAAGAGTATTTTGTAACATTATGTAGGTAATGTCTAGAAGAGATATCCTGGTTATAGCAGGTGTTCCCTTTCTTCCATGAAGTTTAAGAACAAGGCATATAACTCCAATATGAAGATATGTATTATTTTTCTACCTTCATAAAGAAACGAGTTCCTTAAAGATTTCAAGTTTCACGTATTGTTTTCCAGTGGTAGATCTGAGACCACATTGTTCCAATCTGGAACTTTGGATGATTTCTTTCACACGAGGTTTAGAAGTAAACAAGATAGTATGGATATTTCTCATCTAAGAATGATCACGAGAATATATACTGTACACACTTAACAAAGGTAAAGAAGACTCATAAACACGATTTTCTACATGTACATGAGTAATTTCTACAAGGTTTTGAATACGATTAGATAACACATGCTTTACACTAGAAGGTAAAAAAGGCATAAATAAGGTTGAAGACAAATGAACAGGGTGTTGGATAGTGTTTCCATATTTTCGTATAGGTTCTCTCCCTACTCACTTTAAGTATATTCTTGAGTCATGTTTTTATCGGTCAAGATGTGAAAGATTTGGTTGCTCCCTCTAGTGACCCAATCACTAGCTAGTCAAGCTAATTACAAGACCTCCAAGTCTGAGGGGGACTTGGGAAATTGGTATACTGAAATATACCCTAGGCTAGAATGAAAGTTCTGGCTTTAATACCATTGAGCCCCTCATAAGGCCTTACAAGGAGAGGTGAAACCAAATCCTAAATATATGAAGACTGAAACCAATGCCCATTTTTTATCAACAACATAAGTTTGTAATTTTTTTCCTTATGTACTTGACCCTTGTTCTCTCTTTTTTTTTTTATTATTTTTGTGTTGTTTATTAATAAAATTTGAAATATAATAAAGCTTGAAGTCTTGCATAACTATGAATTAATTCCAAGTAATATGAGTTTATAAGGTGACATTAAGTTATAGATAATCAAGTTAGACATAGATTAGAAATAAGGATAACATTCTTGGTCGGACTTCGACTAGCCAAGTCACAAGCCACAAGTCGAGACTGTCCCGGCTCGTGGTCCAAAGGGAAGGTGGAAAACGATATCATTTTTCCAATTAAAAAAAAGTGTAGATGAGCTAGGCCACAGAAAACCCAACCCTTGGGTTAGGTCGAGTTGGGTTAGGCGTGACCCAAATCCAAGTGCCATCCCTAGTTTGATGATAGATAAAATTACATGTTTAATGTTTTTAATTGGGTGTGATGATGCGTGAGGAGTGAATTTTCGATACCTATTTCAATGAAAACAAAGAGAGTGTTAGAAATATGAATAACCACTCCATTATATTTATTCAACATGTAAAATCTTTTTTATGATTTGGTAATATATACATGTGGGTTGTTATGAATATTTGAAATAGATAATATATGAAAGTAGTGATGTATATGTAAGTAATTGTAAACTACCGTCTCTTTCTTCTGCAAATTGTGAACTAGTTGTAGGCTTCACTTTGACCACTTACACTAACTTGATATTTATGAACATTCCTATAAGTGATTGATATATTTAAGTACCAGATTTTGGATGGTTAATATATTATTATGGTTATTTATAAATGAAAAGAAAATTTCAATGTTTGAATATCAAAACAACCATTATCCACTGAAGTTATAGTCTTCAACTTGATCCTTGTGTTGTGAATAAATGTATACAAATGATTATATAGGATATGCCATTTATTATTATTTTTACAAGGATTCATAATATTGTATTGAAGAAGTTAAGATTTTTTTTACTAACTTCTGCATTTTTATAAATTCATAAATAACATTAAATTTGTCATATAATCTTAAAATTTTAGTTTTTTTTTGCATGTCTATTTAGATAAAATGAGAAATTACCCATATCTTACATTTTTAATGACATATACCTTACATTTTAAAGTGAGGGCGTTAAGTGTTATAAGTGATAGTATTTTTTCTTCATATATAAGAGTGGTATTAAATGTATGAAGTTATGTTATTATATGTATTAAGGCATAGTATTAAATGTGCTCAATGATGGTATTCTCACATTTAATTGAAAGTATTACATATTTGTTATAAGAAATGATATTTTTCTTTGAATTAATAGTATTGAATGTATTGAAGAATCACATTCATTGTACTTAATTATAATATTCTCATATTAAAGTGAAGGTTGTTACATAACTATTATGAAAAATGGTATATTTGGTTCATACGAGTGGTATTGAATTTTAAAAGTTACGATATCATATATATTGAGGTATGGCATTCATTATGCTCAATTGTAGTATTCTTATATTAAAGTGAAAATGTTACTTATCTATTATGAGTGATGATGTTTTTTATTCATAAGAGTTTTACTGAATATAAATTATGGTATCATATATATTGATGCATGATATTGAATACAATCAATCATGGTATTATCATATTAAAGTGAACGTGTTGCATATTTGTTATGAGCAATCGTAGTTTTTGTTCATAAGACTAGTGTTAAAGGTATGAACTTATGGTATTGTATGCATTAAGGCATGGTACTTTTTACTCGATCATGAAAGCTCTAAAATTGTTTAACTTTTAATTTCCTATTATTGGGTAGAAAAATCTTGAGTCTAAAATTGTGATATTAATGCATTTTGTCTGGTTTGGGAAATTTGTGGATATGTTAATTATTTTATTTTAAATTAAGTAACTTAGGAAATGTATTATACTTCTAACACGTGGGTATTAATGGTCGTGTTTCTAAATACATGCTTTAGAATATGCATGTGTTAACGGTCGTGTTAAGCTCTAAGCCTATAGGCAAGATGACTAACTACACGTGATATGAAACATATATGTTATGAGGTGTATTTTTATTTAAACACCTAACAAAACGATTGTATTTATGCCCGTATGCAACTACAAGAGATAAAAATTAAATCAAGCATTATTATAGTTATCATAATCAATTTATCAAGTTTGTATTGCTACATTTTTAACATGGCCTTGTTAATAAGTATGGTCATAAAGTAGTGTTTTTTTTTGTTTATATGTTAATAATTAAATGTTGATGTATTAAATAAATTTCTTAAAACTCATGTCATATTTGATTAATGAGAATCAATGATAAAATGGCTTAACATTTTAGTTTGGAGTTCTTAAAACTATGTTATTAGTTTCTTGGCATTAATTTGTATAAATTAAACTATTATTTCACATATTCTTTTTGGTAGTTACTTAATTTATTGTAAAATTTAAATTCTTCTACATTAACCAAAATTTGAAAGTTGTATGACTAAATATTGTGTTAATCAATTCGTAGAAGACAAGAAGTAATACACAACATAAAATATAGGGTATTTCTTTTTGTGTTACCCTGTATAGCAAACATGGAGTTCTACTTTATGTAAGAAGAGCTTCAACTACATGAAATTAATGCTTTAATTTAAGTAAAGTTAGTACAAAATATTACCTGTTATACTATATATGACAATTTCAATAAAATTTGCATGCATTTGTTATAAAAGGAAATTTTTATTGAAGATATGACTAAAAAGTTCTTATATTAATTTCATGCCATTAACTAATGCAATTATGATTATGTAAAAGGTTTCGTTTGGTTAAAAATTTCATTCATTGTGATTAATCTAAGGTCATTGGTTTATTTAATAAACTAAAAATAATTTATCTAATTATGAAAATGTTTATTAAATTTAGTTGTTACATGGTTGAGAAGTCTTTCATCCTGTATAAATAACTGAGAATGTACCATATAGTATGAAACACAATATGAAATGTCTCTACCCTTATTCTAACTCAAAGCATATATGAGTATATTAAAGTGATTAAAGGATTATATTATTGGAAAACAAACCAAGACCTTGTTATGGGTAGAGTGAAAAAAATTCTTTTGTTTATATATGTTTAATATAATAACTTGAAACATGAATAAAAAAAAAGTAAAAGACAATGAAAGGGCATATCAAGATTGATAGCTCCCTATATCTTTTCATTTAATAGAAAAGGACTAAGGTTTCTTTTAGGTTGAATAAAAATTAATTAATTAAAATTATAGTCTAACCATGATTATAATTATAAATCATAGTTAAAATTAGATAAATTAAATCTACTTATAATTCATCTTTCCTTCTCTAATTAATCGTGTTACAGTCAGAGATCAAGATTGATATATAGTAATATTTTATGAAAATTATAATACTAGCAATGTTAAAATGGTTTGACTATAGTTGTCCATGCATAGCTATAACATGTAATGCAATTATTTTATCATCCAATGTTCCATTTAAAGTGAAGTATGAAATTACTATCTACTTTATTTAAATATACTAATATTCATTTTTTAGAAATTATAATCATATTCATTCTTACTTAATTAGTAACTGAATTATAATTGATATTTGAAATTAACCATTAAAAATATCAAATCATTTTGTTGATACAAATTCTTAAATTATTACTAATAAAGTATAGTAGAACATTACTCCTATAAAAACCTATGAAATATCTTCTTAAGTTTTGCATGATTTCATCTTGCTCTTATGAAGCTTTTGATCAAAATAATAAACATATTAATAGTAATTATATTTTGTTATCATCAAAACATCAATTGAAACCTTCCTTGTTTTAATAATTACCTTCCTTTTCACCTTTATGACCTTCTTTTCCATTTAATTATGTTAATCAATTTGCAAAAGATAAAGAGTAATACACGACATAAAATATAGGGTATTTCTTTTTATGTTACCATGCATAGCATAAATGGAGTTCTACTTTATGTAAGAAGAGCTTCATTTGCATGAAATTAATGCTTTAATTTAAGTAAAGTTAGTAAAAAATATTATATGTTATGCTATATACGACAAGTTCAATAAAATTTGCATTTGTTATAAAATAACATTTTTATTGAAGATATGACTAAAAAGTTCTTATATTAATTTCATGCCATTAACTAATGAAATTATAATTATGTAAAAGGTTTCATTTGGTTAAAAACTTCATTCATTGTTGTTAATCTAAGGTCACAGGTTTATTTAATAAATTGAAAACAAATTATCTAATTATGAAAATGTTTATTAAATTTAGTTGTTACATGGTTGGGAAGTCTTTCATCCTCTATAAATCACTAAGAATGTACCATATAGTATGAAACACGATATGAAATATCTCTACCCTTATTCTAACTCAAATAATATATGAGCATATTGAAGTGCTTAAAGGATTATATTATTGGAAAATAAACCAAGACTTTGTTATGAGTAGAGTGAAAAAAAATTCTTTTGTTTATATATGTTGAATATAATAACTTGAAACATGAATAAAAAAAAGTAAAAGACAATAAAAGGGCATATCAAGATTGCTAGCTCCCTTATATCTTTTCATTTAATAGAGAAGGACTAAGGTTTCTTTTAGGTTGAATAAAAATTAATTAATTAAAATTATAGCATGATTATAATTATAAATCATAGTTAAAATTAGATAAATTAAATCTACTTATAATTCATCTTTCCTTCTCTAATTAATCAAGTTATAGTTAGAGATCAAGATTGATATATAGTAATATTTTATGAAAATTATAATACTAGAAATGTTAAAGTAGTTTGACTATAGTTGTCCGTGTATAGTTATAACATATAATGCAATTATTTTATCATCCAATGTTCTATTTAAAGTGAAGTATGAAATTACTATCTACTTTATTTAAATATACTAATATTCAATTTTTAGAAATTATAATTATATTCATTTTTATTAGTAACTAAAATATAATTGATATTTGAAATTAACCATTAAAAATATCAAATCATTCTGCTTATATACATTCTTAAATTATTACTAATAAAGTATAGTAGAAAATTAATCCTATAAAAACCTATGAAGTATCTTCTTAAGTTTTGCATGATTTCATCGTGTTCTTATGAAACTTTTGATCAAAATAATAAACCTATTAGTAGTAATTATATTTTATTATCATCAAAACATCAATTGAAACCTTCCTTAGTTCAATAATTACCTTCCTTTTCACCTTTATGACCTTCTTTTCCATCTAATGAAGGAGATGGTGCTCCAATTACAACTTTATCCTTCTTTTATGGAAATCAACAATAGAAAAACATAAATGTCAACCATACCAAATTAACTATCATAACCACACGTAGCATCCATAAAGACTAAACCATGTATATATTTCAATTCATGTCGTTCACATTATCTCTTTAAAATTTTGACATGAATACAATTGACCATATAGACAAGTAGTTAACCATATCCAACAAAACTTTTAATAGATACAATATGGTACTCGAGCATGTGCCAATTTGTGTCTTTCATATAGTCTCTTCAAAAATTCTAAGATGAATGTGGTTAACCACTTAGACATGTAATTAATCGTGTCCAAAAAAACTTTAATGGAAAGGTTTTAATACACAAGTGCATGTCAATTCAGGTACTTCTCATAATCCTTTCAAAAATTATAACATAAACATAGTTTTTTAAAACTATGTCTAATAAAATTTTTAATGGACATAGTTTGGTACAGATGCATATACCAATCTATGTCCTTTACTTTATCCCTTCAAAATTTCTATCATGAATACATTTAACAACATAAGCGTATAGTTAATCATGCTATTAACCATAGACATGTGTCAACCTATGTCCTTCGCATTGTCCCTTTAAAATTTTTAACACAAATAATATTGACCACACGAGCATGTAGTTAACCGTGTTTAATAAATCTTTTAATAGATACAGTTTGGCACATGAACATGTTAATATATTTCTTTCACAATTTGCCTTTACACAGGTGAATTTATTACTTATATCATTTTTTTTTGTAAATACAAGTGGTAAGATATGTATATAATCCTATTATTGTGTGTTCGTTGATGCTTGATATTGTTTGTACTCATTCATGGTATTCATATATTTAAGTGAAGGTGTTGCTTATTTTAATACTTAATGATAATTCTTATACATAGTAGTGATATTGAATGTATCGAATCTTGTTATAGTAAGGAACATTATTCTTTGTATTTAGTTATGGTATTCCCGTTATAAAGTGTAGGTGTTACTTATTTTTAATGAGAGATGACCTTTTCTGTGCATACGTGTGTTTTGAATGTAGTGAGTCCTGGTATAGTTTATATTGTGAGATAATATTCTTTATCCTCAACCATAGCATTCCCGTTTTAAAGTTTAAATGTTACTTATATTTAATGAGTGGCAGTATTCTTGGTGTATAGTGACGGTATTACATATATTAAATCCTCATATTGCTTGTATTAAGGCATTGTGTTCTTTGCTCTTAGTCATGGTATTACCATATAAAAGTGAAAACATAACTTTTTTTAATGAATAACGGTAATTTTTATACATTAGGTATCATGTAGTATGTAATGAGAGACGGTATTACTTGCACTTATTTTTTGCATGATATTCTCTAATATGTAAGGAGTCAAGTGACGGTATTTCCTACATAGTCTTGGTGCAATTTCATCGCATGGTGTTAGCATTTTTTAGTTTTTACAATTTAGAGATGTGGCATTTATATATTAGACTCAAAAAAATTTTAATTTTTAGTTATAGTATTTAATTCAGAAAATTGTATCAGTAGAGATAAATGACAATATTATAGAATTTCTACAATTTATTTCTTTGCAAATAAACACATCTTTGTAGAAATTCAACATGTGGGCAATAAAAATCATACTAGAAAATATATCAACCCAATCCTTACTAATTGTTAAACAATGATTTGCAATATAATCCTTACATTATACAACAAATACCACTATATTAATAAAAAAAGTCTCTATATTACATAACTATACTACTAAATTAATACAGTAAATACTAACATATGTTCATAGTTGAAAATACCCACAACAAAATAAACTCAAAACTTGATTGCATATTGATCGTGAAATGTTGCTTAAATGGGTTTATTTGGTTGAGGTGCTAAAATTGCGTATTATTGGCAATATGGAGCTTATCTAGTTAAGGTGATCGAATTGCTTATTGTTGGCAACATGGAGCTTATCTTCTTTCATCATCAATGATTCAAGACTTCTTCTTTTCCTTGCCATTAAACTAAAACGAAAATATCAATAACTATCCATGTATAAACCTAAAATAATGGATATATAATAACCCAACAAGTTACTCACTCATTACCTTTGCATATGTTGTATTTGATGAAGTAGTCATGTTTGATACCACTCAACTCGTCAAATGACATGTTTAATAAATATCTAAAAAATTTATTATAAACATAATGAGTGACATCTAAAAACATCATAGAAAGAAACGAAGAAAGGACATCATTCATCAATTATCATATTATATGGGTATTTTAAAACTAATGAGATGAGATTTAAGTTCTTTTTTTAGGGTTCCATAAAAAAATGAAAAATGAAGATGACAAAAATAATAAAGATGCAGGAAAAAGGAACTTTAGGATTATCAAGTAAGTTTTATAAAGACAAATTTACTCATTCACTTAGTATACTATAAAATTAGATAATTATCCTTATCATTATTACATCTATTTAAAAATGATGAGTTGATAGCCAGTGACCATGAATAGTTACTAGTTGTCAGCTACCTAATTGGGTTTGTTAACAATATACAATCTAAAATTATTTAACATAAGTATAATAACAATAATTAATGTCTGAACTGGTATTTGTACTTATAGAGAATAATATTATGATTGGTATTTATACTTATAAAGAATAATATTGTGGTTTATCTTACATGTACAATTATATAATTGATTATCATTATCAATGTATTAATAGTCATAAAGACAATTTTGAGTTATTATGCTTTTTTGTGATTTTAGGTCATTTAAATACTTTTAAAAAAATTTAATGATGAGTGGTTTAGTCTTTTGTATTCCAAAGTCTTGACATTCTTAAATTGGAAAATGATAATAAAATATTAAGATTAATTGTGCATTTATCCTAATTTATATTTTGATAAGTGTAATGTCCTTTTGGACATTAAAAAGAAAATAATTCCATCCTTGTTTCTTTATCTAATGTAGTAGTTAATTATAGCCTTGTTTCTTTATCTAATGTAGTAGTTGATTATCATGCTCTATTGTTTTTTATAAAAACCATTTACGTTATTTCTTTAATAGTCTATCCATTAATCTTTAAATTTATTATGCATATTTAAATCATTTTATCTCATTAAAATTTATGCTATTTCTAGCTAGTATTTTTTTAAGTTAAATAATTGAATTAAAAGAAATAAGAGCACAAGGTTAAAAACTTACAACCATAAGCTCAATAAAAAGAATTACATAAGCAAAAACAACGATCAAATGATAAGTCTACTTGGTAACTAATTATATACAATACTCCAAATAGAGCTAAAGTAAGCTTAGCTTAGAGATATACATGAAAACGTTCTTGCAAGAGTTGAGTTTGGAAATCTTTTAACTTAGGTTCTCAATCTTTGTTACAAATCCAAGTCTCCCTTTTATGATCATATCTCATATGTAACTCTTGGGAGGAATTAACAATGGTTATTTGAGTTTATTGATAGTTGTGTGCATATGAAATTTCCCAACTTTCAACCATATTTTTGCTTCAAAGTAATTATATGTCAAGATATATGAATTATTCTCTAATTCAATGGACTTACATTTAAACACAATTATATTAAGAAATTGTCTTTGCCTACATTTTGATTTAGACTGACTAATATATAGTTGCATATTATTCCTAGATTGGAGAATTGTTGAACTTTAATCTATACCCCTAATGCAAATGTATATTGATAAAAATAGATAGTTTATAATCTTAAGTTGTTGCTTATGCAAATTACAACATAAAAGATAGCTATTATTTCCTTTTATAATTTACATTAATATTAATTGCTAATTTATAACAAATTATAGAATGAAGGAGACCTTAAAAAAACCTACCTTAACCTAATACTAGCTATTAGCTAATGTTAGGAATTAAGAATACACAGTATAGATTAGTTACTACAAAAGGAAAAAATTCATGTACGAGTTATGCAAATTAGGTTATATAAATCCTTCAACAAATAAGAAATAATTGAGCTTTTATATTATATGGTGTTAGAGGTAACTGAGTCATAAAGGATTTACCACTCCTAATAGAAGGAGATGATACCTGCGACCTCTTATCGGGGTCATTACTAAAAAGTCTCTAGCCAAAGCAGATATGTGTCATAAAGAGATTCTTCAATGATACATAGAGTAATGAGATCCTCAGGACCAGATTTAATATCACTTGGACTAGATGTGACATAGTCAGTCTAGTAGAAGTTGATACTTTAACCATACTTTGAACTAAGTGGGGTATAGATGGTAAAAGGACGAATTGTATGACAACATTGCATATGGAAGGGTTCGTAGTCAAACCATTGACTTTTTGGTCAATTAGAGGTCATGACGTATTGCTAGATACTACTCTTGACTTACTTGAATTAAGTGTCAATTCACGTGGCCAACATAACCGAGATCCTAATGGGTCAATAGGAGATCTGAAGGATGAGTAAAATGGTTTTGAATGATGATTTAAGATATGAGAGAGTATTTCAAGATTGTATCGCGATGTGATCGTGGTAGAAAATGTTGCATGGAATGAATTAGAAACAAATGTTGTTGATTGCCAATTTGGTCATTAACTACCAAAAACTTGAATTAATGCATGTTATTCATGGTCATTCGCTTCCCACAACTTCCATTAATGCATGTTATTTATAGTCATTAACTTCTCGTAACTTCTATTAATGCATGCTATTCATGACCATTAACTTCCCATAACTCTTCATTAGTGATGAGAGTTATGAAAGGCCAAACAGTGTAGAAAATATAGATAATTTTTGTGCATCTTGTGCAAGACACAAGTTAAAGAAAGGTTCTTTATAACACACATACACTCTTTTTCTCTCTAACTCTCACATGAGTTCTTGCATTTGCTAGCACAAAGAAAGAATTCTGGCCATCTCCTAATGAGGTTTTATCCTTCTATCTTCGTGTGAACTTTCATTAGAGACGAGCTACATTGATTGTTGTAGTTTACGACAATCCAATGTGGAGAAAATTAAAGAACAAAGGAGATCGTCGGAAAGGTATGTAAATATCTTACATTTCGTGTTTTTGTTTTCTATATCTATATGCATGAGTAGATAAGGTTTTTGAGGATTTGTTTTATTTTTCATTATGTATATTTGATATTTATTATGTATGAGATGCATGATCGAAACCTTACAGTGATATCAAAGCCATGTTGTGCCTTGTTAGATGTAGAATACATGACATGTGAAAACTGTTTTCATGATTGTGATAACTTAGGGTCCTGCAATGTTTTGTTCAAAATTAATTATAGAAAAATATTTTTCATGATTTTCTTTCACCAATCTATTCATAAGATATATGTGAATGATTTAGTGTGATTGAAAATATTTTTAATACAAATAAATATTTAATTTTGGATTTATAAGAACATGTATAAAATCTGTCTTTCTGTTAGGCATGTGATGTCTATTAGTTAAATTGATGAGGTTACACATGATTTTCATGGAATTTGATTCTGAAACAATTATCTGAACATATTTGGGATGTGTTTATGCCTCTGTAATTTTTTGTAGAATTATTAATTTTTTTAATAATTTTATCAAACAATTTTCTAGATCTGGATAGTTTTCCAAAACTTATAGGATCTGTTTTGTTTGATGTTTTTGTATGTTTATATTTTGGTCCTCAAACCTTAAAAATTATTTTTATGTGATAAAAATAAGTTAATTTGATGCATGATGCGTTCCTAAATGATTTTGCTCGAAATTTGGTTTCCAGAAAAATTTTAGAAATCATATTTATTGTTTTTAGTATCTTATTGATGTTTCGGTTATCATAATAATTTTTGGGTGATTTCTAAATTATTTTGATCATCATAAAATGGCCTAAAGATAAGTTGAATGATGATTTAAAATTCTGAAAATTTTGGGAAATTATAAAAATTAATTTTGAATTAATTTTAGTAGAGCAATAGATTTTCTAGTAAGACTAGAAAAATTGACATGTGTGACAAAATTGAAGTTGTTCAATTTTGGATATCAAATAATTATTTTAAGGTAAATTAATTATGAATTAATTTTTTGGAATTATGCATTCATGTTAATTAGATTAATATTAATTTCAAATTAAATAATATACAATAGTTATTTTAGCCAAGTTAGTAAAAAAACAGTAAATCTAAGTGCTAGATTGGGCTTAGATCTAAGTATTGGATTGACCATAGATCCAAGTGTTAGGTTGGACTTTTATGTTAGGATTCATAAGATCTCATAACTAAAATGATACGTTAACATATATGCATTAAAGAATGCATGATTAGGAGAATGTGTGGGCTTGCATGATTGATAGTTATAGATTTAATATCCTAAGTTATTTTTTAAAATTACAATTCTAATTGACATTTAACCAATATTTTAGTTACCAACACTTAAAAAAGCTGATACTAACTAGTACCGACATTCGGTACAAAACTTTCTTGTTTGGTACCAAATTTTCGTACTATTGGCCGAGATTGGCTAGTACAATATGGTATAGATGTTTTTGTTTGAAATAGAAACTTATTAATTCACGAATTCTAATTAAAATTAATATTTTATTACCAAAATTCATAATGAATTCTACAAATTTGCCGAATTGGCATAGTGTTTCAAATAATGGGTAAAACCATCAGAATTCCTTCGGCCGTTCTCTTTCATTCAATAGAAACTTACTGACGGTCGAATGCTTGTTAAAATTAATATTTTATTATTGGAAAAGATATTAAATAATACACCTATTCCGTACATTTTCCAAACTCGCTAAAAGAAGCTATATGGCGTATCTAATGCAAAATGAGATGACTATTCACATATTTGTTGGAACAAAGAAAAAAGCATTGTTAAGAAATGTTCACAAATAATAATATACTAATTAGCTGCTTAAAATTAACCTCTTTATTGCTACTATAACTCATCTTCATTTTGATCTTTATTCCTCTCATCAGATGCCAGCCTACACGTCAACACTACTGAACAATGTCAGGCACGTTAGAGCCAAAAACCTGCGATTGCCTGTCTTCAATGACGGACATCTATGTGATGTTAAGTATTACCCTGTGTTTATTCCTGCGGTCGGTCAGGTTTAGACAAAAGCTGGCAAACTTTTATCTGCATTCTTAATCACTTCTGAGACAGCGCAACAAAAATCTAATTAAAGCTCAACAAGATATCCACTAGCAATTTAAGTAGAGATGAAATTTCCACTTCATCCATATCACAAAAGGAGATGAGAGAGTCGTGAACAAAGATAGTTTGTCGATTATTTGCCGTCATACCATGTGAACAAGGTATTTGAAGTCAGAGTGCAGAGATCAGTAGTGCAACATAAGCTAAATGTAGTTGACCAGAAGTCAAAGAGCTAGCAGATATATCTTCATAATCCCGGAAACAATATGAATCTAAGTGCTCCTCGTCGTAGATTAGTGCATCTAATTTTTCTTTGACAAATCAATCGGAATGATACAAGGTTTCACATCCATAGTTACCTGGACAAAAGGTACCTCAGTGATGTAGTATAATCCCAAGTGAAAGCGATTTAGAAGGGGGGTTGAATAGATCGATGAAACTTTTTCGTAAAGTTCTACACAAAAACACAGAATTAATACACACAAAACAGTCAAATGAATTAAATAAAAAGTATAGGGAAGAAAGGCAAACACTGTTTTTATAGAGGTTCGGTGCTAAGACCCACATCCTCTACCTAAGCTCCCACTTAGGATTTGGCAAACCACTATATTGTACACTTTTTAGTTCAGTGCGAACTTTTACA
>JANITW010000002.1:24529005-24539353 GCA_027564335.1 Erythroxylum williamsii | reverse complement strand
AAATGATCTATTCCTCTAAAATCAGAGGCCACAAAGTACGCGATCACAATTTTATGCAATAACAATCCTACCCGCACTGATTTACCAGAATAACCCTCACATCGGTAACGGGATGTTACATTATCATTCCAAGAGGAAGACGAGAAATTGTACCATCAAGATGGATATAGCCAAGCCTTATGATTCAGTCAACTATCGATGGTTTAACAACAAACCATCCTATGAATGTTCAACTGGAGGAAGTAGAGACTCAATTGAATATAACGTTTCACAGATTGGCACATGTAATGATGATATTAGTTTGGTTAGGTTTGTAACAAGATACATACTTCTCTATTGTTGAATATGAAAACATTATATTGTACCATCGCATAGGAGACTAATAAAATCACAAAGCATGCCCAAACAAGAAATAGGAAGCAACACTAATAGTTGAAAAAATTGACCAATATAATCTAAAAGAATAAGTTAAGTGACCAAAACTCAAATGAAAATAAATTTTGGAGACAACATAGGACAATTTTTAAAGTTAAGACATAATTGTTAAAGATTACCCTGGTAAGTGCCAGTTATTAGTCTTTCCATATACTACTATTTTTTTCTTTGTGAAATTAAACAATGAATCCCAAAAGGGACAGTCATCACTGAACTTGATATATATATTGTGGTTAACAATCAAAGCTCAAACGAAAACAAATATAAATCAAGACAGAATCAGCCACACATAATCTGAAATTTGTAGATCCCTTCTAACACAAAAAATGCATCACCACTTCCATGAAAAATTACTCAGTAATATAGAAACTTACATCCTTTGAGTTGTAATAAGTGACTCAATAATTATACAGTAACTCTTTAGTCTTTACCCATGTTTTTTCCTTCCTTTTCAAACTATAGTCATCTATACTTTTGCCACTTTCTGTAGTTGTAAGTGCTTTAATCAACTCTAAAATAAAACAAAAAGCACTTGAACATAATTTGATACATACTCATCTTTGTATCAAAGCATTAAGCTGTTTGGAAATTTGTATTTGTAACATCAATATTTCAAACAAAAGATGGAAAAACATGTAGAAAAGTGATTATCTTTTTTGTAAAATCTAACCAGAAATTCATTACGCAGGATAGACCACTTCTTTTTTCCTTTTGGCTACTCGATGGTTTAACAACAAACCATCCTATGAATGTTCAAGTGGAGGAAGCAGAGACTCAGTTGAATATAACGTTTCACAGATTGGCACATATAATGATGATATTAGTTTGGTTAGGTTTGTAACAAGATACATACTTCTCTAGAACTTGAGGGCAATTGAAGATAAAATGTAGTATGAAAACTGAAGATTAAGTAGAGGTTAAGAGGGAATCTAGCCAGAGAATTAAAGAACGCAAATCCTTTGTAATAGTTCACCTAATAAATACCCCTTTATGTAGTTCACCTAATAAATACCCTTTAAATCAGAGAATATTAACAAGCTTCTATGCAACTACAACAACAAAATTGATGCAAAATTGCTCATAATTAAGTAGACAAGGAACTTCAATTTCATTACCTTCTATACTAGAATGGAAGATCCCAAGACTGACTCAGTAAAGATAGTTATTTGTAGGGAAAAGATCATAGACATTGAGATACAACATCGTTCTATTGTTCTCCTTAGTACTCTACTCCTTGTCCGAGGTTAAGCTCAACAGAAACAACCGCATTGCCTCACCAACAACTAAAACTCTGAACAAATTCACAAACCCATCATCTTCTGCAAGCAGCAACACGTTTTTGGTAATAAATTAGAAGAAAATTTACTCGACCCATAAAAAAGAAAATTTTCAAAATTTAACAAAAATACTAAAGTAATTATCCGAGAAAAGTAGGAAATTTGCTTTCCCAATGATCCAAGAACGAGAAAATCTAGAAGGAATCCAAGAAGGGAACCGTAGGAAGACTAAGAAACAAAAGGAAAGAGTTGAAGTGGGAAACAAAATCAAAGAAAGATAATGAATCGCCCACGACAACACATAGAGACATAACTAAGAGTTGGCTATTACGTCATGCAATTAGGCTACAAATCTACAAGAAAACAACCTAAACTCTAGGGGCACTACAACGACAGTTTTAGCATCCACTGGATAAGAAATGATGCATTATCATTTCATAAATCCAAACCCCAAAAGAGTCGCACACTTTTATAAAACTACAACTACACAAGAGACGTGGAAAAGGTAACACCATAATAGGACTATAAGGCTATAAGTTCAACAGATCATTGAAGAGGAAATTTATAACATGTTATTCTCTTCAAAAAAAAGAAAATTTATAACAATATATAACTCGGGCAAGCATGAGAGAAAGAAGCAATATGATTTGAACACCAATTCAAATTTATTAAATTTGCTCATGGTTAAACAAACGAAGGAAGTGAAATTTGCCTATGATTTGAACACAAATTCGTTTGTGTAACCATGGGCAAACTGAACAAATTTGAAAAGCATATCATCCGATCGCTAAAGAAATGAAAAATAGAAGATACCCAAATGTAGTTGATGGAGAACAAAATTACGAAGCTTTGTTGGTAAAGAGCATACCTCAGCCTAGGAAGGAGACGTTCCATGAATTAACGCAAAAGGAGGATGGAAAGAGTTGAGAAGAATAGGTGCAAGATGGAAGAAGTAGGGAAGCAAAATCAAAAGAACGAGGGAGCATTAGCTTGACTTAAGCGAGAATAAAGCCAAGACGTTTGGTTTTATTAAAACGTAGACGTTTTAATCTTGGAACATAATAGGCACAGCGTTTGCGAAACAAGTGATTTAATTTAGTCGAAGTTTTAAGGCACGTTTGGTTGAGCTTTTATCAGTAGAGCTTTTATCAATAGAGTTTTTGTCTGATAAGAGCTTTTTTTTAAAGCCAATTGACTATTTGGCTGTCAATTAAAAAAACAGTTTTTTAAAAAGAGCTTCATGATCAGTAGACTGTTTGACAACATAAAAATTCGAACGCTTGCTTTCAGAAACATGCAGACGAAGATCTGCGTTGTTCGTCATTTTTTAACACAGACGTTCGACGTCTGCCTTCAATGGAGAAAATTAAAATTTTAGGAGACAAATAAAAATACAAAGAAGAACTAACCTGAGAAGATGAGAGGGATAGATGAGCAGAATAAACAAACAGAGTCGATGACTGGTTTTGTCAAGAAGAGAACAGACGCTATTTCAAGTTTTATTTACGTAAGTGACTAAAAGTAACATAAAAAACAGCTTTTCGAAAAAGCTGAAATTTGAGCTTTTTTGAAAAGTTCCAAATTTTAAATTTTGAAAAAGCTGTATTTTAGCTTTTTCAAAAGCTATTTCAACTTTAAAAGTGTTTTTGATGTTTGCAGTCAAATACTTATTTTTTCCTGAAAATAGCTTTTGCGGTGAAAAAAAATACTTTTGGAGGCTCCAAAAGTACTTTTTTCTACGGCAAAAGCTATTTTTGGGAAAAGATGGGTGCTTGGCTGCAAACTTCAAAAGCACTTTTGAAGTAGAAATAGCTTTTGAAAAAGTTAAAATTTGGAGCTTTTCAGAAAAGCCCAAATTTTAGCTTTTCTTGGAAGCTAATTTTTTTTAAAGTTCCGTCACTTACGTACATAAACTCGTCAACGCTCAACGCAGACGGTATCGTCTGCGTTGTTCAACACACACCGTCTGCGTTGAACAATTTTATTTAAATATTTATAAAATAATTTTATTATAAATTTATTTTAAATATTATATGTATTTTAAATATTATTTGGCATACATTATGCGTTAATGAACAATTTGTTAGTAATAAATAATTTTATTATAAAATAAAATATACTTAAAATTAATAAAAGTGCTTTTTATTTTTATGTTACCAAACAATCTACTGTATAAAGCTCTTTTAAAAAAACTGTTTTTTAATTGACAGTCAAACGGTTAATTGGCTTTTAAAATAAAACTCTTCTCAGAAAAGCTCTACTGACAAAAGCTTTACTGATAAAAGGTCAACCAAATCTCGTAACAGAGTAGACACAGCGTTTGAGGAACAAGTCATCTGATTCAGTCGACATTTTAATCTCGGGACAAAATAGGCACAGCATTTGCGGAAGAGATGATCTGATTTAGTACCTTTGCATTTACCATTATATGCACCAAAGCACATTTCCCAAGGTAGTATGTATCATGGATTCTATGCGCCCCCTGCGACCGCTAATGCATTTCAAAGTAAGGAAATGTCAGGTGCATAAGGAAATCGTGCATCTTTTTGTGCATAGTACTAGGAGTAGGAAGTAGAGCAACCCACCAAGTATATACTAAGTCTAAAGTTATTGCTCTTAATCAATTATGGTGCGTCAGTGGGATACTTAAATATGAGCAGATGCATATAAATTCACCACTATGCATTGAAATGGAATTCCTTGCAATGAAAAGTCACCACTACACCCTCCATCGCATACCTTGCTTCTTTGAAGATTATTTGTTTTTTGATATTTTGGTTTAAGAAAGATATTTGTCTATCGATTTTTTTCACAGTATAAGCACCACATTTAACAGAAATGGGAGACCATATGGGGCCATCCTATCCTATCCTATGTACCAAACGTTATCTCCTTGTTTAATCCTATCTCATAGGGGACTTCCAATGTATAATAAAATCGAGGAGCAATACCAATCCAAAGCATTATATAATTTGCCCATAAAGAGTTACGATCACTAGAATAGCATTTGAGAGAAACTGAGTCCTTGACATTAGGGAAGGTATTGACACAGTTGAAGCATTAATCCTATCGTACACTCCAATATACGGCACATAACTGTAGACAGTGAACCAGGTTATCTTATATTGTTAATGTTCCAAACGACCGACGCAAGGCACCGATATGTTATTGATATATTAATCTTAGAATCCAAAATCTATTTTGCCCAGCAGTTGATAGTTCTTCCCAAACGTGTTTATGTCGAATAACGTCTTGGTTAGATCTTGTTGAAGAACTTTTGCTTTAGTATTGGCCAGTTCAAAACTAGACAAGAACTTGAAGGCTGTACCAATGCCGCAGCAATTGATATGACACTCTGTGAGATGTTCAGATGCTCGAAGTTGGCCATTTTTCTGCTACAATAGCTACAAATCACTGATGTAAAAAGAAAACTCAGTTACCAATGCACGACATCAGGACCACTCAAGGGATCGATACCCATTGATATAACAAAGAAACTTGTATCTAGATTAGAAAATTACTGTTAAGATAATCCATACTGATAAACCTAGGCCATACATGCATAACAATTAAAAGGTTTTGCTAATGCTAAACGTTAATGCTGGTGTCTCTTCCTCTTATCATTTACAACTCCATCATTTCCTGCTAGAATCATGTACTTGTCCTTCCTCGTAAGATTTGTACACTCAAATCCCAGAGCCTCAGCCAATTTCTTCTGGAGATGGTTTGCCACTTCAAAGCTCGATTTGCCACCTGCACATGTGAACTCTCTTGGCAACTTCTCAAGTATCTCTATGTGATAGCTAGGTTTAGGGTTCATCAGGAAGAAAATAGGGTCCAAACACTTGAGCCCGCTGGCAGTTGTTCCATAAAACATGCTTACTCGAGTGTTCATGGCAACGGGGACGATGTCATCAGCTAACTCAGCAAATAATGAACTAAACCTCAACAAGTAAGGTTCCCTACAAGTGGTCCCTTCAGGGCATACCACTAAGTCGCCTTCGCTTAGTAACCTCCGCATAGTTTCCCCGTCTTGTTTCCTCTCTCTCGTCAACCTTACAGTCTTAATGGGGGCAATTAATTCAGACATTTTGCTCAGGCTATAGGTGAGAGCAGTTAAAGGCTTAGCTAGAGAGGTGCTTAGGAAAACAGGGTCCAGGAGGGTTCTGTGGGTGCAAACATAAAGGACTCCTTTTTTGGGACCTGAACAATTTGGAGGGCTTACCCCTTTGACCCTTATGTCGACCCCACTCCATGTGGCCAACAATATTGCTAATTTGTATGGAAGCACTGTACCAACAAATATCCTGAAAATGGAAATACCAAGTCCAAAGGGTAGCCAAATGAACATCACAGCAGTTGCTTTCGGAGTAGGCAAGAAAGCGAGCCTTCCATCATGAAATACAAGAGGTTTTGGGTATCTGTCTCTTGTCATCACTGAACTTGAAAACCCCTTGATGTCTTCATTGCTCACCACATAAGCTTCCTGTAACATTCAAACGTTTCAAGAACAGAAATAATAACGGAGTTCGCAAGAAACTTATCCATCTTGCAGTTTAAAAGTGGAAACCTTTTCCAAGCAAATACAGATTCTCCATTAAAAGACATGGCCATATTCATTTCCTCATTCTCAAGTTGATGTCTATAAGAGCACGTAAAACAAATATTTATATACAACATTGTTGTCTCCAGAAAAGACGGTGAAATGGCACTGCTTTGACCACAGACACTGAGACATAAACAAAATCACACAAAAGTAGCTTTCCTTGCTGGACGTACCTTGCAGAAGGAGATGAAGGGAAGATCATGGATGTTTGAACTTCCAAGGCCTAGGTCAGGCTTTTTGTCTCCAAAATAATCCTTCAGCGCTGATTGTTTTACAATCAATCCAGAATCAGACACCAAGCCTGTGAAATATCGGCCAGCTGTGTGTAGCTCAGTCCCTATAATCTTGTCAACCTCTAAGTATTCTTTGAGAAAAACTTGTACCATCACTGTAGGGACACTCGTGAAAACAACCTTTGACCCAGTTGCTGATAGTACCTCGTACGCCTGAAGATGAAGATTCTCAAGGTAAAACTTGGGCAAAACAGCTCTACCAACAATATCCATATCTTTTAATCTAAGCCCACAAAAGGTAATGAATATCATAACCCTCATTTTGCGCTCATAGTCCAGAAGCCATATAATGGGACATGATAGTAATAACAAGAATGCTCTGAAGATGCTACCGCCTTCAAGAGCAACAAGCATGAAGTAAGGGAAGAAGGATTTGGTTCTTAACAAACCCCCGTCAATATCACAAACCAAAGTATCAGACCCTCTATTCTCTAAACTACACTTGATCACATTTGGGAACAAAACAGATTGTTGTTGAGATGATTTTGGAGTTGGATTCTTTAAAAAGAAGCCATAACTTCTCATCTTTCTTGCAGCCTTATAACATGAGTTGGCCAACAGCTGGTACAAGATCCAGTCTGCAAGCCTGAGAATAACCATAGCCAAGACCATGATTATACGTTCTGATATATTCGAATACTGTATCAAGTAAAAGATGAGCAGTAACTATGAGCAGAAAGAAAGAGAGAAAGTTGAGACCAAAAGACTGGAGAGGGTTGTGAAGGACACAAAAAGAAGCAGAGAATATTTATAGGGTGATTAGATGGGAAAGATAGGTAGTGGTCGACTACTCCGTTTGGATTTGGTTAGCCACACCGCTAGCATTAATTACTGCATACAACTTGTTAACAGAGTCCTATGTGCTTCATAACATGCATGCTTCTGCACAATTCTATGGATTCTATCTTCGTTGCACACAGTAACTCAAATGGTAGGTTAGCTTGTTGGTGACCGTCCCATATGTCTTCTGCGCTTTTTCTTTTTTGACAATTTTTTCTCTCTGACGAACATGTGTATGTTATTTCATGTTTGACAACTCTATTTAAATAAACACACTTTATTTCAAGATACGTACATGCATACATACATACATATATATATATATATATAAGAAAAGGGATGAATCGATCACAAACTTCTCATTTCTTTTGTCTTTTTTCTTCTTGACTGAACATGTGAGGCTAGTAAGTTCAGATTGATGTGGAATTCAATGCAAAAGACATGTATGATAATTATACATCCAAATCAAATGATTAAGTGTTCACCAAACTATAACGTGAAGTAAGTGACCATAACAACTAACTATATGATGTAGAATTCTGTATGAGTTTGTTGTATTATACATTACATATCAAATTAATCATGCAAGTCGATAGGAAAGACAATTTCACATTTTGGTAATCTAATATACTACCAGTGCCTTGGAAATTGTTGCAACTCAAGAATTAGGGGGGAAAAAGTAATATATATTTCTTGGTGAAATACTGTTGAGCTTGCAACAACCAATTGCTCCCAAGACTTTCTTTGAAGCATCCCCTGCTGGCTCTGCCTCTGTGTGAACGGTAGCCGTCGAAGAGACCTTTGCCATGGACTTTTTGACAAAGTCTGATTTCAGACCAACCTTCCTGTAGTGCGCCCGGTGGTCACAAGTTGACTGAGTTTAATCTATTATCAGAAGTTAGTTAGGAGATGGATGGGATTAAATTACTGTAAAATTTGACCATTTAAAGCTTTTTTATTGGAGGAGGCAAGTCAACCAGACAGGTGGTATTGTTTATCTAACTATGGGATTGGTCCTTTTGAAATTGAGAATGGATTCAGATACAGAAGAACCTCAAGAGTCCCCTGTGCACACATTCAAAGCTAAATGAAAATTGTTGGGTGGGATTGACAGCTCTGAGTAAATGATAGTTTTATTGCATGGCTCACAATTTTTCATGCAAGTTTGTCAAAAGGACAGCATTCCAGCTGGTAGCGTGCTCAGAGCATAACATGGCTAATTAATGGCCGCTTTTCGAAAACACAATCCATTCTACATGGATTGCCTTTGCGTTTTGTGAGTTTTGACCGAGCATTTGCTTAGTTATTGGGATGCCTATAGAGCTAGCAAACTGTAGTTCTTAACGTACACACACTCAGAGTTCATTTCAATGGGACTCATTCTTTTTCCATGAATTAACTTTATTGACGAATATTTCATTGGAAGAACGGGAAAAAAGAATTTAATACATTTGATATTTTAAACTTATTAAATTTATTATATATCATTATCGTCACCCTCAATTGAAATACTGCTAGAATATAAGGTTTGAAGTGATCCGATTGTAAGAAAAAATAATTTTATTATACACTTACCATTTTAATCAAACAAACAAGTGTCTGCTAATTATCCTATGCATAAATTGTTGGAGATGGATCCATCTCACATGGAGAGACTCCATCATTCTAATTTGGTAGTAGGCATGATAGGCGCCAACAACGACGCCTACCGCAGTAGACGGCTACCTACATAGAAGCCGCCTGCAGCATTTGTTGAAGAGAAAAAAAAAGACAGCTGCAAGGCAACTGTCTTCAAGCGATGGAGTGCCTATATAAAACACTCCCCACTTTACAAATACAACAATACAGAAAATACAGAGAAAAATTTAGAGAGAATAACCAGAGCTTTGTTTTGCTCTAAAGTTACGAAATATATTTCTAAAGAGTTGGTGAGTGACAAAATAATGAGGTTGGTATTTTTAGGTTAGGAAACACTTTATGAGCCACTATTTTGATTTATCTCTGTATACCCATTATTTGTAATAGTGGAAGAAATATTTTGAGTTTTGTCCATAGACGTAGCCCAAAGTTAAGGTTGAACCACGTTAAAAATCATGTGTCCATTTTGCTCATTTTATTTTTCTTTTTCACAAAATACATTCGCTGCACCCAACAAGTGGTATCAGAGCTGTGTTTTCACTGAAGGTATTTTTTGAAAAGAAGCACGTCATCGGAAAGAGAAAATTATAACGAATTTTTTGGTGTGATTCGTTTGAAAAGTTGACGTAAAATGGAAAAGGTGATGAATAGTACTAAATAGTAGTTTGCGTTGTTTTAATTAATTTGCATGGCAACGCACGGTAGAACAATAGTAACTGGGTCCTGCGACTGAGTTACTATTTCAAGTTACTATTTATCAAGTCTTGCGGTACTATTCTAGTGGGGTCTGACGAGTTACTATTTATTGGTCCCCCAGTACTATTCTGGTAGGAGCCTGGCGACACTATTCCGATCCCGTGGTGAAAATTTAGAAAATATCTTTTTTGCCAAATTTTGACGTCCTAGTTCTATATTTGAGGTCAGTTTTCTCAAATTTGGCTTAATTTGACAAATGAAGGTAAAGACGAGCAAAATGATCAATTTAAACGGTATTAACTACCTATATGGCGAACCAAGATGAAGGATCTCTTGATGATTACAAAGATACATTTGTCGGTATTTTCAACAACTAAACCGGAGGAGATGTCCAACGAAGAATGGGAGTTTGAGCATGAATGAGCATGTGGTTATATTCGACAGTTTGTCGATGATAATGTGTACAATCACATTTGTAACAAGACTCATGCAATAATATTGTGGAATAAGCTGAAGTAGCTGTATGCTTCAAAGACCGGTAACAACAAATTATTTTATCTGACAAAATTGATGCAGGTAAAATACCAAGAAGGTACTTCTGTAGCTGATCATTTAAACAATAT
>JANITW010000002.1:24497752-24518397 GCA_027564335.1 Erythroxylum williamsii | reverse complement strand
ATAATATATTATTAACAAGTCATAATGTTAATACATGAATCACAAATATCCATTGGCCTAGGGCACACTACTAACAGCATATGCCTCTAGGCAACTAAAGCCACACAGATAAAAATAGCCTACACATGATCTTAAGCTTGCAACAGTAATGTTTGCCTTGAAAATTTGGCAACACTACTTGTAAGTGAAAAGTGTAGGATTTTCACTTATCATAAAAGTCTAAAGTACTTGCTTACTGGGACAACAACATTAGTTAGAAGTATTTAAAGATTATGACTGTATTATGGAATACCATCTAGTAAGGCTAATGTTGTGGCTGATGCCTTAAGTCGGACTTGGCATTGTCATCGCAACAGACTGAGTAGGGACTTGCATCTGATGGGGCTTTAATAACTCAATTAAAAATTAGACCTACTTGAGACAAGAAATCTATGATGCTCAGAACGTTAATGATAAGTTGTAACTACTTGAGACAAGAAATCTATGATGCTCAGAAAGTTAATGATAAGTTGTAACAACTTATCTTAACAACTCTGCAAGGCAAACAACTATTGTTTGCGTGCACTAGTTAGTGATTAATTGAAGAAAACAGCTATTGTTTGAGGCTCATAATACTGTCTTTACAATGCACCCTGGTGGAAACAAGTATCAATATCTAAAGCAGCACTACTGGTGGTCTGGTGTGAAACATGATGTTGTAGAATATGTATCCAAATGTTTAACATGTCAGTAGATTAAAGATAAACACTAGGTTCCATCATATTTAGTATATCCTATTTTGATTCCTCCGTGGAAATGGGATAACATTACCATGGATTTTCTCACTAGGCTTCCTCTCACTCAAAGGAAGCATGATGTTGTAGGGTGATTGTGAATAAGCTCACCAAGTCTACTCATTTTGTGCCTGTTTGTCCTAATTATTTATTGGATAGGCTTGTAGATATATAAGTTAAGATAGTAAGGTTGCATGGAGTGCCACTATCTATTATTTATGGTCGTGATCTTCGATTTACTTCTAGATTTTGAAAATTCTATAAAAGGCTTTGGGTACTCAAGTCAAGTTCAGTACCACTTTCCATGCACAAATAGATGGACAATCTGAACAGGTTATTTACGTGTTGGAAGATATGTTTTGGGGTTATATATTAGAATTTTCAGGAATTTAGGATAACTATCTTTCTTTGATGGAATTTTCTTATAACAACAGTTATCATAATGTATTGGCATGATACCTTATGAAGCCCTCTATAGTAGGAAGTATAACACTCTAATATATTGACCTAAATTAAGTGAAAACAAGATGATCAGGCATGATATTGTGAAAGATACTAAAGAAAAGTTCAAGTTATCTAACAGAGATTGAAAGCTGCCAATGATAGGTAGAAATCCTATACTGATTTTAAAAGGGATGTTGAGTATCAGGTTGGAGATAAGATATTTTTGAAAGTGTGTCACTAGGGAAAAACATACTTTGGTTTGGGAAGAAAGGTAAGCTCCATTCACGATACATCGGTCCCTATAAGATTCTTAAGAGAGTCAAACCAATAACTTATCAGTTAGCTTTTCCTAAAGAATCAGCCAAGTTACACAATGTATTTCATGTTTCTTTGTTAAGAATATATCAGCCTAATTATATATATAAGGTTCTTGTGTAAGAAATCTAAGTACAACTGGATTTTTCTTATGAGGAAGGGCTTGTGTCTATCATAGGTAGAGAAGTCCGACAAGTCATAAATAAGCAAACATCTTAGGTGAAAATATTCTGGCAACACCATGGACTGAAGGAAGCAATATGGGAGCCAAAATCAATTATGAGACCTCAATATCCTTGGTTATTCTCATCAGGAATGAATTTCAAGGAAGAAATTCTTTTAAAGGGGAGAGAAATATAAGGCCCAAAATTACACCCTACTAGAAATATTACTTGTCTATGAAGGTATATATGGTATTATTGAAAATTGCACATGTCTTGAATTTTGATTTGATGGACCATAATCAGTAACATGGAATTAATTGTCATCATTAGAATATTGAAGTATTAAAATGTGTAATAAATTAGAAAAATTGTCAAGTAGCAAGACAAGTTGGTACACGGAAATTTGAATGACTAAGTATGTATCATTTAGTGACAAACGACCTAGCATAATTGTGACATTTCGTGGCCTCATAAAAGAACATATGTGCTAGCTAAGGAGAGGAATTGTGCCTTGTGTCTTTATCTAACAAGTGTCCCTAAAGCAAGATGAGTTATCTTATATATGGAACATCTCTAACATTGGCTTTATTTCTATTGTTCACTTTCTGTCATGATTCATCTCTCTTTTCTCATCTCATCACCGAAACCCTCTCTTTCAATCACAATTTTTGGATTTTTGCTTCAATTTGGATCATCATGACTTAGAGTTCTTGCAAGCATCAAGGAAATAAATCTTGTTATCTTCTGTGCTATTGTCTTCTTGGTGATAAGATTTGCATCTTAATTTTGGATGTGTGTTGGATGCTTGGAAGGGGTTAGACTAGCCAGTTCTTTGGAGTTGAAATTTGAAGTTAAACAAGTAAGAGAATTCTAAACTTGATAGTATATGTAAATATAAGTTCTATGATGAGTGAACTGATATGGAATATGTGTTACGATGATGATAAATGAGTGCTAGAAAAGTGATCCTTAAATGGCAAATTCTATTTTGGTTTTGAGACATGGAAGACCATGATTTGTGAGTTGCTTAATGAATGATTTTTGAATTGGATTTGGACATGAATTTGATAAAGGACTAAAGTATGAATAAAGAAGAATTAAAGTGAAATTGATGGACTTTGGTGAAGGTGACTTGGACGGAGCATGAATGAGCTAAAATTGGAAACAAATTCAAGGCCACGGGTGAGTAAATGTAATAACCCAAACCACCCACCCATAGATATTGTCCACTTTGGGTTGCCTCTAGGGGCAAATCCCTTATGGTTTTGCTCTTCCCCCACTTGGGAAGATGCATCTAAGGGGGAGAGGTATCCATACCCTCATAAGGTATACTTCGTTCTCCTCTCTAACCAATGTGGGATCTAAAACTCTCTACCCCCTTAGGGCCCAACCCTATTTAGGGCCCAGTCTAGCGGGCACAACAGTTCAGGTACCAACTTTGATACCATTTGTAACAGTCCAGACTATCCGCTTACAGATATTGTCCACATTAGGTTGCCTTTAGGGCCAAACAACTCACAGTTTTACTCTTCCCACCCTTAGGAAAACGCGTCTTAGGGGGAGAAGTGTCCATGCCCTTATAAGACCTACTTCTTTCTCCTCAATGTGAGATCCCACATTGGTTAGAGGGAAGAATGAAGTAGGTCTTACAAGGGTACGGATACCTCCCCCCTAAGACGTGTTTTCCTGAGAGGGGGAAGAATAAAATTGTGAAGGGTTTAGCCCTATGAGCAACTTAAAGCGGACAATATTTGTGGGCAAGTAGTCTGGGCTGTTACAAATGGTATCAGAGCCAATACCCTAATGATGAGCTAGCAAGATTAGGCCCTAAGGGAGTAGAGAGTGTGAGATCCCACATCGGTTGGAGAGAAGAAAGAAGTATGCCTTATAAAGGTATGGATACCTCTCCCCCTTAGGCACATTTTTTCAAGGGAAGAAAGAGCAAAACCATGAGGAGTTTGACCCAAAAGGCAACCCAAAGGGGACAATATCTATGGGTGAGTGGTTTGGGTTGTTACAAATGGCATTAGTGTCAGGTTACCCGAATCGTTGTGTCAGCTAGGTTGGGCCCTAAGGGACTGGAGAGTGTGAGATCCCACATCAGTTAGAGAGAAGAACACAGTATACCTTATAAGGATATGGATACCTCTCCCACTAAGACGTGTTTTTTTAGAAGGGGGAAGAGCAAAACTATGAGAGTCTTGACCTGAGGAGCAACCTAAAGCTGACAATATCTTTGGGCAGGTGACTTGGGATATTACAAATAGTATCATAGCCAGCTACCCGAATGGTTATGTTAGCTAGGCTGGGCCCTAAGGGGGTGGACTGTGTGAGATCCCACATCAGTTGAAGAGGAGAATGAAGTATACCTTATAAGGGTATGGATACCTCTCTCCCTAAGACACGCTTTCTTGAGAGGGGGAAGAGCAAAACTGTGAAGGTCTTAGCCCGAGGGGCAACCTAAAGCAGACAATATCTGTGGACAAGTGATCTAGGAAGTTACAAATGCTATCAAAGCCAATATCCGAAACGTTATGTCAGCTAGGCTAGGCCCTAAGGAGATAGAGAATGTGAGATCCCACATCAATTGGAGAGGAGAACGAAGTATGTCTGATAAGGGTATGGATACCTCTCCTATTAAAATGTGTTTTTCCAAGGGTAAGAAGAGCAAAACTGTGAGGAGTTTGGCCCTTGGGGTAACTCAAAGTAGACAATATCTATAGGTGGGTGGTCTGGGCTATTATAGTGAACCTTCGGTTCACTCATCCAATGATCGTGAGAATTATCAGACTTCTTCCCATAGTCAGGAGAAATGCTTTGGAGGAATAAAAGATTGGTTTTATGCAAGTGTTAAACTATATAAGGTTAAGGCATTTTATAATGGTGTAATTGGACTTAATTAGGGTGTAAAATGAAATTAGTTTGATGTGGAATAATTGATTAATGGTTGAATAGCTTTTAGATTATTAATTGAGGTAATAACTTAAGGAAGGTGTTACTTGATAATATCTAATTTTGGAACTTATGAGTTATTAAAGGAATGAAGTATATTTATGAATGCAAATGTGGTTCAAAGAACACGAGTAATGTGAATTAGGTGTCATTGTTTATTTACGTGGACATATATAATGTGCAATCACTTAAGGCTATCATTGATGTATTTGGTCATGAATGAATGCATTCAAATTAAGGATAAAGAAGTAAATTCATACTCATGCATTATTTCATTGTCAAGTGATTCTCAAATGTAATATGTTTTGTTTTAAAACTGCCAAGTCCTAGTTATGAGTAAATAGGCATGCCTAGAAGGGTCTGCAGCTGCTCCTATTCTTAAACACTTCGATGTCTTTTATACTTTGACATTATGGTGTCCCTTATTCTTAGACAATACAGTGTCTTCTGGTTAAAAGACTTAAGTCTCTCTTATTTCTGTTGATACTAATAATTGGTATCCCTTGTTCTGTTCCTGTTACCTACTACTATAAAAAAGAGTAGCAGACTAATCTGCTTTGTATTCTGATATATGTTCAGTTTTGAAACAAGCTAAGTTTTGATCTGATATAAGTTATGCCTTGATTTGATACAGATTATATTTTGTTCTAACACAATTATATCCTGTTCTGAGACTTTTAAGTTCTGTTATGAAGTAATGATATTTTATTCTGGTAGTTATATGATCTGCTCTAATGCAAGCATATTTCGTTCTAATGAATTATATTCTGTTTTGATGCTTTTAATGGTCTGGTTACTCTTTAATTTAAATAATTAAAGATTGTTTATAATATCATCTAATTCATTACTTATGAATGCTAGACTACTGTTAGAAACAGTTGTCATTTTATATCTTGTTTAGTTATTCCCCATTAAGCTTTATGTTTAGCATGGTGGTTTTGCCTCTATGTAAGTTCTAATAAGAAGATTTAAGACTGGGACAAAGACAACTGTAATGGCCAAAAAAAGATTTGTTTTGTTTTGGAAAATGTTCAGTTTGTTTTTGAGTTATACTCAATATGATAAGACATTTGTATTTTTGTGTATATGGTTTGTAATAACCTTAATTCAGGATGGATTTAGAAGTTAATGCATGTATTTTGTAAAGTACAATGTGTATGATGTATTTTGTTTGTTAACTCAACCTATAATGAAATGTATTATATATTTGCCTGAGTTTCTTTTAAGGATGATTTGGAATGCTTTGATATGATTTATATATGCTTTATATGGCATTTGTAAATCCTCTTAGACGGCATGTGGGGGCATGTAGGTGTTACATAAGTTGTCAAAAAGGGTAATAAATTTAATAGTTGAAAGGGGAGGGTGAAAGATGTCAATTTCTAACGAGAGAAAAAAACAAAAAAAAACAATGAAATACACTTTACCTGGGTCATTGGCATCAATGTCATCTCTGAACTGACATCGAGACGTCTAGCCCTTTAGGGATCTCTTTCAAAAAAAATGCTTAGCCCCATTGAATAATGTCCCACCAAAACCTCCCCTTTTATAGTGTCTCCCTTCTTTCTGTCTTATTTTCACCTACACTACTCTCTATTTTCTATTTAGTTTTCTGTCCACCCTCCTATTCATTTTTATTTTTTCAGAAAGCCTTAAAACCTTGGCCAAACGTTTGTGTTTCATGCATAACATCTACATGAAAAGCAAAAGTTGTCTGCATTTACGTAGGCATTATTTATGCTTATGCAAAGTGTCTACATTTCTTTTAGCGTGGACTGCATTTTTACGTGCTTGATACGAATCTGTTGTGTTGCATTTACTCATTATTTGTCTGTGCGTTGCCGATTTGCTTCATGGTTCCAACTACTGCATGCATCGTTTTGGTCATTTGCTACTTCCATGTGTTTGTGTTTGGTTCTTCTTCCAGCAACTTCTTGTCTTCAATTAATTCCCATAAAACACATTGCATGGGCTACTGTTAATTTACGTAATTGCATGAAAATTTCATACACGTGTCGTGAGCAACTTTAAATCTTCTTTATGTTGTCTAATCTTTTAATTTTCTTTTTCTTGCTCTATGAAAACATGAGTATTAGTCTTCACAAAATGACTCAAATATTGTGCTTTCAACTCACTTTAATATGTTTACTTTTGCATTATGCCTAAAATCGCATATGATTCAAAGTGATTATCTTAAGCAATTTAATGTAATCAATCACTAAGTGTTATGAAATAACTAAATAATCAATTAAGAACATATCATCGGGCCAAACATGGGCTTAGGTCAGCCCAAAACTAATCCTGCCCATTTTCATCCTTATCTAGAACCAATCTTATGCTTTTTTTTTATCAATTGTATTGAGAAGATGCATACCAATTGAAGTTTAATAAAGATAAGTTTATTCCATTTTAAGCAGTATAGATTTGCACTATAGGAAGGCTTTAAATTGACTAATGCATATAGTTTAGGGAAGAATGTTATATCTAACACGTTGTGGACTTTAGAGAAAGGTTAAATAGAAACAATCAAATCTAAGTCAAAATAATTTTTCCTTTTACTCAAGGTTTAAATCCTAAAGAGGAGGAAGGAGTGAATGTTGACAGTATGTCCACTTAGCATAATCCTAAAATTAGATTTAGTGCCTGTTTGGTTCGGCTTTTGGAAGTCCCAAAAGCACTTTTTCACACCGCAGAAGTCATTTTAAGGAAAAAATGGTTGTTTGGCTGGAAAAGTAAAAAGTGCTTTTGGAATAGACACAACTTTTTTAAAAGCTAAAATACAGCTTTTTGAAAAGCCAAAATTTGAAGCTTTTCAGAAAAGCCCTAAAAACAACTTTTTCGGGAAGCTATTTTTATCTTTTAAAATTTGCGTCAATTTTTTACGTAAATAACGCGGCGTCTCTTCTGTTTCTATCTCTTCTGTTTCTATCTCTTCTGTTTCTAGCCGACTTTGGTTTTGCTCCTCCTCACGTATCCTCTCCTTCAGGTTGATTCATCTTCATTTTTAACAACGCAGTTCGTCTTCAACTCTGGTTAACAACGCAGTTAATCTGCGGTTTGGTTGACTAACCGCTCTCATACGTTTTGTTTTAATGAACTGAACCCATCAAATTTGACTTCTTTCTCTGGTTTTCGGAGTTTTTGCAACTTGTCAGTCTTTGGGACTTGTGTGTTCCATTGTTGCACCCTTTATCAGTAACAATTCTGTTCTGCAAAATGCTTGTTGTCAGTTATAACAATTGGTGTTCATTTGATTGTTTACTTTCACTGAAACAGTTAAGAATCTTGCACGCTAGAGTTAGGGCCGATGAGTTCTTAGTATCAAACCACTGGATAAGCTATATTTGTCTTTAAGAGCTCAAGTCCTTATTTGTAGAGGCACAAGGCCGAAAATCCCTGGAACCGTGGAATGAAACTTGTTTACTGTACTTTATGATTTCAGTATATGGTAATTTGTATCTATTCCTTCTGTCTGCATTTTGATGGACGGGGTGTGGTACTAGGACTGAAATTCTCTAGTTTTTCCCTCTTTGAGAACTCGTATTGGACTTTTCTTACTAACTACTCTGTTTCTAATCAAAATCGTTGGTTTCTCAATTCTCCTCTGTTCACTCAAGGACCAATAATTTTACTTCTTTCACAGCAGCAAACCAGTTCAGACTAAAAGTTGTAATCTTTCTGTACTTGCGTCTTGTAGCTAAGAGTTAAAAGCTCAAATGGGGGAAAACGCTGAGACCCAAGTACAAACCAAGCTACAGCGGCACCAAAATAGGGAGAAACAAGTGCTTCTCTTCTACTGTGTTGAATGTGAAGACATTGCACTGAAGATTGCTGCTCAATCTGACCTCATCACGCTGCAGTCAATTAACTGGAGGTGCATCTATCTCTCTCTCGCACAAATCTATACATATGTGAATGATATCGTATTTTTCAATCGATATTGTGGCCTTGTTATGATTTGGACATTTATGATATACTCATGTTTTTGACATTTTGTCTTAACATTATAAAGTTGAAATATAAAGTTTCAGCATTTTCACTTGAGTGGATGTGAATGGAGATTTTAGCATGCAAGTTTAGATAAAAATATTAAACTTTAGGTGAGAACAGATTTATAGTTATTCCGTTGGAGATCCTGCTTACCAGTACTAACGGAACATCTGATTTGGAAAACAGGTCTCTGCTTTCATATGAAAATTGAATAAATTTTTTGTAACTGTTAGGTTGATTGTACTAAAGATTAAAAAGTTATAAGTGTAGTTTTGTTTTTGAAGAGGATCACTATTACATAAGAGTTATCTATTACATAAAGAGTTATTATTGATGGAACATTCTTTAATTTGGTAGGAACTTTGACGACGGATTTCCAAATCTGTATATAAACAATGCGCATGACATACGCGGTCAGCATGTTGCATTTCTTGCATCGTTTAGTTCTCCGGCAGTTATATTTGAACAACTGTCTGTAATATATGCACTTCCGCGCCTTTTTGTTGCTTCTTTTACACTGGTTCTGCCATTCTTTCCTACTGGCTCCTTTGAGAGGATGGAAGAAGAAGGCGATGTTGCAACTGCATTTACCATGGCAAGGATATTGTCAAATATACCAATATCAAGGGGTGGCCCCACTAGCCTTGTCATCTATGACATTCATGCCCTTCAGGTTTTCCTTTTTCCAATGTCTCAGCCTAACCTAAAATCATTACTTATCTAGACTTCTAGTAATGTTCTATATGTTTCTCATTTTTCCTGATCTCATGGTTATCCAATACGTCCAGACTGGTGGAGTATGTTTGGACATTCATTTACATTTGTTGACAGTTACTTTACTCCAGAATCATTTTGTTGAGTTTTCCACTAGATCTATCTTTGACATAGTGGTAGCCTGTTACCTCTGCAAAATTTCTTGAACAATGTTATTAAAATTTTACTTTTTATTAAGGTTTTACCAGTCAAGAGCTAGTTTTAAGAAAAAGGATAGTCGAAGGGTGGCTTTCTTCACGCATTTACTTTAACTTATTTTGCAACGTAGCAAAAGACTATCTTTTCTCAATTTGAAATTTTTGACATTGAAAGTGAGATCATTTGGAAAATTACTTGGCTGATTAAGAGATTGGAAGGAGAAGTTCACATTGTGCTATATCACCCACGGGCTTGCATGCAACCATTTGCAATCGTCCCCTATTATTGGGTGATCTTTGCTATTCTCCAATTATTTTGTTTCTCCTCTTCCTGTTTATACATTTTGACTAAATCATTGAACAATAAATGGATTTTACTGGAATCATGATACTTTGTATGTCTGCTGATATAGAATTTTAAAAAATGGTGCAGATCCCGGATTTGAACTCTTTGTTGATCTATTTAGGAATCTTCATTCTATCATTGGGTGGCCTGCTAAGCTTTGTGTGGAATTGGAGTTAAAATACATGGGTTAAATTAGATGTTAGACTCTAAATACATAAGCTTATGCAAGACTTGAAAAGCACTGAGATATCTCATCTTTTCACTTTTGTTCATATAGCTTTGGACCACTTTCTGAATCTTGTTGTCATATATCAAGTTGCTAAATAATTATGTTGCAATGAACCTTTTGTTGCAGGAACGATTTTATTTTGGAGACCACGTTTTGCCTTTGTTTGAGACTGGGATCCCTCTGTTGAAGCAACGTCTTCATCAGCTTCCTGATGCTGATAAGGTATTCATGACGGTGCTTGTCTTCCTGAAATGTATTGTTCTCGTTTGGGATTCTAGAAATTACTTCCTCTTGCTCCTGTTACTATCAACCTTGTCATCTCCACTGAGAATGCAAAAAGGATAGTTCTTTTGGAAATTAAGGATAGTTCATTGCTTGCAATCTGAACTTTTGCAGATTGTTGTAGCTTTTCCAGATGATGGCGCTTGGAAACGATTCCACAAACTGTTAGATCAGTTTCCTGTGGTTAGTTTGTACTTTATGGTTCCTGAATTTAATATTACAATCATTTCATCGCATAACTAAAGTTTCCAACTTTCAGGTAGTGTGCACAAAGGTTCGTGAAGGGGATAAGAGGATAGTTCGTCTAAAGGAGGGAAATCCTGCTGGTTACCATGTTGTTATTGTTGATGATTTGGTGCAATCTGGAGGCACGCTTATTGAATGCCAAGTAAGATTTGAAGTTATCCTGCAATCCTTTGTTTTATGAATCTGTTGTTGAAACTTATTTGTAAATGTTCCTGTATATAGGATGAGGGGAAAAAGCAAAGAGAAAATTTTCTATGATGTAGACTATAATTACCCACGTTAGTACAAATTAGCCATAGCATTGATGCTTTCACTCTGTTTTTCATTCCCGTTTTTTAATCTGTGTAGAATATAGCAACATTTTCCACACTGAATGAAACATTTTTGCAGTATTAAAAGGAGGCTTGAGAGTTTGCAGACAAACTTAGGAGATCGGAAAGACGTGATAATAAGTCACTTCAATTAAATGAATGCTCAATTGGATTTCTAAAGTTTGCTAATGAGCTCTAGCTAAAGTGATCTTTATTTAAATAACATATCAGCTGCTTTAGCTGTCTGTTGTGGCATCCTTTTCTATTCTTCGTGGAAACTGATATTTTTCCCCCTCTATATTAAAAGATGTTTGCCTTCTTCCCATCTAGTAGAATCCAGACAGAGATACTCACTGTGGCGATTGCTTGTTTATGAGAAGATTCAGAGCAAAAGTTCAACTTTAACTGCCCTATTTGTCTTGTAATCCAAGAAGCTGTTAAAAGGACCAAAACTCATAAGGCTCTAAGATTCAATGACAGGAATTTGAGGAAGAAGCCAGGCGTCAACTATCATACTATTTATAGGCCCTAATCACATAATCTTGGCATGGGAAATTGGTTGCAAAGAATTAACATCAGTTTTTGATATAGTTCTCTTCTGGAAGCACAATTGCCCTTATAGTGAATTATGTGTTTATGTGACTTTGCCATATGTCTGCAACAGCAATGCATAGTATATACTTCGATGTTGAATAGTTCATCGGGATCTGAATGTTTAACATTGATTATGTTGAATTAAGACATAAAATCTGAGGGTAGGCTTTTGTTTTCTGCTCTTTGTTCTTCAGAAAGTTTTGGCAGCCCATGGTGCAGCAAAAGTGAGTGCATATGTAACCCATGGTGTGTTTCCTAAGCGCTCATGGGAGCGATTCATACATAGGAATAATGGTCAGAAGCTTCAACTCTTTCTATACTCAAAATGGATTGCCTTCTTTTACTACAAATATACAAGACATCAGCCCATAAAAGCCTTTTCTGTTCCCTTATATATGTTTTTTATTTGTCTACTTTTCCATTTGAACTTGTAAAGATAGCTGTATGATGAGATTCCACCTGTTCCTTTAGTAGGTTTTGAGAAGGCATTTTCCTACTTTTGGATCACGGATTCATGCCCCCAGACTGTCAAAGCTATTGGAAATCAACCCCCATTTGAGGTATTGAGTCTTGCAGGGTCCATTGCCGAAGCTTTACAAATTTGAATGAGATGCTTAAATTTGGAAGGGTCCATGTATTTCTATAATCAAGAGGAAGGAGATCTCTAGGAATCCATTTCCAATATGTTGGATAAGGAGAAACTCTGATAACCTCATGATATTGAAACTTGCCTTCTTCCGTATGAAAGTTTTTCATTTCATCTTTATGATTAGCAAATATTTTTCATGCCTATTAATCGTTGTAAATTTTAGTTTACATCATACTTAAAACCAAGCCGCTTGAAATATACCAAACGGCTTGTTTTCAAAATCTTGATAGAGAGGCAGCAGCAGAAGCGTATAGGAATAGGGTAAGGTGGAGTCGGTTCCTAATAACAACAATAGCAACTTACACTTACCAATATAACAAAGGACTTGAATCCTCATCACTAACTTGTGCCACTGGCAGGCACTGCCAGTCAATGTATGTAGGCCCAAATTCTATTTGCTTGTATATGCATGTGGGCATGGGAGTTCGATGAAAAGAGAGAAACCTTTACAATAATATACATAGAAGTGACATTCACAAATTGACTGCTCAACTGACCCAATATCACATTAGGGTCTGTTCATCTCCCTTTCTATACAATTTTGGTAAACAGCCCTTGATCCCAGATAATCAAACAGACATATATGCATATGAATATATAAATAATTTATGCAAGTGGACACCCACCAAGCCACGGTACAAAATGAGGTGAAACGAAACTAGGATTAAAAGAGACTTCCGAAGAAGGGTTATCAGCTCATATTGATGAGTACGCACCAGCTGCAGAGTAACTTGACTTCAGTTCTCAACAAAATGCTGCACCTCATTTCCTTCTCCTTGGCTAATGACAATTTCTTGCTCTAGATATGAACAAAATGCTCTCTGCTTCTTCTGATAAGATATTATGCAGTATCCATGGCCCAAAAGTGGATACTGTTCATCATTCAAGGAATTATATGCTTGTTGCTTGGAATCTCTTCCAAATTTGTACATTTGAAAATACCTACGCAAATGTTAGCGCTCCTAGCCACCACTTTAAGGCTAAGAGTAAAATGATCATGGTTAATTCTTCTCGTCCAGACTGCCCTTTGGGCTCTCCAACGAATCCCCGGAGTAAGATCCGTCTGGCTGACGGATACATATGTTTAGATTGCCCGATAGTAAAGGTTCCTGGAAACCATAACATACACAAAAGTCAAAGAAAGCAATTTGCAGTTTACTACAACCCTGAATCCTGAAATTTAAAATATCATGTGGACACCGCAATCTACTCTTTACAGAAAAACTCTAAAACTGAATTAGATTATTTTGTACAGGGTTTTGTTAGGACATAAAGGCTGTGAAAAGGCAGAACCATGGTCCTTGCTTTGGGTCATGCCCATTTTAATAAAGCCAATTCTTTGCATTTAATAGCTTGTAGATTCTCTGCATCTTGATCCAAAAGTACTCTAATGTGATTGACTCAATGACATTCCAGAATCATTAGATCGAACTCGATAACATCATATAAAATATATTACATAGCTATTATTCCAATTATTTTCTGAAATTCAAAAATTAGCTGTAATCAGTGTGGGATGGTATAGTCCGGAGATATTTTCTTATGGCATTATTCAACTATTGTGTTGATTAAAAGTCCTGACCAGAATATATAATTCATAAGTAGATATACAATCATCTGATTGCTTAAATACTCAAATGGGCAAATGGGCCACATAACTCGAGATGTGATATCAAACTGGGTTAGCCAGACATTATATCAAAGTAATCATGTGGTTTTCCCAAAAGAACTCACATGGACACTGTTCACTAGTACTATTTAAAAGTAGAACAGACTGTCATAGTTATACTGCAAAAACTTCAAGAATTTCAGGAGCAAAAACCAAGATCACTATTATCACCTGATCAGAAGTCTCTTCACCCTCAGAATGGAACAGAATTGGACGGCATCGCTTATCTTCGTTCATTAAGCTTGAATTTTGAAAATGAGCCACAAGGGCAGCCTTGCCCTGGATTCGTGCATATGCCAGTGACGCAACCTTTTCACTATTAAACTTCTCCCACTTCTTCCCATTAAATGCCTGCAAATATTTTAATGGTGTAATGGAGGCAGCATACAGGATATATATGCATAACACTGGCAAATTCATTAATGCCATAATCAAAGGACCAAAATGAACCTCATAGAAAGGAATGATGTGTGAAGGAGACACCATATTGATGAAAGCATATCCCACGTTGCATTTGTTCTGCAACCAAATACCTTCATCTGTCAATACACCTTAATTGCCTAGTTAAACAATCACAAGAACTTGCTTCAACACACAATTACCTTAAAATCAATTGGCAGATAGAGAAAATCATACGTGCCCTGATGATTTTCATCAATAGCAACCAGCAACATCTTTGAAGTGTACCTAAATGGGCAAAAGGTAACAGATATGTTCAGCACCTGCCTTGGTTATACTTGATAACTAATTTAAGGCGTTGGTTGATTATTCTTACTTATTAGGGATATTTTTTATCATTAAAGTAGTCCTGGTATCCTCTCCACTAATAATTTTTTCCAAATCAAGCTGATACTGCTTCTTGCTATCTATTTGGCTCCCACTATTCTCAACTCGCCGAGTTCGACCACGCTCTGCAAATACATCACCATTCACTGTTCCTGGTCCTGAATAAGAACCTAGGAACATAGGATTTTGCCTTGGGAATGATATCATCCTAAAACTAGGTGAACCAGTTTCAGACATACTGCCTTGAAGGCCAAAACTTGCACCCAAAGCCGTAGGAGCACACATACCCATCATATAACTTCCTGTGTTGCGGTTTAAACCTACTCCACCATAAGCAACTTGATTCAAATGGGATGTTTCCGGTGACTCAGGCAAGAAGCCATAATGCCTCTCAAGAGGAACACCAGAGGGGGCTGAACCAACATGATGGTGATGGTGAACATTTGCGAAAGAACCATTTCGACTTGCAGGAGGAAAGGCTTGTCCAGGTCCACTGGATCCAAAAGTGCGTCCAACTGATGGAGTCTGCCAAGCTGTACTAACATGGTCGGGGTATTGATTCGGACTTCCCCAAAGAAATTGAGGACCCGATAATGTTTCAATACCAGATGTCTTGGAGTTTGAATCACCAAATACAGAAAGAGGGCCAGGACTTATGCTTAATTTTTGGTCAGGGAAGGAACATGAGTGCTGATGTGTCGATCCTTGCATTGAGCTTGTGTTAGTAAGCAACTGACTGACCTGGTTAGCCCTTCCTTGGTCCTTACCAATAGGAGCAATTTTTGCAGGGTTGGAAACACGAGGAAGAATAGAAGCCAACCCAGGCAAAGTACTTCCATTTACAGGACTTAAAGTTCCAAGGGCCATAGACTTGTTGAGACCATGCAATAGATTATGCTCAACAGGGCTGCCAAATTTTGTCCAATTACCTGCCATGGAAGTAATGCCGAATGAGCTGAAAAACATGTATTTCCAACACCGCAAACTAGGAATTTAAACAAAAAACATAAGTGTTAAGTTTCAGGGGAAAAAAAACAAGTATTTCTCTTACCTGGAGGAGAGTTAGCCACGGGGGAACCTACTTGATGTCTAAAACTTCGAGCTTCATCTTGTTCGAGCTCTTGACTTAGTTGCTGCATCAAGCTAAAGATAAAGGATCCTCAACTTCAAGCTCATTTATCAGTTCCATCGATAAAATATGAAATTTGTTGGATGAAAACATTGTACTAAAACAAATATGAGAAAAAAGTTTGATAAAATAATGAAGGTAACTAGGGAAGTTGCGTAATTAGAGGATATAAGAAACTTGGACAGTCAAAGAAAAGGTTTCTTACATAAGCACTCTACAAAATGAAAAGAAAAAGAAATATATAGTGAGTGGGTATCGAAATCGATGAAATATCGAAAAGACATAACTGGGATGTTCAAAGAAGCAGCTTCACTAAGAATTGCCAGAACCAACACCATCCTACATGTATTAGTTTAAAAGCTCCAACTATGAGTTATTTATATTCTCCTGGATGTTTCACTCTTTCAACAATAAGACCCTCATGCTTTAAATAATGAACAAAGTAGGACAATTGCACTCGCCAATGAAGAATTGGACAAGAAGCAGTCTTAAATTGGAACTTGGCATTTCCATAATCAGGTAAAATCTTAAAATTCTCGTTATTGGAGTTATAATAATTTTCATTCAGCATCAGCTTTTAATTGTAAAATAACCAATAGTCAAGTTTTATATTGTCTTTAAAAATGTCAAGTAAGAACTAAGCCATGTCATTTTCCCATTTCTACAAGTCACTGGTTGAAGATTCATACCCAAAGATGATAGGAAGTGCAGAAGTTTCCACTTAGTCTTGCTAATTAATGCCTAAATATAATCATTCAAAATGTTGTAATTTATATACTCTTTTCACAACAAAAGATAGTTATAATAACAAAGGTTTTACTAGAGGATAGTTTGACGATAGTTACAATAACAAAGGTTTAACTAGAGGATAGTCTGAGGACAAAGAATGTGTAGTCACAATAGATTGCAAAATCTAGAAATTTACAGACTTACTTTCTACGAGCTCCACCAGGGCGGCTCGGTTCAAGCTTAATACGTTTTCCAGCTATATCACTCCTATTTAGTGCTTTAAGAGCTGCCTCTGCTGCTCTAACATCATAGAATTCAATGAATTTGTGATGCCGTTTATGTGGTGTTTCTCTTATCTGTAGTTTGAATGCAGACAGAACACATCTTATCAAAACAAGTGGACATGTAAAAGTAGTACAAGCAACAATCAAATTCTTCAAATATTGGCACCTCTTTGATCTCTCCATAAGCCCCAAATTTTCGACGAAGTTCGTCATTTGACACAGATGCATCCAAATTGAAAACTACAAGTGTTCCTTGATTTATATCTTTCTCCGAAGGGTTATCCTGACATTCAGCATGACAAATATACTTCAGATAAATAACCAAATAATAAAAGTACGTGAAAGCATAACTAGTTTATTTATTTAAACCTTGGGAATTGAAAAGTGAATGTCCAACTTTCTTCTTCTTAATGGCTTATTTTGTAATGCACGCATTGCAGCTCGAGCATCTCGAATATCATAGTATGAAATCATCACAAAGCCACGATGTTTGCATGCAGTATACAGCGTTCTGATATCGCCATATTGCTGCAAAAATTAAAAGGTTATCACACCTTGCTGATCAGCAATCAAGTCAAACACAATTGTTGATTTATTCAATGTACAGGCATATAAATGGACCATTGTCACTATATTTAAACGTAATTAAAGCCATACATGTCTACATATGAAAGTTGAGCTGACTTTTCAAAACCAAATAATTCTCAGGAGCTGATACCCTCAGAACGATGTCCAAATCCCAGCACTTAAACATTTGCTCATTTACCCTCGCTTTTGCAGGCGTTGGGAAGAAGTTAACTTAAATGGGAGATGAAATTAGAAAGTAGGAGTGCATCTAGACATCGACTTTTCAGAGCAGTAGCTACAGAGATAAATTAAAAGAAGAAATGGAAAGGGAAGCTAACAAGAGAGCAGCAGAACATAAAAATACATAGTGGGTACCTTAGAGAAAAGGAGAAATCAAGAAGCTATGTGGAGCACTTACCGTTGGAAAAAAAAATTAACAGCTGTTTCTTATTAAGATTCTGAAAGGCTACAAATATTTATAATAAGCCAATAACAACGGAAACAATTCATGTGTCGCCTCAATCTTGCAAACAACAACCACCGCTTATACCCCTCAGGGGTAAGATGTAAAAGAATTTGACTCCTAGGTCACTAACCCTGGAGAAACACGATTTCTTCAGTACAGATGAAACATTTAACAGAGTTTATTAAAGAAATGAGAATTCCTATTACCGAATACGGAAGGAATGTTAATCTGACTATAAACAAGCAGTTAAAATAAGCCATCATTGTGACCAAACAAGTGATATATGTGACTCTGCAGAGATGATTAAATAAATGAAGCTAAGATGTATCTGAATCTTAATTCTACCTCAAAGAGAGATCTCAATTCAGAATCCTCCACATTACTATTGATGTTTCGAACAAATAATGTTCTAGAAGGATGCTCCCCATAGGGGTGTTCTCCAGCCACTGTCCCCACACCATTTGGAAAAGCATATTGGCCAATCCCATTAGTTGCTATCCCATCTGAGAAGCTTAGTTTTGAAATTCCAATGCGAAGGCTCTCTTGTGGGTCCAAGTCCAACTCCATCCCCCCACCACTACCAAAGACATCATCCTCTTCCAAATCCTCCACTTGACTGGGCAGCCTACTGAAGTCAAAATCATCGGCTATGCCAGCCAGAAGCTCATCATCATCAGGAAGCAAGCTCCCTATAGCATTTGTTTCAATATCATCAAATGGATCCTTCAATTCATCTTCTAGGCAAAGCTTGTCTAGATCAGGTGAACCATCATCAACAGACTGGCCATGATACTCTGAATCATTCAAGTTTACTGGAAGCCCAGAAACAGGTGTGTTTAATTATAGATGGTTCCTGCCAATAGAAATCAAGTGTAGTAACAATAACTTGTATACATACCCTTTTCATGAGGAAGTACGGGCAATGAGGTAGAAAACAAGCTCGCATCACTTGATGTGTGATATAAATCATTTCGAAGGGGGATGCCCCACGCACCCGTAGCCACTTTCTTAAAAACATTGGCTGCAGGAGTCCCTGCAAAACCTATAGAAAAAGTACTGAGATTAATTAAGATACAACAAATTTGCATATGAAACATATCCCAAATTTCAAGCGAAGAACATGAAGGAAAAAGGGCATCTCCAGAATGACCTGACGCAACATCGTTTGAACTTTCCTCCATTGATCACCTCCTGCTCAGACTAAGAAATTTGGAAAACCAATAAGACATGGAAATGGATGGAAATGGTAAACTTAAAGCAACAATTTTAGTATACACATTATGCAACTATGATCAAATAATTATTAACCAAAATGTCAAATGGGAAGATTACATCGTTTAAAATCATTGACATGGGATTATATGTTTATGGTCAAAGTTACCACATTTCCAACCCCAATGCTTGAAAATGTTAGAAAAATGTATAAATAGAAGTTTGAATGAGAAACATCATTCAGAAAAGGAAAACAAAAAAAAAAAGCTAAACAAGGTAATAATAAGGCTAAACACAAAAGAAACAACAATTTTCCCGAGTCAACCCTCGTGAGAAACTAAAAGAAATAGCGCCAAAATTGAACAAAACTGGGTTGGGTTCAATGGGAAGAAGAAGTAAGTGAAATTAAACAAAAGGAAAAAAAAACAAACAGAAAAATGAAAATAAAGTAGGTGAGCAGCAGCTAATAAAGGTCTCTCCAAGTCCCAAGTCTCAACTTGAAGTCAACCCCAATCCCAAAACTTATAACCAAACTGAAAAAGACGATCTCTTTTAGAAGAAATATAAAAATCCAATGAGTATGATTCTTAATTCCACCAAAAAGTAAACCGCTTCGGTCAGAAAAACAAAAGGCACAATAAGCGATCATTTTCGCAACTCCCCCAGGAAGAGAGAGAGATAAAAAGAAGCCATCATCAAGTTGTAAAGCAATTCAATTAAAAACAAACAAATAAGGAGAGAGAGAAAGAGAAGAGTTACCTGAGTAGATAGAGAGAACTGAATGGGTGAGGTAAAGAAAGAAGTAACATACAGAAGCAAAAAAGAAAAAGAAGGGGGGTTCTACTATTTACGTTCTTGATGATCAAACAAAAAGGCCTTTCCTTTTTGAGGCAGTGAAGAGAAAGACAAGTTTTGGGGAGCTTGGAGTTTCGTAGAAGGAGACTTGTATCTTTCTTCTACTCTTCTTCTTCTTCCGCCGGAAAACCATACCATACACACTACTCTCTTTCTCCCTTCTTTTGTATTTACAATTATTATTTAAGTACATGACATATTTAATGTTATAGAAATAAAAACAATGAGACCAGAAAATGGGAGGAGGCCCAATGTTCAATGTAGGAAATGAGTAGAGAAGGAGAGTCTAAAAAGACAACAATCACTAATTCCTACTCACTTCAATTCAAACACTTTTTCTACTATTTTGGACGTAAGATATAATCAATTATAAAATAAAAACAAAAGAGATAGATTCGGCTGTATTTGATTCCCGTTTGGCGTCCGTTGACACACGCAGCACTCCCATCTGTTGTAACAAATATCTCAGGCCTCAATGCTACAATCCCTTAGCTCTGTTTTGTCCCGACCATAACACACTTCTGGGTTAAAGTTTTGTTATGAAATATAACCGAATGAGATAAAATTGAAGAATTATATTTTATTTTAAATAGTTTAAATAAAAAAATTAAGATAAAATATAAATTAATAAATATATAATATCTAATATATTCTCAAAAAAAATTTAATATTAATTATTTCATCTAATATTAATCTCCATTTTTTCCAAATTCGTTTATTAAGATCCACAAAAATTGTATAT
>JANITW010000002.1:24477699-24493339 GCA_027564335.1 Erythroxylum williamsii | reverse complement strand
TATGGATGTTTACAAGTATGAACACATGTTTTTGAGTTTATTCACGACGGGTCCATTGAACTTCCGATTGTCTCTTTTCTAAACTGTTAAACTTGCATGTTTGAATATGATTGTTTAAATTATGCATGAAAGCGGGTTTAAAGTATGTTTTCCAGCAGGCCCATTACTCTTCCGCGGGTCTTTTCTTTGAAACGTCTCGAAATGTATTAAATGTATTACGATCACGTTTTTCCCGCCACGCTCTCATACGTCAGACGTTGGGCTCCAGCAGCGGGGTCCAGCATTGCTACATGAACTGTGTAATGGTTTATAAAAAGATTTTTCAAGTGATTTCTAAAAAGAATAGCAAGTTTATGAAATCAAGTTTTGAAACTGCATATGTAATATTATATTTTCCTGAAACTTAAGTTTTTAAGAAGTGCCATTTTGAGCAACACAAGTTTATAAGTCATGATATATGTGTTATTTGGGTTTGTGGTAGTCCCTCAAGAACCGTCACGTGCACATTGACCCAAGTATAGGCTTCTCCCGCCTGCCCGTTAGTGGCATGGAACTCCTTCAAGGACTCCCTCAAGTTTATGACTACACAGGACCATTACATGGGAATGTGTAGTGCGTCATGTTTTGGACTTACCCAAACCATTCTGATGTGCTTATGTGTTTATGATTTGCGAACAAGTTGAAAAATGCATAAATTGTGTTGTTTGTGATTTTGATTAATTGACAAGACAAGAATTTTGAGAAACATGTGTTTTATAGACTCAATGAAAGTTTTCTATGGCAAGTAAAGTGGTTTCAAAAGTTTTTGCTTATCTTTTTATTATAACCAGTTACCCACGAGCTTTCAAGATCTTTTTATTATAACCAGTTACCCACGAGCTTTCAAGCTCACCCCCTTCTTGTCCCCACCTCCAGGTGATGAGGAAGAGATCGAGTGAAAGAGAGTAAAGGCATCACTACAAATTTGCTTATGTTGTATTTTGAGTTAGTTTTTGGAAGATACAAGCCTTTAGTCACTTTTCAAGAATTTGTAAAACCCTTTGTTTCGAGGGTATTCAAATGTGAATAATGAGAATTAGTTGTTTGTAATCTATTAAAGAGTATGATGAAGTAAAGATATGAGAGTCTTATGAAATTTTCGCAAGAGTTGGACCTCGCCAACTCTTGCAGAAATAGGATCCAACATTAGAGTAATAAGTTTGTCTTTGATGTTTGCTTGTCATAGGCACGCCACCCTTGTGGGATGATGCCTAATAAGGGTTCATGGAAATAATCCTACATGATAATACGCTCAAGTATTATGTCATTCGCAAGAGGTTGGGCTCCGACAATGGTGCCCAACATTTCCATCAAATTTTCAATCTTTATTCATACCTACTAAATAAATGACTCAATTAAAAAAATTAAACAAACAAACAAACATAAATAAATCATGAAACAATTAATAAGAAATTTAGAAAAAATTAGGATTCAACACTCTTCGCATGTTAATGAATGTATTGTTTATGAAGTTTTTGTTTTCTTCTTTATGTATTTGACTAGAATGTACAAATAACAACAATAACAACAACATCTAGTGAGAGTTCCATTGAGCAAAGGGTTTGAGGATGTCCAGTAGTATGCAGTCTTACCCCTACCTGGTAGAGAGATTATTTTTGATAGACTCACATGAAAAAAACGCATATAAATATAAAATAAAATAAAATAAAATTAATTAAAAATATAAAATGAAGAAATAAAGAAACAAAAATAGATATAAAAGATAATAGTACTATGGGTAAATATGTATAAATAAAAATATAGAAATATGTGGTAAAATACATAATACAATAAATATAGAACAAGGTAAAAGAGTTAAAAAACGATAGAATAAGTAAATAGATACACAAATAAGAAAGAAGACATGTATAAGAATAGATCATACAATGGTGTCTCCTTTTAACGTGCTCGAACTACCTAAGTCTCGTCTCTCTTAAATTTTCATTAATACTAGCCACCTTTAATTGGTTTATTACCATTAAATACCTTACCTTATCTCTCCTAGTAAGGTTACATAACCAATGGAGCATCCCAACCTCTGCCACGATTAGCTTATGACTATGCACATATTTGATGGGCCAACACTTTGCCCCATATATTATGGTCGACCTAATGGCTAAATGATATAATTTACCTTTAAGCTTGAGTGATATCTTTTTCTCACATAAAACTCCTGATGCACTTTTTCATTTAAACCATCTTGATCTGATATGATGAACTATATCTTTATCGATCTCTCCATTGCTTTGGATGATAGATGCTAGATACTTAAAACACTCTTTTTGTAGTATACTTTTAAATCGATCTTCACCTCTAAATTGGAAGCCACCCTATGGCCCATGAAGTTACACTTTAAGTACTTATCCTTAGCCTTACTCAACATAAAGCCCTTCGACTCTAATGTATCCCTTTAAAGTTCTAGCTTGACGTTTACATCCTTTTTTTGTCTCATCCACTAAGATAATATCGTTAGCAAACAACATGCACCAAGGTACATCCCCTTGAATATTATTAGTGAGCTCATCCATCATCACTACAAACAAAAATGACTCAATAAGGAGCCTTAGTGTAGCCCAATATCGATAGAGAAATTCTTTCTGTCTTCTCTTATCTTCCTTACTCCAGCCTTTATCCCTTCATACATATCCCTAACAACCTGTATATAGGTTATAGGAACTATTGGAGTTATGTAAATATAGTGCCCCAGAAAGAAAGTGTATTTACATATACCTTAATCTTCTTTAGTTACAGTTTTATAATGGAAATATTTATTATTAATAAAATAAAAGAGTTTGGTTGTAATGAGCATTATATATCTAGTCATAAGGTACCAAGATTCTTTTGTAAGTAATATACATATACATAGAGATGTATGGGAAACATGTATATTATTAGAATCTGAATTAATTGATTCACAGTTGAATAATCAAGTTGGTCGCTTGATTATGGTTTAGACTGTAGTGTTGCGATTTATCTCCATATAAGTAAAGGAGTTTACTTCAAGGGAATGATGAGTTTCATATCATGATAGTAGTTGACTATCGATAATGGCACTATTAAATGAATCTGGAATCAAGTATGTTTTCAAGAATAAAGTGGGCTATTACTTTAATCTTAAAACATACAACTTAAGCATTCGCTTATTATGAACCACAATCTTGATGAGTGGTGAATTCGTATGTGTTTCATATATTCTTAATATGATTGGAATAGGATTTTACAGAGTATTAATCTAGTGTCTCATATTAGAATTACTCATTGAAACATGTATCAGGAAACATTCACTCGAATAAAGAGTTTATAGTGATATCGTCACTTCTAAATGTTTTAAGGAGATTTGGTGATTAAACTGACTCCAGTAGTTTGATGGACTAGCTACCCATCAAGTCTTAACACCAAGATGAGGTCTTGTGCGCTAATCACCATATAAAGTAAAACGGGAGATCTAGAAGGAAAACCAACATAAGGACAAAATGGTAATTTTACCCTTTGTTATGCAGATGGCTATAATAAGGTTCTAAATAGAGTTTGCAATTGGACATAAAATATGTGTTCTTATAATATTTAATAATTCAAGAGTTCAAATAATTATCTTTAGTGGAATGACATTTAGTTAATAAGCTAGAATTAATTCTAATAAGATTAAATTAATTCTAGGCATATTAGAGCTTGAATTATCAAAGTCCAATAATATTCCCCACTTGGATTCAAGGAAGGTTATCAAGCTAAGTAAGAAATATAAATGGAGGTTTTAGAAGCTCATAATTGAATGTTGGGCTTGCACTAATTAATGGTTAATTAGAAGCCCAAATGTTCATTTAGAAATGAACTAAACTTTGGTTTAATGTAATTGATTAGATTAATTATATTAAAACAAATTTTTAAAGAAAGGATTAGCAATTTCGGTTTTAATGGACTGATTGTGCAGCTGCACATTTGACATTAAATTGCTAAATAAAGATGGTCTTTATTATAGTTTATCATCATTAAATGAAATTATGAATTTTCCATTAAATGGTTTAATGGTTATCTTTTAATGTTAGCATATAACCTATTAACATTCGTTATATTAAAGAAGAAAGATGTGCATTGGATTGACCATCTTCTTTTTTCCATCTTCCAAAATCGAAATAGGTGAGTCATATTTAGGTTAACAGTCTTTTCATATAGTCATCTTAAAGATAAATGAGAAGAGTCTCATTTATTGGCTACTTGATGATTGACTAAAGTAAGAAGTGATGCATTAATTGGATGCTATTCTCATCTTCCACCCTTGCATAACCGAAATTGAGTGTGTAAGAAAGTGTTCTTGCAAGGTTTGACTCTCTCTCTCCTTTCATGCATGAGTGAGCCGAAATTTGTGAGAGAGGAGTCTCTTTTTTGGTTCATTTCTTCTAAGAAAAATCTCCTCCAAACATTTCTTCTCCTTTCCCATCAAAGGATTTTGTTAACCAAGTTGTCCAGAAAGAACAAGAGGTACATCAAACTGGTTGAGGATAATACAATAAGGAGATGATAGATTGACAAAGAAAAGGATTAAAAAACAAAAGCTTTGGATACAAGAAGAAGAAGAGAATAGTGCAGTGAGAAATTAAAGCTGTAGCAAAGGAGTCGGTAATATCACTATCTTGTTTATTTTTAATATTATCCTTATGTCATATCATGTATAGATTGACATGATGATTTGAATATATTGCTTCCACTGCAAATAAGATTTCTAAAAAATTTTGAAATCTATCGGTTCTCTAAATATGACATGCTTTCTTTTCCCGATACAACAATTACCAAACGAGACCTTATTGGAATGTTGTACAAAGCTCTTACCACTACTTATGTTTTCAAGATAAGAGTTTTAATTTCATCAGGGTTTTGTTAAAGGTTTGCCCCAACTTTTAACCATTTGCTCTGCCACGAAAGAAATAAGTGGTGTTAATGTTTAGCATAACTGTGATTTCCTTCCCTTTGACATTTATATCCACATACATTAGTTGTTCGAAGGGCATAACTTTATTACTGACCATATGAAAAAAAGGTAACAACAATAACAACAATAATGTCCTAGTAGAAAACCCACTGAGATGCAAGGTCTGGGAGGTTCATTAGTGCACAGCTTACCTCCAATTAGGGATGGCAATGGACTGGGTCGGGCCAAGCCTACCCCAGGCCCTGACTAGACCAAACAGTTTTTGTTGGAGCCGGAGACAGCAAGGTCGAGCTTGAGCCCAACGCTACATATTTTTTTAAATTAAAAATATAAGATGATGTCGTTTTCCATATAATTGTCAAGCCTTAGGCTTGTGATGCCTAAGCCCTGGCCTTGGGCTTGTCAGCCCAAGTTTGAGTTTTGCCTAAGGCATAATTTTTTGAAAAATAAGCATAAGGTCCAATCATCTCAAGCCTAGTCAGTTGACCTCAGGTTTGGACGGCCTGGACCCGGGCTCAAATATCATCCCCACTTCCAATTATTGGAGAGATTGTTTTTCATAGAATTATAAAAAAGAAAGAAAAAGTATTTAAAATGATTTTAAAAGAAAAAGGAAGAACAATAACCAGATACATAAAAAAATAATTGTATAAATAAACAAAAGTAAAAAGTAAAGAAAAAGTAAAAAATAAAGACTTTTTTTAAAAATATTTAATATTAAAATAAATGATTAATTACCAAAAAAACTCAAACTTTTGTCATTTTTTCAATTATGGTCCAAACTTAAAAAAATAGCAATAAAATCTCCAAACTTTCAATTCTTTTTTGCAAAATTAGCCCGATTTTAGTTTGACCATTATCTTTGCTAACATGACATTGTCACGATCAAAAGACCCTCATTAATAAGACATGTTAGTATAATTAGCAATTTGATTATTGAAACGACATCATTTGATGATAAAATTAAGACGACGTTGTTTCAACAAATGAAAAACACACCCCGTTATTCTCAATATGTAACCTAAATTTTACTTAACCATTTTGCATGAGGTTAAGCAATTGTTATCTAAATATTTTGATAAAGACCTTGGTGAAGCATCTTTCATCTTTAGTATTTAGATTCATCGAGACAAATCTCAAAACTTATTAGATCTCTCACAGAGAGTATATACTGATTAGGTGTTAAAAAATTTAATACAAAACCAATCTCTTATAGAGATAGATTGTCTAGGTCTAGATGATAATGTTTAAAAAATTTGAAAGGTTATGTCTAGGTTTGAGATGCTTATGAAAATATGAGGGCATTGTTGCCACCTCGGTTTCACTTTCATCCACTTAATGATGAATTGGTTGGATATTACCTTTAAAGAAAAGTTTAGGGGCTTGTGATCGAGCTTGAAGTTATCCTAATGATCAATTTGTACAAATTTGATCCATGTGAGCTTCTAGGTACTCTTCTAACAAATCCTTTTTGTAGCATAATAAACCAAAAATCTAATCTTTTGTACAAATTTTATTATTTGTTTAGTCCCATATTCCTTTCACTCTTATTGATTGGGAATTTATGTCACAATTTCATTTGTGAACCTGCAAAGAAGTCATTCCTTCCTAAAAGATTTAGATAATGCTATCAAAGGGACTAAAAGTATCCAAATGATTCAAGAGCCAATAAAGCCACTAAACTTGGCTATTAGAAAGCTCGTGGTAAAAACAAAGAAGTTATGTGTCAATCATCAACCCTTGGGTATAAAAAGACTTTAGTTTTTTTTCAATTTTTTTAATATCATGGATGGGCTCCCATATGGGATAAAACAGATTGGGTAATGCATGAATATTGCCTTTTAAATGATATTTCTTATGGATCACCATATTTTTAAGTAAGTTAAAATTTTCTTTTATATCTAATTTAAAGACACATAATTAGGCTATTCTTCTTCACTACAAAGTCTATGGTAATTCAACAGACTCATGTCATTGCCATGGTACTCTCCAAGGAGTTATGCTTTGGTTGTGTTGATAAGAAGAATGAACAAAGGCACAAAGTGAATGACTCACATACTGAGGGGTTTAGAATCAAGAAACTTGGCTCAAATAATGTTAAGTTCACCTCAATTGGAATAGCAATAAATGAGTAAGGGGGCATCTCTGGGATGCTTCTTCTCAAAGGTGAGTTTCTTGCATAATAAGAGTTGTTATTCAAGTCCTCTTACTTCTTCTCGACACGGTACATTAAACCCGGAACTGGAACCTACTTCATTGGAGAGGAATCCTTCAAATTTTTGGATCTCTTTGGATTTAATTCTCAACTCCTTGAAGTATGGTATCCAAATGTTGTTATCTAGTTCTAGGAATATGTCAATCAAATTTTTTAAACTTTTTAAATCTAGTAAAGGAGCCCAAAGAAAGATAGAACATATAAGGTAAGATTTTTTTTAAATGGAGAGCTGACATAGATATTTAGTTATATTCTAAATTGATTGTTTGTAAAATATCACAGGTACTTTTTAAACATTTTAAAACGTGTGAATTCAAATCAAATTCTAGTGAAATGTTAGTATTCAATTTGAACCCTTTTTCCTCTTAAGTAACCCAATAAAGGGTTTGGTTAATGGGTCAAAGTCTAGTGAAAAAAGATACCTTATTAGTATGAGTCGGGTATTTATTAAGCTTATGATAAGATCTTATTATAAATAGGTGTTATGTCTTTGTTTAAGTAAGTCTACGTAATTAAATGACCTTTTAACCTGTTAGAAGTTTGGTACTCTAAGAAAAGCATAAAAAAGACCTTGTTAGAGTCGTTTTCGTCAGCGACTTACTCAAATGGTAAGGAGCTTATTTAAAGCCTCTCGTATAAAAATAGAGAGAAAAAGCAGTAAATAAAAATTTTCATTGTCTTCGTTGATTTTGGGTTGATTGAGAAAGTTCATTTTTTTTTCAAATACTACATCAAGCATCGTTTCAAATATGGCAGATGAAAGATATAAAAGTGTACATCATTGTTTTCAAACACTACATCAAACATTGTTTCAAATATGGCAGATGGAAGATATAAGAGTGTATATCAAAATCTTGCATTTCGAAATCTTTCATTTCGATAGCTAGCTCTACAAGAAGCATCAAAATCTTTTGTAATCTTCCCTTCTTAATAGGGTATATTAAACGACTGGAGCTGCAACCGAAATCACAAATAAAGACTAGCAAAGAAGCACATGTGCTGTGTGTGAGTTGGCAACAGAAAACCATTGAGACATTGCAAGGTTGACTCCCTGTTAACTTGTTAAATACAAAACGTGAAAAACATGACCCATCCTATCAACTTTACGGTCATCGGCATACGTCCCTTGAGACGGAGACTTGCCATCCCCAAAATGGAGGGGGCCTTTCACTTTCACTTTCACATGCTACGTTTGTTTTGTATCGCGCGTAACTTCCAAGGTGCTGGGAGGGAGGTTGTAATGAAATAATTCAATAATATTATTGTTAGGATTATCTTTACCTTCCAAGGGGAATTATTGCGAAGATGAATGTGCACGTGGGAAATAGTGAAATGTCCCCAGTGAACATCCATTGTTCTTGGAGCTTCCACGTGGCAAGAAGAGAGTCTCAGCTTATGGCAGTAGGGCTGTTGCTATTCGCTGTCTTAATTTATGTTTCTTGTCCTGTGTCGTGTCTCCATCTCCATCTCCATCTGTAGGCTGTAGCTATTGGCAGTATGTAATACTAAATAAAAAGAAATAGTATAAGTTAACCAAGCAAAGCTCCATCCGAACCGAATCCGATCCAAGTAACGTAAAAGCCAGCGACAGCGAAGCACACCGCCAGCTTTTGTTTCTGAATTCTTACTCCATCCTCTGAACACACAATTACATTAATGCCCCTTCCTTATCTTGTTTGTATTTGTTTTGTAGTCGTACTTTACGAGAATACCCCGGAAGCCCCCTAGATTCGTGCCCATTCAACTTTTTCTTTTTCCAATTTTATTTTTGTGTCGGTGTGCTGTATAAATCCGCACCCACCTCACTCTCTCTCTCTCTCTCTGTTTCACTATAATACCCTAAGCCCCCAAATAAACAAGAAGAAGAAGAATAGGAACCTTTTTCCTTCCACCCCCATTTACCTTATCGGAATTTGTATATGTGCTTAGTAGGGATAGAGAGAGAGGGATCGGTGGGGTTTGGTGGTGGTGAATTAACAAGGAATTTGTGTGTTTTATGCTGCTAGGTTTGAGTGGGAGTTATTGGAAGAGGGAGGAGGAAGAGTTTATGAGTGGATTATTATTGGTGGTGGTGAAGGAATTAACGAGACCAAGTGTGAAAGGGTGGGATTGTGGGTTGTCGATAAGGAGTCGGAGTCGATGGGGCAAATGTGGTTGAGATTTCGTACCTAACCACCATTTACATTCCTTTCTTTTTCATCGTCTACTCGCATTACTTGGATTTTACTTTTACTTGTTTGTTTTTGGTTCCAAGATCAAGGGCTTCAAGCTATGCAGCACCAAGATCCACGAAAAAAGGTAGATTCTTTAGTTCTTTTTTCTTCCATTTCCAATTATTTGGTATTGCTACATTTGTATATGATGAGAAGATTTTGGTTTTTGCTTATTATACGAATTGCAATCAAAGAAAAAATCTTGGTTTTACGTTATTGTTTGGATTTGTTAGTTTGCAGTTCAGAACTAATTCTGTTTGACAGACTGGTGAGATTCTAGAAATGTTTTTGTAAAAAAAAATAGGGGTTGTTGGGGGTGGTCTGTTTTGCCTTTGATCTCTGATGAATACCCATGATGTAATATAATGCTTTTTGGTATTTGGTAATGTGGGAGATTGATGTTCTCTGCAATAACGCACGGACAGTCAGGCGCCACACCCAGACACGTTGTCGTCTGCAAACTGTTTCAAGTTTTTCTTTTATGTTTGAAAATTTTCTGTTTTTACCTACTAGTAACAGCTTCGTTCAATGTTATTATCTTCCGCTGATATGGTTTCCAGCTTATTCCGTTTATTTTTCTCTTCATATTCTTTGATGATTTCCGTAAGTAATATTTCTATTTTTCCTTTTCAGTCTTAAGCTGAACAAGTTTTTACTTGATTTGTGATTTTCCTCCAATGTTTTTAACAATTTCCTGTTAAACCTTCTTGCACTTGCATCATTATCAATATTACCTGCATTTCAAATTTTGCTGCTTCAATTATTAAACGGCTGGAAAACTAATTGTTTGCCTGCTTGCCAAGGAAATTAAAGTTTCACTGTGATTTTGAGTTACAAAGTTTTGGAAACTTGTGCTGCATCCAGCCGTCCAATTCTTTCTTGTTTGTCTTCTTCTGGTCTGTGATCTTTCTCTTTTGTTAATTATTTCCATGTTTACCTCTTTGTTCTCCTGAATGGCAAGTAATGATGCAATTGTATATACAATATCGAGCTCTTTTCTAATGGTTAGATGGCAGGCTTGAAATGGCTGTGGATTTTCACATGATCGACTATAAACTGCAGATAGGATTACATTCATGTATCAGTTTTCAGAATCATGTACATTGCTTTCTTCTCTAATATAATGTCTCATCCTTCTCTGCTTTAATGGTATCTGAGTATTTCCACATGTTACAGAGCCCAACGGAAATGGACTTCTTCTCTGAATATGGTGATGCCAATAAGTATAAAATTCAGGAAGTTATTGGAAAAGGAAGCTATGGTGTTGTTTGCTCAGCGATAGACACTCACACTGGTGAAAAAGTAGCAATAAAAAAGATTCATGATATTTTTGAACACATTTCAGATGCTGCTCGTATCCTTCGCGAGATAAAACTACTTAGACTCTTAAGACATCCCGATATCGTGGAAATTAAACATATTATGCTTCCACCATCAAGAAGGGATTTTAAGGATATTTATGTGGTTTTTGAGCTCATGGAATCAGATCTTCATCAAGTCATCAAAGCGAATGATGACTTGACACGGGAACACTATCAGTTTTTCCTTTACCAGCTACTTCGTGCGTTAAAGTACATCCATACAGGTACTATTATAGATAAAAAAGCTATTGTCTATAATTTTGGTGGTCACTTGCAATTTTTATTTTAAGATTGCCAAGAATGAGGACTTGCCTTTGGTCAATGCCAATGTCTTTCTATTTTGGTATGTGCTGCTTGTAATCTACTTGCTTTTGGAAGCTTGGAAATCATGATATTGTATGCCACTTCAATTCTTTTCTTCTATTTTCTTGTCTTTGGTTTTTTCCTTAATTTTTATTTCATTAAATCTTTCTTTTCATGGCTGCAGCTAATGTATACCATAGAGATCTAAAGCCGAAGAATATATTGGCAAATGCAAACTGTAAACTTAAAATCTGTGATTTTGGGTTGGCCAGAGTTGCCTTCAGTGATACACCCACAACAGTATTCTGGACGGTAAGTCCCACTGATTAAATTACTGTTGGCTGTTATTCTCTAGTGTTAACTTGCATTTTATTTATGCATAAAGATTTTTCTTTTTAAGTTTTCATGGTACCTTTCCAGGACTATGTTGCTACAAGATGGTATAGAGCTCCAGAACTGTGTGGATCTTTTTTTTCTAGGGTATGAATTTTATTTCATTTACTCCATTATTTCTTGTAGATTTGAACTATGTAATGCATTGGCTTTGTTTAATGTTTGTTTATCTTTGATTCTTGATTCTTTAGGTATGGGCTTTGAACTAAACCAGATGATGGGTTTTTTGTAGGGATGGCAGTGGGCCGGCCCATGGGCCGGTCTTGCTAATTTTTAAAAAATTAAAAGTGTAAAACAACGGTCTTTCTTAATTGAGTCCTGGCCTGGGGCCTGTCCGAGGCCTAAATTTCCTAAGCAAAACGATGTCGTTCTGTTTGGAAAAACTGGGCCTTAGACCTGTTTGGGCCTAATTTGACCGATGGGCCTACCCATTGAAAACACCTGAATTTGGGCCCATGGGCCATCCTATTGCCATCCCTAGTTTTTTGGTTGCATCTGGTCGTTTTATCGTCTTCTCATAGGGTTTTGTGAGATAAGAGTTAGGAATGTAAGCATTATACATCTATTGCAATGTAAGCTCTCTGAGTGGAGATAATTAGGTTTTTGGATTATTTGGTAGATAGAATGTCTCATCTGTTTGAGATGAAAGTTGCATTAAGCTCTCGTCCGATCAAAGGAAAGAGAAAATAATGATTTAAACACAGCTTGCTAAGTATTATTGTTGATTTTTTTCTCCTCATTTTCTGTGTGGTAAAGAATATTCTCGAGTGTCTGCAGACTAAACATTTATAGTCATTGCCACTGTACAGACCATTTTTTGCCGAGTATGCATATCCATGTGAGCATTGTCAAGCCCTATCTGATATGTGTGGATTTCAAGGAATTAAAGTATTCCTTTTCATGAAATTATGACAAGGTGCCTCTGATTCAGGAGTCTATATTAGACCTAGGAATATCATTCAAAATATTCATTTCCTTCGAGACAAATGCTATGGAAGTTGTTGAAATGCTTTGATGTTGCCCTTAACTAATCTGATCCTATAGTGTTTTTGAGATCATGTAAATATTAGCTTATTCTGATTAATTTAAAAGTTCATGTAGGGTTCTCTGGAATTTTTTGACCAACATATGTATCTACTTTGCAGTATACACCAGCAATTGATATATGGAGTATAGGCTGCATATTTGCTGAAGTACTGACTGGAAAACCTCTCTTTCCTGGAAAAAATGTTGTCCACCAACTTGATTTGATCACTGATCTGCTTGGCACACCATCATTAGATACAATTTCTCGGGTAGGCAAATTTTGATTGGAGTGTACTTTTAACTTGATTTATGTCCCAGTCATGGTCTCTACCACATGCAAGCCTAAACCACAGCCGCAGTTGTACCCTTCCCCATTTTACTGGGTGTTCAGGGCCGTCCAATTTTCTATACTCTCAGTTTTAGATCACCCCAAAAAAGAAAAAGTTACAACTTTGTGGCTAATGCTTTTTGGATATAGGTTCGAAATGACAAGGCAAGGAGGTATTTAACTAGCATGAGAAAAAAGATGCCTGTTCCGTTCTCTCAGAAATTTCCAAATGCAGATCCTTTGGCTCTACGTTTGCTGGAAAGGCTGCTTGCTTTTGATCCAAAAGACCGCCCAAGTGCTGAAGAGGTTTGGCATATCATATCAAATTGAATGATATCTGTTTATTTATTTTTTATGACTTTCTTACCCTGTTCCTAAGGAACTTTAATGTTGCTCATCTTTTGTTAGCTGTCCTGAGATTACTAAATGTGATTAGTTTGTGGTGAGGTTTTTACTTTGGTATGCATTGTAATATCTATTTGATATTTATCAGGCACTGGCAGATCCTTACTTCAAGGGGCTCGCAAAGATTGAGAGGGAGCCTTCTTGTCAGCCAATAACTAAGATGGAGTTTGAGTTTGAGAGACGAAGAGTTACAAAGGAGGACATAAGAGAGCTAATTTTTCGGGAGATACTAGAGTACCATCCTCAACTGCTCAAGGACTACATAAATGGAACTGAGAGGACCAATTTTCTATACCCTAGGTTCTAACTTTCTCAATTCTTTGTGATTCATTTCAGGGATCAAGTTATTACAGACAGCTTACAATGCCACTTTCCTCTGATTCTGATCTATCTATGACAGTGCTGTTGATCAATTCCGCAAACAGTTTGCACATCTTGAGGAAAATGCCGGGAAAGGTGGGCCAGTAATTCCACTTGAAAGAAAGCATACATCTCTTCCTAGGTAATTTTCTTCAATCATTTCTTTTTCATTATTATGTTTTCAAATCTTTTTTGTGTGTTCAAAGTACAAGTTCTGGTAGTTCGTTAGTGTTTGGGTTATATATGATATGTGAGGTGGTGATCAGGCTCTTGGTTACTTTTTTAATAATTCTGGTTGTGTTTTGTTAGTGTATGGGCTTTAGAAATTAGCTTCGGTATATTTATTCAAGTGTTTTAAGTGTTGATTTACTTTACTCTTTCATTTGTCCATTAGTTGAGGTCCGTTCACGATGTAAAAAACAAGTTGGCTAGGCACCTGCTCCAGGGCTGTGATGGGCTTTGGCATCACATCCTTAAAGCCAAAATATTTAACAAACAGAGATTTTCTAGATTAGTGAGAAATTGTTCCCCTTCCTGGCAAGGTTCCATTCAGTCGAGTAACGAACAATCTCAAATTTATATCCTCTTAGCCTTTTTATTTTCTGGAACTCTCAGAACAAGGACTGATTGTTTTATGCCCTGTTTGCAATCCAAACAACCTATTGATTATGTTTAGCAAACTGATTGGTGTTCGTGTGCTCTTTGTTTAATAAAATAAATGAGTAGTTAGGAAGAAAAATGAGTGATGAAGGGAAACCTACAAGCAGTGCATTTGCTTGTTACTGTTGACTGCTCAATCCTAGATAAGTTTTGTGTGGTATTGTTCCATCATTGATGTTTGATGTGCTTGAACTTGAAATTATATATGTGGTAGATTTTGTTTGCAGATAATTTGGTTAACATTAATATTGTTAATTTTGTACACTCCATAGTGCATATTTGCCGATTATCATGATATTTTATGGTGCATCAAAAATAAATTACTCTTATTGGCTGCAGAAGTTTTGATCATAACAGCTATGTTTAAATATGCAACTTTTATAAACATTTTTTTTCTGGAATTGCCTGTTGCAGGTCTACAATTGCAAACTCAAATACGGTCCCTCCATGGGAACAACAAACTGTTCCTTCCTTAAAAGACCGGCAGTCTACAGAAAAGGTATACGGCAAAAGTCCTGGAGAATGTGAAGGAATTCCTGTAAATATATCAAGAACTATACAGTCAGCGCAAAGAATTCCACTCGGTACAATAATACTCAACTTGTACTGTTCATATAAGTGGTATTGTTATTTTTTTAAGTATCCATGTAATAAATTCTTATCGTTGTTTTCACAGCTAAATCAGGAAAGCTTGTTGGACCATATGAGACTGGAAGTATGATTAATGATGCCTATGATCCAAGAACGTACAGCAGAAGCGCAGTCCTTCCATCTCAGGTTGCCCCTCCTGCATATTGTTACTACAAATCTAGCACAAGAAACCAAGATAGATCTACTATGGAAGCTGAGAGGAACTTGTCCTCACAAAATCAAGTGCAACAATGGGGTGTGGTTACGAAATTGTCTCCTGATGTCGCAATTAACATCGACTCCAACCCATTTTTCATGACTAGGGTGGGAGTGAATAAGGTGGAACATCCGAATGAGTGCATTACAATCGACACAAACTTGTTGCAGACTAAGGTTCAATATGGTGGGATTGGTGCCTCCGCAGCAAGTGCAGGTGCTCACATGAAGGTAGGTACGGTTCAGTACAGTAGGACTAGGATGTCTTAGAAGAATTGAGTAACCATGTTCAAGATGAGCAATGAACGTAGAATTTCAGGGAGAAAATGGAAGTATTTGCAGTGGCTGGAAGTGATGGGAGGCGTTAAAGAGGTGCAAAGAGTTTGAAAGGTTTTCTCAAGCCGGCCAATAGAAGACTGTAAATCCAGGAAAGAAACTCAACACTCTTGAAAGTGTATTATAGGTCAATCTAGTGATCATCCAGGAAAGAAACTCTTAACACACTTGAAAGTGTATTATAGGTCAATCTAATAAATCGAACCCTTGCCTTCCCCCCCACCCTCCGGC
>JANITW010000002.1:24441815-24453796 GCA_027564335.1 Erythroxylum williamsii | reverse complement strand
AAAGGGATTGTTGGGAATCATCTTTGAAGCGTACCCACTTCACAAATCATCTATAAAAGCTGAAAACTTACCAATTGCGCAAATGGGCAATGGACTAAACCCGTAAAGTTTCGATCTTGATCCTCGATAAGTCGAAAAATTTATCAACCTTTTGCGTAACCGAGATGGAATAAAGAACAAGGGGAAGAGCAAAAGACTCGAGAGTTTAGAACATGAGTGTGGGCTTTCACTGATGAAAGTCGAGGCTTTAAGAGATTTTGCTCTTGATGGGAAGTAATTGCAAACCGTACGTGAGTCATTGATGGAAGAAGAAAAGCGGGAAGCAAAGTGGCTTAGGCGATAAGCCGCGTATACGCTGGTTTAAATAAAACTAATACGTCGACGTTTTATTGTGGGAAAGAATAGGGCCAGGTTTAGTGGGACAGAAGACCATGATTGGGACGGTCAGGATAGTAACGAACAAAGTGATGACCATGATTGGGACGTTGAGGGCATCATAGACGATGTTGATGTTGGCTGCATGAGGAGGGAAGACAGTGGTGCTTGGTGGGACCTGAACTTCTTAGTTTGAAGGTGGTACTGGTACCCAGGATATTCGTTTGCTGTACTTGTACTGTTAAGAAGTCACTACCTGGCGTCTGATGTCACTATCGTGTATGATCTACGTTGGCTATTTCAAACGGCTGTCTAATTTAATCAAAGCATGGCAACTGGGCCAACATGAGTTCATTAGGTCTTGAGTTTGAATTTTTAGGTTTGATAAGTAAAATAACTAAACGATATCGTTTTGAAATTTTATGTAAATTGATGTCACTTATGTGAATTTATTAATATAAAAATAATTGTCTATTTTAAATATTTATTTATTTTTTTGGGTTGAAAGAAGACCGCACGAGTCATTGGACCACAGGGACTGCCATTCTCAATTGCTGAAACTGAAAGCAAAGATAGAAGAAAAACAGGGCAGACAAATGGACATGCCTAAAGTTGTAATAACTACATTGTCAAATCTCTATTGTTTCTTCATAACAGAAACATAAATACACGATATCCTCTCCTCTGAATGTGTGTCGGTGTTGAGATTTTTGTAGCAATATTTCCATGCGACTCGGTATTGGAAATGTCAAGTCGTTGGTGCCGTTCTAAGCACCAGAAAGAGGCATTTTAGGAGGATAGTTAAGGTAGAAGGAAGAAAACATGAAAAGAAAAGGAAGAATATGACAATGACATGAAGACAATCAGAAGAAGAAAAACTGTGGCGTGTCGATGTGAACTGAGAAGTGGTCCTCATAAGTATCCTTAAACGCTGTTCACCAAATCCAAGGCTTCTACATTTGTAGAATTTTTGAGCCTGTCTACTGCTTTTTCCACCTGGTACAAAACAGTGACAAGACAATTAAAATCTAAAAAGAAGAAGCAACTGGGTATGTACTTCAGATGTATTACCTCATGTTCCCAATTTGTTCTGATAGTAAGAATTGTCAAGGTTGCTGTCTGTAGAAACACTCCGATGACCATACCCCACCAAATACCCTAAAAGTGAACAAAGTGTTAAATTCATCTAAATGGGTACTTGTGTGAAGAGGAAAAGACAGAACAGAGACTTACAGCGATACCCAAGCTAGTCTTGAAGCCAAGGACACAACCAATGGGGAGACCAATAATGTAGTATGTGGTGAGGTTAACATAAGCAACTATAGCCTGCCATCCACTCCCAATGGCAACACCTAAATTTGGAAATGGAGTATAAGTGTATAACATTTGGTGCAAGTAAAATAAAAGAGATGATTAGTAGTACCTGAAAGTACAGGCTGAATGCCATTGAGGAAAACAGAGAAGGCAAGTAGAGGAGTCAAATTGGAGACAGCTTTTATAATCTCAGTATCAGTTGTGAACAGTTTGCTTAGTCCAACCCGGAATATCAGCACTATTGCACAGAACACAATACTGATAAGCATGCTCGTCCCGTTCACCACTATCACTGAGAATCTCGCTAATCTTGGATGCCCTGCTCCTAGTTCATTACTTACTCGAACGCTGCAATGCATCATATCATATCTCAATTTAAGTCAGACTTGTTCTTAAAAAAGATCCCAGGCCAGGATATATGTTATCACCTGAATCTAGTCAATGTCTAATAGTAAATGCAAGTCTATAGGAAAAACTACTGACCTGGCAGCTGCACAAAACCCCAACATGAAGTTAATGTCCCAATTCCAGTAGTTGAGGATAACGGAGAGGGCGTCCAATGAGAGGGTTGGATTAGGGAGAAGGCCGGCTATGATTAGTAGTCCTTGGACGTACCATATTTCCAGACTAAATCAATCAAAACAAGTTACAAATGAATTAAAGAAAAGAGTAATTAATTAATTAATTCATCATTCATTTATTTATTAGTACCAAAGCATGACAGCAGAAGCAGCAGTGAGCTTGAAGTAAGGCCAAATTCCTTTGAAAGCTTTAATGGATAAGCCAGTCCAGGTCTCCTTGCAAGATGGGCTCAGAACAACGTAAAGGACAGTCAAGAGCACAAGGAGCCACCAAGAGAAGCTCAGAGTTAAAGCTGCTCCTACTAGACCATAGTTGAGAACGTATATAACAAGCCATGAGATGAGAATGTGAACTAAGAACACCCCAACTGCCATGTATGCGAGGGGGTTAACTATGTTCTGAGCTTGAAGAAACCTCTGCATCGGACAGCATATTGCGAAGGCGTATACCTGCGGTGTCATACCACGAGCAAATATTTGACCCTGCTCGGCTATGCTCTCCGAGTACCCCATAACTTTAAGTATTGGACCAGAGAACCAGAAGAGAAATGTCAGAAGAATGGCTGCTGCCACTTGCAGTACTATTGCCCTCTGGCAAATTATTCCCATTGCTGCATACTTCTTCGCTCCATAAGCTTGACCACATACAGTTTGCACAGCACTTGCCATCCCAATCTTTTAGTTATGTCAATTAGTTTAAGTTGCATCACAAACAGTTTTACGAAATGATAAATTGTAGTAAGTGAACTTACGTACCATAACCCCATAAGCAAGACCCTGAACGGCGGCGGCAGCAACAGAGGCTCCGGCAAACTCAAGAGCGCCCAAATGGCCGGAAAAGGAGAGGGTAGCGAAGGTAAGCATGTAATTGAAAACAGACACGGTTATGGACGCACCAGAGAGCTGCCAAAGCAACCTTGACTCCCAAGCAACAAGACGTGGCCATTGTCGTACCCCGACTCTTCTCTGTCCCAGGAAGTCTTCAATAGCATCGGAGGACAAATCCCGAATTCGCACTTGCTGGTCCTCATTCACTCCTAGCAACAACGCTGTGTTGTCGTCCGGCCCCATTCCACTTCTTTTGAACTGACCCACCCGAAACAATAATTACAGTTCGTGAAACGTCAGTTGAGTTTGAGTTTGAGCTTGAGCAACAGGTCCGTGGCATACAAGGTTAAATAACATGTTGTACATTCTGCTGGTCCTTGCTCATATTATGCTAGGGTTTGTTATTAGCTACCTACCATTCCGGAGACCTTAACATTATTGCAATAGGAATATGGAAGACGAGTCGCTGAATCTAACTATTTTGATTGGTGACAGGAGTTGTTGCGTTGTGGTTGAGCCGGTAGATAACTTTGCTAATTAAGTTGACTCAGGACTCCGGATTTCACCTTTCACTATCCTCGGCCCGGAGTCTGCACGTGGCCAAATTCCAGAAACCTTGCGCCCCTTCCATTGCTTTCCGTGCCTAACATTAAAATGCGAATCCAAAAACGACGGGAATCATCCTCTGCTCTCTATCTGTCTTCTCCTCCGCTAAAGTACAAGTAGAATTATTAATCAGCAGTCATTGTCCCTTATTAGTTTAACATTCTGCTCCTCGATGTATGCTACTCTAAATTGGGGTTGGATGTAATTAACAGTCTGCTCACCTACTGTTCTGCTTGACTTCCACTAAATGCTAATTTTGATTGTCTAGTTAACATGGAGTTAGCTAACAATTACAGTAATTCTTTTCAAATTTACCTCCAACTCTCCAACTTAGACTTGGCAACTCAATTTTACCTGGTAAAAATCGTCCTAGTTAATAGATAGAGAGGTAATTTTAATTGGTCCTTTGAATTTCTATACATGTACGTATACACTTTTGTCATTAGGCTATGTTTTTATATCTGAATAATCAGTCAACTTGCGTTTCTTTTGAAGAAAGCATAAACAAGTGAAATCAAACACGAAGTTGGACTCCAGCTCAACTACCACTCAGCCTTAGTGTAAAGCTTAAGAAAATGACGACTTCCAAAGAGGGAATTAGTTGAAATTCCAACTTAAGAGACACATTGGTATTAATTAACGACAGTCGCTGTTTATTTTTTACTATTTATTCGTCTTTTTAATATTAAAATTCTCTCATGTTTTAATTTTTTTTGAAGGTTACTTCTCTTTTTTCGCGCCTTCGGGTTGAATGTTAGTTACAGGTTGATAAAAGTTTTCTAAATTTTTAAAATTTTTTGAGGGAAAGCTAAAATAAACTTAGAGATTTAAATCAAAGTAAATTGTATTATTTTTTTACTGTTTTTAATGGATTTCTCGTATGCAACCTGCATTTTGGAATCTTAAAATATATTTTAGAAAAATTTGATCTATAAAGATTGTGCAAGGAAACTAGAACTCCAATAATATAGCAAGGAATTGAACTTGAGGAAAGCATGACCAATCTGCCAACTCTAAGAGAATTGGTTGTACTAGACTTGATTCAAAGAATTTTATGCATTACTTCTCCAAAATTTACTGAACATATTACTTTTGAGCTTAAATCTTACTTAATTTATCTTTTCATCAACTTTTTATGGTCTTCCAGGTGAGGATGCTTATAAACATCTCAAAAAGCTTGATATTGTCTGTCTTAGTATAAATCCTTTAGGGGTAATGGAAGAGCAGATTAATGAGAGTCCTTTCATTTTCATTGAAGGATGTTGGAAAAGACTATCTTTTTGATATGCCTGCAAGTGCTTTGAGCACATGGATCAAAATGAAAATGTTGTTTTTAAGGAAGTGCTTTCTAGCATCAAAGACAACCAGTGTAAGGAAACATATTTGTGGAATAAAACAACACCATGGAGAATCCTTTTACAAGTATTGGGAGTGCTTCAAAAAGTTGTGCGCCATTTGCTCTCATCACGATATCATGAAGCAACTCCTTATCCAATGCTTCTACGAAGAATTATTGCCTATGGATAGGAGCTTGGTAGATGCAACAAGTGGTAAAACACTGTTTGAAAAGATTATCGTAGAGGCTAAAACTTTAATTGAGTGTATGGCAACAAACAATTAACAATTTAGCATCATCAATTATGTTTGTAGGGTAAATGAGATAAACAATTCATCCATAGAATATCATTTAGACGAACTACCATCTTTTTTAGACAAATTACTGTAGGACAGAGATAGGTGAAAGCTTGCGATATATTTGCAAATATGAATCATCTGATAGATACGTGTCCAACTTTGTAAGATAAAAACATAAAGTATGTCAATGCTGTAGGGAGGATTTTTTTTTCATCAATACAACCCATATTCATAGACTTATAACCCACGTTATACAGATTACCTAAACCTGAGTTATGGAGGGAATAGACAACAAAACTACTTCCCAAATAGATTGTAGGGTGCATAATAATTTCAACATAGGTAATAAGCATCATCCTCTACCTCAGGTGCGTCATTGGAAAATATACTTAAGTCTTTTACAGCTAACACTTTGTAATTCCAACATGACGTGCAATAATTTCAATAGGAGACCAAATCTATATTTCAAGACACGAGGTCTAACATCCAAAATTCAGAGAGCCAAATGGGTTAGATGACAGTATCTATCAATAGTTTTGAATCACAAAGTGGAGGGAAGTTGCCATCTTAATCTGATGTAAATCTAAAGAATGTTAGCATAGTGATCCTACAATGGATGGGCAACAAAGATGAGATTGAGGAGTTAAGAGAAAAAGGAAATCCCTCATCTAGCTTAAAGGTAAATTTTGAATGTCCTAATATGGTTAAGGCTAAACCTTCACCTTTTCTTTGCAGGTTAACAAAATTGAACAAGCGTGAAAAGGATAGTAGATATTGGGGACTTTTCAAAAGGTAGAACTAAATATACCTTTGCTAAATGCAATCAAGCAAGTGTTAAAGTATGCAAAATTTCTAAAGGAATTGTGTGCCAATTAGAGCAAGTTGAGTGGTAATGAGAAGGTCGTGATCGATAAGAATGCTTCTGTAGTCTTTAGAAAGAAAATACCTCTAAACTGCAGGGATCCAAGTATGTTTATCATTTCCTGTAAGATTGGTAACAACATAATCAAGATAGTCATGCTAGATTTACTAGCATCAATCAATGTTAACCTCACTCTAACTATACTTCTTTAAACTTAAGCCCTTTAAAAGAGATCAATGTTATCGTATAATTAACTAACCTTATTAATGCTTTCCCATATAAAAAGGTTGAGGATGTTTTGGTGTAGGTGAATAAGTTGAGATTTCCTACAGATTTTTCATGTGGTGGATAAGAACGACGGAACCTGATATAATCCGTACCTATCTTACTAAGGAGATCATTTCTTAATATGACCTAAACTAAGTTAGATATTCATAAGGGTACCCTTATAATGGAATTTAATAGGGAAGTAATTCATTTCAATATTTCATCCTCAAGATGATCATTTCGTTTTATCTATTGATGTAATTGATCCCTTCATGTAAGAAATGTTTAAGTTAAATTGTAGAGATCAATTAGATGCAGTTCTGACCGAACATCTAGATTTGGAAGCCATTGATGACGTTGAGTTGGGAGAGGAGCTAAGTGAGATGGAGGTTACCCTACTTCTTTGAAAACCTCTCCTACAAGGTATGAGCTTGCTTCCATACAGTTACCTGAATCTTACCAGAGGCTAATACCTTCTGATAGCAAGTACTTGATATGGAGTTGAAACATTACTTGCTCACTTGAAGTATGCATATTTGGAAGACAATCAGAAGTTTCCAGTTATTATTTCTACAGTTTTGACTTTTGATTAGGAACCTAAACTAGTTCATATGTGAGGAGAGTATAAGAAGCCATTAGATGGATAATTGCAGATATTTAAGGAATAAGCCCTTCTATATGCATGCATTGCATTTTACTTGAGAAGGATCCCAAATCCACTAAGCATCATATAGGTCAAATCCTCCAATGATGGAAATTATGAAGAAGGAAGTAATGAAACTTCTCGATCATTTATCCTATCTTTGAAAATAAATGGGTAAGTCCAGTACATGTGGTTTTAAAAAATTGGCATTATGATGGTCACTAATCAAGATAGTGAGTTGGTTCCCACTCGTGTGTAAATCGAGTGGCAAGTGAATATTGATTATAGAAAGTTAAATATTGCAACTCATAAAGACCAATTCTTCCTGCCATTTATTGATTAAATGCTTGGGAGACTTATTGGATATGAATATTACTATTTTCTAGATGGATTCCCAGTTTATCTTCAAATCCCTATTGTACTAGAAGATTAAGAAAAGATAACCTTTATATGCCCATTTGGTACAATTGCTTATTGAAGGATTTCATTCAATTTGTGCAACGTGCTTGCCACTTTATAAAGGTGTATGGTGAACATATTTTTGGAGTATGTTGAAGATCATAGAAGTATTTATGGTTTTAGTATTTATGGTTCTTCTTTTGATAATTGCTTAGAGAATCTTGCACGCGCTTTAGAAAGATGTATTGAAACTAACATTGTTCTTAATTGAAAAAAGTCATTTTTTATAGTTAATCAAGGTGTAGTTCTAGGGCAAGTTGTATCTTGTAAGGGTATAAAGGTGGATAAATTCTAAGATTAATCTCATTTTTTCTTTGTCTTACACCTCAAATTTGGAGAAAGAAAGTTTTTTTTCTTGGACATGCATATTTTTACCGCAGGTTCATCAAGGATTTTTGAAAGATAGTCTCTCCTCTATGTAAGTTGTTACAGTCTCTCCTCTATGTAAGTTGTTACAACAAGATGTCTTTTCTGAGTTTGATGATAAGTGCAAGGAGGAGTTTGACAAATTTAAGGAGCTATTGTCATCCCCACTAGTGATTTAGCCTCCGAATTGGAGCCTTCCCGTCGAGATCATGTGATGCAAGTGATTACATAATGAAGGCAAATTTAGGGCAAACATTAGGAAAAGTTGCACATGTCATCTACTACACTTCGAAAACTTTGAATTCAGCCCAAAACTTTGCTTCCCTTTTGGTTTATATCAAAGTAGTATGACTGGTATTTTTCAACATTTCTTCCTCAATAATACAATGGGTAATCAGGGAATTCATATCCCAAGCCTCATCTTGATAATTGTAAACAGTATCTAGAATACTAGACTTTGAAGGAAAAGTATTCAAAGCTTAGTGAACTATAAAAGCATTATGAATAAAAATATTTAAAGCCTTCAGTATACTGTAGAGGTGGACCATTCTAATGATGCACTCCCTTACTCCCCCTGCTCCAGTTTATCTCCTAAAATATAGTTCTTTCAGTTCAATATACTCTAGAGGTGGACCATTCTAATGATGCACTCCCTTACTCTTCCTGCTCTAGTGTACCTCTCAGAATATAGTTCTTTCAATATGGTACCTATTTCAGCATCTGAAGATACCACCTATTTCAGCATTTGAACATACTGTGTACCTTTGAGATAAATTGTTAAGGAAGTCTTTGGTTATGTTGACTTCTAGAAGCCCATTTAATGGATGGTTTGTGATAAATATCTTTATGATCAAATAGCACGTTCTATTTGACCTTTCCTAGGCTATATAAGTTCCTTTAGCTTCAATAATGATGGCTGTGGGAATTGACAACATCTCTGATTATGGATATGTTAACATCTGCCTTCTCCAATGCAAATTTCATATCGTAAAATTGAAACTAGTAAAGGTTTCAATAGTGACATTATTGTTATTGAAAAAAAAGGTTATTGCAAAATTAATAATGTTAATCATTGACACAAATGTATAATAATAACAACAATTATAGCCATAAAATAGTATTTGTAATGAGCATCTTATCATACATATTATAGAACACTTGTAGTCTGAATACAAAATACACATTGATAAGATCTCCTTATAAAAGTGATTAAGGTATACACTTTGTGATTCTACTATCTATGGGTATATAGATCACTTAAATAATGGCTATCTCCTAACAAATGTGTTTATACACATCTCAAAGTCTTGTATAAGGTCAACATTTATGGATATAATAACCAAATACAAGATAAAAGAAATCTCCTAACATGTAAGCAAAACAGTCCAAATACTAACTTGAAGGGCTATTGTGGTGACTGCATTCTCATTAACACTCAAAAAGTTCTATAAGCATAAGAGACGCACTTCTATGTTATCCTCACATTACTTACATAGGCATAAACACGTGACAACATACCATTAATTAATGCAAAACCTTATACACTTTCTCATTGGCACATATGAGTGCTATAAAACATTACCAACAATCTTTGTTTGAGAATTCATCATAAAATCTTTATAAAGTGATAATCATGCTAAACAAAACAATAATTGCATGAAAATTCATCTAATTATAGCCTTTTAACTTTATTATCCTTTTTGGAGCTACACTTTATTTATTACCAATGTAATAAATTTATAAAAAATTAAAAAAACTCACTTCAATGAATTTATATAAGACTTAAAATTTGACCCAAAATAACTTGAAGGATTAAAGATTTTGAAATTTGTTTTAATTATTTAGTGTGTTGACGTCAATTGTTGACATTAGTACTATGTGTGGGTAGATAATGTGCTCATTGTATGTGCAAAGCCTCATATGTCACTGGATGAATGAGGTATGTACAATCTATGTATCTAATGCAACAGAAGCGTGTTCCCTTAATAGCATGTGGGCACGCTCAAACATGCAGAGCTCATATGCCCTATGTGCATCGATGCACCCATTGCCTTATGGCATGTGTGACATATGCATTATACATGCGATGATAGGCTCACTACCTTAATACATGCACTACACATGCAGGACACACGTCCAACATTAGTGAGGTACATGCGCCAATTATTTGGCCCATTCCAGCATGCAACTTATACATTGAAGTTGCTTCTCCTTCCAAACTGTCAAAATAAGTGGTTTTCGGTGGCTGTTTATGGTGATTCTTGTTAGATTTTGGTGATTTTTGTCAAAAAATTCACTTGAAACTCTATTTTAACCCTTTTTATGTGCAATACTTGTACAAAAACAGATCCAAGCAACATATATACACTTTATACAAGCAAAATATATGACCTCCAATTTTCTTACGGAAAAATATGCAAATCTTTGTTTAAATTCATAAAATCAAGTAACCTTTGATATCTTGTGTTATATATAACATAAACATGAGCAATTGGCCTAGGATCAACCATGAACTTGATAAAAGAAAATAATGTTGAAAACTATATATTTTACTATCCATTTGCAATAAATAAATCATTGATCAACTTAAACAAACTGTTGGTTAGTTTGAACAAGCTCCTCAACAGATGAATAAATTGTTGCAACATTCAATCAACCTTTATGAAAGTTGTATAACTTTATATCCTTAATGTTTTTATATGCCCTCTTAATGAATGAACCTTTTAACGAGTTGGAGAAATTAAACATTGACGAAATTACTTAAGTAGATAGCATAAAAGTCTTAGCATCTATTTGTAATCTCTCAACATGGAGGATTGTACATCAAAAATTAAGAGAGAATTTGCTTTTGCAATTTATTATCTTTCCTTGGGTTTTGTTAGTTTCCAAAAACTAATAGGGTTTTGTTTGTTTCCAAAAACACTCATCATTTTCATTCATTTCCTTATTCAATTCCATTGTCACACCTTTCCAGACATAGCCTAACTAAATCTATCATAACTTCTAAACCATTACTCCAATTGAAAAACTTACTTTTCTAAATTTGTAGCTGACTTCTTTCTCTACAATTTTTTCCTTAGAACCATCCCCAAATTCCTTGTGGTTTGCCTGTAAATGACAACGCAATCCACTGCTAATTCCTAATTCGAGAAACATTATCATTCCTGACCAGTTTCACCATCTTGTCCATAACTTTTCACACACATATCAAAATACAAAACTTCCTTCACCAAAGTTGTAGCCCACTTCCTATTCTACAATTTTGATTCAAGAATCACCTCCAAATTTCAAGTCATTCGTCTGGAATTTGCCTTACATTATGCCTATTTGTTTGTACTCGGGAAATTCTAATTTTTACAAAACTTCGACTACCATACCTAAACACCATAACAATCACTTCCAGCCACCTTAGACCACCACACGCCATCATTTTGGTATTAGAGCCATGGTTTTGATGACCTAGGGCGTTGGGATTGAAGGTGTTCTCTTAAAGTTTCAATTTTTGTTTAGAATACGTCTAATTTGTTTTGAGTCTGCACCATGACTCTTCGTGATATTGAAGAAAGAATGAGGCGGATAGAATTGCGCCATCAACTGGAGTCATGGAACATTAAGGAAGAAAAAAGGCGAAGGAGAAAGGAAGAAGATGAAGTAATTTACAGTTTGGATTCTCGAGTCCTTAAGGTAAATCGAACTTATGATGTTGACTACTATTATTATGAAGAAGATTATTATGAATATGAGCCCTATGAGTATGAACATGAAAACTATGGTCATGGAATGGAAGATTATTAAGACCCTATTTGGTTTGAGGGTTAATAATGGAATGGAATGAAACGTAACATACTTCTATCATTTGTTTGAAGGTTTCATAACAGAATGGAATGGACTGGGATGAAAGCGGAGGGTTTCATGTTACGTTCCATTCTATCCTAAACAGTGAAAATAAGAAACCTCCGATTTGGGAAGTTTAGGATGGAACGTAACATAATAAATACATACTACCTAATATACCCTCAATAATTCTTCTTAATATCAACTCTGA
>JANITW010000002.1:24075330-24088951 GCA_027564335.1 Erythroxylum williamsii | reverse complement strand
ATTTATATAATAATTATGAATAGACAAAAAATTAACACAATATGATAAAATAATTTATATAATAACTAAAAAATTTTGTGAGAAAATATATGCTAATTTTTAAAATATAAGAATTAAAATAAAAAATTTAAATTTAAAACTACAGTGTAATTAACTTATGTTGAATACACTGCCAGGAATATTGGATTTCCCATTGCATACATTGCGAGTGGTATTGGATTCATCCTTGGGTTTTAGTTGCAATGACTTTTGTAGTTGTCAAAAGGTCTTCATGGTCTTTTATCTTTCAACGTTGATTACTCTTAAAAAATTGAGGCAAGATTTGATCTCTTATGCAGAAGAATACTTATGAAATATTTTCGTTTTATTTCTTGAAAGTAAAATCAGTTAAAGTTTATAACATAATTAAAATATAATAAAATATGAATAACAATCCATACCTTATTGTAAAATTTGATCATTCTTATATTTCCTTTCGAAACATTTCTTGAATTAGTTTATTGCAACCATTATAATTGTATATGTGTTCGATCTCTAATAGTATTTATATAATATTGAGAGAACTCTACAAATGGAGTAGAAAATGTTAGGCAAAAAGTACTAATTATTTTAGAGTCAAAGCCTATTTATAATAAGGATTAGACCTTTTACTTTGAAATAAAATTCTAATTTTAATTAAATTTAATTAGAATTAAACTGATTTTAATTAAATACTAATTGAGCTCAAATGAGATCGAATATCTTATATGTTTCTTATGTATTAAGTATCTCATACATAATTCTAAAGTTTCTCAAATTTTACAATCAAAATTAACTTAATTAAAACACCTTCTCTCTTTTTAACCTGTGCTTTGTGTATTACCTAATATATTTCTAAATATGTTAGCAATTTCTATAAATTATAACCCTAAATCATATATAAAATTAAATAAATTAAACTATTTTAAGTCATCTTTGATTCTTTAATTAAATAATTTATATCCATACATTAAAATTGATACCTATGATTATATTATGACCACCTAAATATTTAAAAATATCAAAGTGATTTTAACTAATCTTTCCATTTTTTTGTATAATTTAATTTTTTCATCATACAATATTCAAATGAAATAGATCATGAAATTAATTCCTATTTTATTTGAGTCCAATCATATTAATTTTTTATCATTAATATTTGATTTTATTAATCACATTTGTAAACTATTTTATATAGTTTGTTTCACCTTGGTCAAGAATATTCTAAATCAATACTAATCAAATATAATGAAATATTTTCCTTGATCACTTTAAGATGATGAATTCTATATTGATCACTCAAATATCTCCCTATAATTCATGTCATATCTAGTGACCAGAGAAGAAGTTTCTTTTAATTAGAATATATCATAAGTAGTATTAAGGCATAGTAATCTCTTTATGAGATACTTTGGAGATCTCAATTCAAAGAATCAACTACACAATCATCACAAAGAAAATTTTTATAGACGTGCAAGTAATATTTCAAATAAACTTTTCATATAAGGTTAGTTTAGTAAACTTGTTCTTTAATAAATACCTACATATTTGTTTGTTTAAGTATCTCTATACTTTAATATATTAAATCAACTACTTGTTTTATAAGGAAGAAACGTAATGTGTGTTAATTATTTTTACGCTATATTAATTTCTAGTCTTAATAAAACAATAATTAATAACAATTTAGATATAATATATAAACACAATATGCATATCATGAATATGATCTCATAATAATTTTATTTGTAATGTATATTTACTCTATATATATATATAAGAAAAGGAATATTTTGAAATAATTATGTCATTTAATTACAATCATCCAATTAGTTGTAGGACATAAACCAATAAAAAGACTTTAACTTGTATAAACTGTTCCATATTATCATTTCACTCATCAACTTACAAGTATCTTTAGTAAAGCAGATTATTATCTTGCTTTTGTTGCATTCCTTTTCAAGCTCGGCGTCCATCGTTTATATATTTTAGTTTAAAGCAATATAAATATAATGCAAGTACTTAATATCTTAACTTAATTAGTGGTTTAATAACTCGGTTCATTAGCTTTTTAATGTATTCGTTAATTAGAATTAATTTGGTACTTTCCACTCTTAATAAATGTTATTTAGAAATTTTATATATTTAAATTAATATAAATAATTAAATAATGTATAAGTATTATTTTTGCTAATATGAATCTTATTTACTTGTTATATTTGCCTTCATCTTTATTTTTATTTATAACATTTCCTTATTAATTATTAGAAAGAATTAGGATAAAATTAGTAAGTACAATGTTCAGGTAAATTTTAATTTTACAATTTCAAACAATATTTTAGATATTTTTATGTCGTTTCCACTTGGCAAATAAAGTTGAACAACTTAATATAATTAACTATAAAATAATTCTATATTTTATAAATACAAATTATTTCATAACAAACTTTAGTTTTTTATAAAAATTTTAGTTTAAAATTTAAAAATTAATTATTTACATATTAATCTTTAAATGTAAGTTTAAATGAAAAACAAACTTAAGAATAGAATTTTTTAACTTTTCACATGTTTAAGATGTATGCTTGATAAATTATAATTATCTTAAATTGTCTTGTGAACTTTTTCCAATTAAAAGTATCAATAAAAATTATCATGATTAATTGTAATGTATAACTTAAAAAATGTATGAAAATTTCAAATTTTGTATTATAAACTTTAAAAATCTATTTTAAAAGTGCCATAATAATACATAAATGCAGAAAAAATAATTATGACAACCATTGAAATATATAAAAATATTATTTGAAGTCAATTTCTCATTATTTTTATGTGTTACATTAATTGTGACAATAAAAGTTTAATATTTTATAAGTTTAAAATTAAATTCACCATTTTATAATACTTATATGTAAAAATAATTATAATAATCATATCATAATTATATAAATTTAAAATATGATAAATGCATACGAAAAATGTTTATGCCATACTTTAGTTTTTACAACTCTAATTTTTATCTCAACTTTATAATATAATTAATTAGAATGACTAAGATATATGAATAATGTAATTGTCACTCTTTTTAGATTTTATTTTGAATAAATATAATACATTTTATTATTAATCTTCTTTCAATAAATTTATTTTCTATCTGTCGTTACATGCTCTTTTATGAAACCAATAGACTTCTTTGTTAGTATAAAAATCAACTTTAATTTAATATCTATTTAATTCTTTTCATTTTTTAAATGCTTATAATTGTATCTTGATTTTATAAATGTATTTATTTAAACGGAAAAGATATCTGGTTTCATAAATATATTTATGTTAGTCTCCGGAGTCCGGAGAGTCATGAGAAGGAGGAAGTAAATTTTATATGTTCACATTTTACTCTATTTGTAAACTAATAAGTGGAGTGCCTATTATAAATGATTATGTCAATTTGATATGATAATTACAAAAAAAAGTTATAATAATAATTAAAAGATAATAGAGAAAGAGAGACAAAGCCAAATAGTTGTTCGACCAAACAACTTTTGACCTGTGTCCATTCTCCTAGCTCTACTTAAAATGTCATTATTTTCTTCCTTCAATTAATGATTGAAAAGAGGTTATACATCTTCTCTTTACAATTGTCTTATTTTACCAGAAGTGAAGAGTAACTTTTAAAAATCTTATTCAAAGTTAAAATGAACCTTCACAAATTGTATTCTAAGCAATTTCCTTAATTATAAGAAGTATACAATTTTATAAAAAAATCCTTTCCTTGCTCACATCAATTAATAAAGGATCAATATGTGTTATGTAATTCAAATATGCATTATCTAGTCTTACGAGACTCTTAGAAACTATCTAGTATATATATATATGCAAAATAACCTAGAATAGTCATCATAACAAAAGTAGTCATTATAATAACTAACAATAACGCACTGATCGACTATTCTTTATATTGGTTGATATTTTAATATTTTAGTTGACCAATATGGTCATAAACTATTGGTATACATTTTTAATAGACACCAATCAATTACATAACTATACTAGTCTATTAATCTACCCAAATCCTAATATTAGTCACCTAAATCACCATATTGGCCGGTCTAACTTCCTGAAAAAAGTTTTTGAAGAATTCTCAAGTTCTTTCAAAAATCAAAGTATGTTACTTTAATAAAAACTTGAAAAACTATCTCAAATTTCTCCAAAAGTTTATTTAAAGAACAAAAGATTTTCTTTAAAATTAAAATAATTTTTTTAATTATGAAAGGATTTATATATTGTGCCTTATATGAAATGATCAAGTAATGATAGAGTCCTAATATATAAAGCATTTGTTAATATTGGAGAAAATCAATGAATTTGAGTAAGTCTCTCTTATGGTAAAGCAATATGTGATATATATTCCCTCTTAATTCATGTATGATGTAATGATAAGATTTCAATATCACCATTCTCTCTCCATTGTTGTCAATATAAAAAAAGAGTATAAGATACATAAATCTGTAAGAATAAAAAATTTTAAATTACAAAAATTCCAAACTTTACTAAAATTTTCATTTATAGCTTAAACTTCAAAAAGTGACAATTAAATACTTAAACTTTTAATTTTTTTAAATCTAGCCCAACGTTAATGTTATTGATGTGACAAGCCATATAAGATAGAAATCTTAAACACGTGAGATTACAGCAATATAAAATTATACACATAAGAGTTAATTAAATATATTAATTAAAATTAGGAAATTTAAGAAACTTAAAAGAAAAGAGTTAAAACCCTAAATTACCCATTCAAATTGGTACCCTTTCAAGTTGGGATTTCATGTAGCACACCTTTTCTTCGATCCTCTTTGGGTGACAGAGTGTTCTTAGATCAGCACACTAGCTACAAACTATCGCATTGTTGTCTATGTTTACACCAAGTAAATCAGTAGCTGTAGTAAACGTTTCACATCATTCTTTATTGTCTCTTTTATTGATTATAATTTCTCAAATTTTTTTAGGTTATGGACTGAATGTAGTTGACAATGTGAGAATGGTGGATAGTTGACGATGTTCATATGTGTAATTTAAATAGGTTAGAGATGATTTAATTTTTTTCCACAACCATTCTTGCTCTATAAACTACTTTTACTCATTACTCTGTCTGAAAAATTGAAATTTTCATAAGTTGGTCATGTCTTGATGGATATGTAATGTTGTCTAGATGTAATTTCTGCAACTCTGTTATTAGACATAACCTTTTACAATGTATAGCTCCAATTTTTCTGTCAAAAAACATTGTCTGTCTTGTTAGATATGTAATGATGTCTATATGTAATTTCTAGCTGTATCTACATGTTGGTTATTCCACCAAGTAAGTAAATCAAGAAAGCTCTGTCAAGATTGATTAAGTTTTGACAAACAATTAGGTTAGGGCTCATTATAATTTTTGTATCAATGATCCAAGATCTTGCATCTAAAAACTGAAAAATAGAAACTATTAGGTTTGCCAACAAAAGAAATAGCTATCTCTCCACTATTTTTGCATTATTAGAGTTGCACAATCCCTCCCTTTCCCTTAAGCAAGCTCATGATGTCTTCTACTATGAAATTGAGTTATTTTAGCTTGGAAATTTCTCCTTCTACTTCCTCTTCAAATGGTAAGCTTTGCAATGTTAATATTAACTACCAACCTCACCAACTTAAAATAGTAAATTTTTGTGTGTGGTCATCTTGATCACAATAATCACACCTTTGTCTTTCTTTAACTAAAAAACTTCTTTTTATTCCTTTTTGATGAATGATTTTATGACAATTTAATTACTTATTATATACTCATTTTAATCACTTATCTCAGGCCTTCAAAACTTGTTTGAACCTCTCTTTAAGCTTTTACTCTCAATATCATTTAATAATCTTTGTTAATATAGTAGTTAAATAATTATGCACTACTGTTTATTTCTCATTTAATCATATCCTTCATACAATTCCATCAAGAATAGCATTTACTTCTTTAATCTATTTTATTACTCCATAACTAAAATGTGGTTGAGGATCTAACTCTATCAACTCATCCCATAATTTATCACATATTTCATTCCAAGCTCCTAAGCATATGTAACATACATTAATACCTCTACCAAATCCTTCAAAATCGAATTTAAAATCCACTATGTCACCATGTAATCTACCATTTGCAATTACTCAGTCAATCAAATCATACTTAAGCATTTTAACCTTCTCATCAATAAACCTTAATTTGTTCTCAGTGATCTGTTGTTAGATCTAATCAAAGGTATTGCTACTATATTGATACGTAAATGATCAAAATTCTGTAAGTGAAGTAAATCACCCTAACTTCTTTGTTGAAAGCAACTTTTGAGCAGATAAACTCTCTTTTCAAGTGCTTTTAAGTTACTAATTGAATATTTGTATGATGATTTTGTAATAGGATAAACAAATATCGATAGAAATAAAATATATGTAGCTTTTGTTGCTTATGCACCTGTTATATATTTGACATAGCAAGAGTGTCAAAGTGTCATTAATAGATTCAAGGATTTTTTTTTATTGTTTTGATAATTTGGCAGAGCTAAAAGTATTTATTCTCAATTTTGTTACAAGAAAGCATTATGTTTAATGGTAAAATAATTTTAATATATATTTGTTGTTACATGTGATATTTTAATTTTATTCAATTAAAATTAATATTGTAATTTATATATAATTCATATTTTTAATATTGATTGCCCCAATCGTGATGAGAAGATGAAGTTATAGATATCAAATGCTAAGCTTAACATTGGTAAACATTTTTTGAATGCATTAAAAGAAAAGTAAGTATTTCAATTATTATTTTTTAACAATGCCATTATTATAAAGATCTTAATCCATATTCAAATTGAAGGCTTCTTGTGGGTAATTAGCATTTGTAAAAGAGATGAGGGTTTGTTTTTGTCAGAAAATATGTCAAACATCTTATGTGAATTGGAGTATGGATCTTCTTCGCAAGAAGTAAGTATATGTAGTAATTTATTTGCATAATGCAAATTGATCATAAGCCTAATTTTTGTGTTTATATCTTTATTTTGTAGGTCCTATATGATATTATGACTTAGTTGTCGTATGTAAGTAAAACAAATATGGAGACATAGTAACAATTAAAATTTGAAATGTAAATTTTTTTTTTCTCTTTTTGCAACTACAATTAGTATGCTGTCTTGAAAGAATAAGGAAACTGTTGAGTATTCAAGTAGTATTTTGTGTTGAAGACGAGTCATTTGAAAACTTTATTATTGGCTTGGTAATGAAAAGGACATTATGCATTGACGACTTCTAATTTGTTGAATTCATTACTGGCTTAGTCATTACAATTTTAGTTTCAACAGGCTAGCTTAAGCATTTCATCAGTAATTAATGCGATAAATATGTATGTAGCTATGACTTATTCCATGGTATGATAATGTGAGAAACAAAGCGAAGGAGCAAATAAAACATGTGTACAATGTCAAGAGAATATGTAGGACTTAAAAGAAGCTTTAACAACTCTCAAATAAAACTTAAAGACAATAATTTAGAACTCTGGCATCAACAATTGTATCATCAATATGTCAATACCGTAAATATCTAATTGTGGATTATATGTTACACACAACAAATAAGCTTGTCAAAATGATTGCATTCATAAATATATAAATCTAGATCAAGAACTAATACAAAATATATTTAAACTGAGCACCAATTCTATATTATTGAGCAAAGTATAGTTGACAATTTTACAATATAACACTTATAGAACAAAATAAAACCATGTTCAAATGTGAATCAAATTATGTTAAAATAATCAAATAAATGATAAATAATAAATATCCAAAACTACTACATAACTAGAAATTGGTATCCAAATTCTCAATCATCAACAAATTGAGATTTTTTAGGAGTAGATCTTTTGCCCTCAGTTTGATCCTCCTCCTAGTTTGAGTTATATTTCCAATTGTATTTTAGGAAGTTGGAGTATTTGTTGCATTAGTATTCGAAGGCTCTAGCACTTGACATTAACTTCCACCTATCTATGTAACAAAAAAATTAAAAAGCTAAATATTACCATCTCCCTTATAATTATATATAATTAGTGTAAATATGTATTTAAATGCCTTACTATAAAATAGGTATTCTCACTAGCTCCCCTAAATGTCTCTCCATATCCTCTAGTTGAGTGTATAAACAAAAGGAATTATATTGTTATATAAGTTAGAGACAAAATAGCTTAAAATTAAATATGAATATTCACTAACCATTCTTTTCTCCCTTTTAAAGATAGAAGATGCAATATTTGAGTATGTAGATATTGATTGTGTGGGTCTTTGAACTAGATGGCTGACCTTCCTCTTTTTTTGTTGTATTGTACATATTGAAAACAAACAAAAAATTATTAATACTTTGTTATAAATAAATAGACAATGTTTTTACAGCTAAAATGAAGAGAAACAAAAAATTATAATAACAACCTTTACAATTTCAGGTTGCCTCGAAAGCTAACTCTTATTTTTGCGTCCCCTTATGTTATGAGTAATTTCATAACAATGATGGCATCTCATTGCTACTTTAACTTGCTCAATTTGTTGGAATTTCATGGTTTTTAGTATTATTCATTTTTTAATCTTTTTGGGTCTTCCAGGCACCTTTTTTATTAATGGAGATAATATTGGCCAAAGATTTTCAGTCTTCGGCTAAAATTTAAGACCATTAATGGGTTATATAATAAACTAGTAACTCTTCAAATAACAATCATGCTTGTAACTTCGATTGACATAAGCATCGATATCTTCCCTCTAATATGAGATACAAATCACATCATGTTTACATGGAATCCCTGTTAAATCCCATATTCTACGTTGACAAGTTCGTGTTTGTAAATCAACAATGAACTTATTCGTAAAAAGTGACTTCAAATGTCAAATTCCCATTTGTCTTGGTCATACAATGCCTTGCTTCCTATTTTGCAACCTCTATTTTCTTTCTTACTCTTAGACATATATCATTAGTGGATTTGAGCATCATGTCTCTTTTTTCATGCATCCTAGTCATTAAAGAAACTTGAATGTCTTTTAACATACTTATCAAACTTTTTGTAGGAGCTTCATAAATGAATCCAATAAATATTTTTGATATATTATTATGAAATATTTCACACTTTAATATTGCATTGACAAATACCTTCAAAAAAGTCTCCAATTTTCTAATTTTGAAATCATCATAAGCTTTCATTGAAATACTCTTCAAATGCTCAATTATCTCATCAAATTCAATTTTCGTTATGCAATTCACTGCTTGCTAAAATAAACTCCTATATGTGTGGCCTTTATGAACACTTAACCAATTTGCAATAACATATCGAGCATATTTTCTATGTTGATCTTCTAGAAACAGATTCTTTAATGTATCCACTAAACCATGTAACAAAAAATATAGTATAAATTGAAGAAGATAAATCATATTAAGAAATTAACATCATATATATGGATATTTAAAGTTTACCTTATGCTAATCACTAATAAAAGTACATAAATTCCTACTTATGTCTAGATCTTCTACAAGAATTTCAAAAAATAATGTTACGATATGTAATTTTCTCTCTCAACCACAGCCCAAGATATAGGAAACATATAGTTGTTTACATCATAACCTATTATAGCTGATAAAGCACCTCTAAGGAATGTATTAAAAAAATCCATCTAACCTAATTATTTTCCTGCATAGACTATGAAAATCATACTTTAAAGCACTACATCCCATATAAACCTTTTGATCATTGGTTTTTTGGACTATTCATCAAGTTTAGTTAGAATAATATATTGTCTATCTTTATCAACTTATCATAAATCTTGTCAATAAGACTATAACTTGGAATAATGACCTTTTATAGATCCTCATAGCATGGTAATAGTTTCCCACTTAGCCTTATAGCATTAGGATTTAGTTACCTGTAGCACATATTTTCTTTGGAGATCATCCATCATTTCAGTCATAGGCCAATTTGAGTTCTTCATAAACTTGTGTAAGAATTCATTTGTTTTCCATTCTTGCTAGCTTGCTTGTTCCTTTGCACTTTTATGCAATTATGTTTGTGATCCATTATCTTAACAGCAAATGATTCCAATCCAACTTGCATATAATTGAAAAAGACATTGTGGCTTATAAACTACCTCCATTGTCACACCAGATCTTACCATTAAAGCATCGTATCCATTTTTAATTGCATAGTTTTTTTATTTTTTCTCTCAACTGCATCTCTTCTGTAAACTTCATTCCAATTTCAAACTTAAAATCTTTCATATCGACTTTTGGATTAAAGAAATTGTATTTCTTCTTTGGAATAGATGCTTCATCATCACTACAAATTGATGATTGAACTTTATCATCACTATCCTCATATTCACTCTTTTCACCATGTGAACTTCCTTCTTGTCTTTATGTATCTTTGGAATAATCACCTTCTTTATTGCAATCCTTTCCACCATCTTCAACCTTATCGATAACATTGTCGTATTTAAACTTGTTATGTATAATCTTGGCACATCTCTTCTCATTTGTTCTCGCATTCATCATCAATTGCAAATAACTCATCATTAAATAAATCATCTCCATATTCACTAACCTGCAAAATAATGAAGTCATCATCTTGCTCTAGTTGAACTAGGAATAACCTCTCATCATCATCATCAAATTCACTGTGAATATCAGAGTCAAATTCTTCACCATTTATTGCAGGATGCTCATAACCACGCTGGTAGTAGATTTCAACATTGTGGTAATTCAAATCTTCCATATGTTGGAGCATAGCAAACATTTCCTTATCATAATGTAAACTTAACTCCTTCAAGCTTCTCATCGATTCATTAAGAAATTTGTAAAACATAGATATTACTCCATATCCTTTATCTTTAGAAACTCCTTTTAGGACTAGCATGCTAAGTTCATCAACATCTATATCCTTATATCCTATTCATTTTAATCTTACCCCTAACATATTTATTATCATGTCTTTCTAATACTCCACTATAATAAAATGCAAAATTTACCAACATCTATAAAATATTGGGCATTTAAACAATGACATATAATATAACACATAAGAAAATGGTTATAAACGGAAATATGTACAAAATTTCAGACTAAATAAAACGAGCTAAAGGAAAGTGTGACTAAGTACAAAATAAAACATAGTCCAAGAGGAAAATGAGAAGAAAAACTAAGCAATCTTAATTTTGGACAATTAGAAACACCGAATAGAAGTAAATCACATAAATACTTCAATTCCAAAAAAAAATCTAAACTAGTTCTTCCCCTATTCAAGTTGGACAACCTTTGTTTTCACCTTGTAATACTTATTTAGAGTTATCCTAAATTGTCATTTAAACACCTAATTTAATTAAGGTATATAAATTGATATATTTCAAGCTGTAAATAAACTAATAAGCCTTTAATAGAAAATTTTTGATTTTTCATCACATTTTAGTCTACATTCTTGAATGTAATATCCAATGCATACCTTATTTGTGTGAAATTCATTAAGTTATGCTCTTATTCAATTTACAAAGAGATTAAACAAACACATGCAACAATTTTTAGAGGAAGGTATAGAGTTGGATAGAATGAATAAATATTTCGAGTAGTGCATGAAAAATTAACATTAAACTTGATAATTTTTCCCTCAAATTTTCATTTCATTGTAAATAAAACATTATGTATCTTCTAAACCTTATTTAAAATAATCTATGTTATTGAAAACAAGCTTAACTTTACAAGTTTCAACTTAATTAGCTAAAATAAATAAAGAAGTAGACAACTAATAAATCCAAATCACAACATGGAGTTAATGGTCCTATTTTGATTACAATATGTCTAAAACCTGCAATTTAACTAAAAAAGAGAATTACAATTACTGGTATGGAAGGGACAAATAGCTTGCCTGTTGCTATGGAACACTTATTACAGCTACAAGTTTAGTTGGTGCAAACATAGACACAATAAGGAAAGATCAGAAATTGAGCCTGTTAGAATATTATTCTCTTAATCCTAATTCTGTAGCATAGTAGAATATTAGAAAAAATCTTCATGAAAATTTTTTGAATTTCTGTAAAGTTTCAGCACATGTAGATGGATAAATCAATTGATAATCCAAATAACCTAAGCACATGCAAATGGATAAATGAATAACTATCTAACCGCAGGATGTTTCAAACATAATTCATAAGCCAAATACACATGAAGTACTTCATGGTTTTCTTGTAATGAATTGAAAAATAAAAATTTTTACAAAAAATTAGAAAAGACGACAAAAGGATAAACAAGACACACTTGAAAATCACAATTTCTATAATGCAATAGAGAAGATTGATGTGACAGATTTTGTAATGCGAAGAGGGTAAAGAATGGTGTGTGACATATAACGGTATGTGACAAATAATGGTGCGTGACATATAATGGTATGTGACAAAGAATGGTGTGTGATAGAGAAGATTGATGCGACAAGGAAGAAAAGGAAGAAAAGCACTTTCTAGTTTTCCTATAGTGAACTAAAAAAGAGGCGAAGCAAAGTGTGGTGTGAGAACAAAGAGAAGGGCAACAAATTGAACTAACAAATCAATTTAGGGATTTAACCCTAAACGATGTAGTTTCCTTAATTTACTTAATGAAGCTTAATTAGGTTAATTAAGTTTGATGTGTATAAGTATTTAAGGTTATTGTCTGATGTGGTTTACCATGTCAACAATGTTAATGGAGATATTAACATTAGGCTAGATTTGAAAAAAATTAAAAACTTGAGTATTTAATTGTTGCATTTTAAAGTTTGAGTTATAATTGCAAAATTGAGTAAAATTTAGGATTTGTTTTTTAATTAACCCAAAAGAATTCCTTTTAACCTTTTCAAAAACTATATTATATGAGAAAATAGTACATGTGAAACATTTATAAAATTAAGGAGCTATTATTATAATTCTCATATACTAATTTCACAGGTCAATCTATTTTTCTTCCCATTTATAATGTAACAATGTTCTCTTCCCCTAAATATGCATACTAAGTAAATGTTATAAAATATTGTCAATATGAAAGTAAGTGGCTACTTTTAACAGTTGATCCTTTTATTTATTACTTGATTCGATAATTGGTCTTTTAATATCAATTTCTTTACTTGGCACATGTGGGAATCTTGGTAATTTTCTTTTAAATTTAATTATTAAAGCACCATGGATGTTTCTCATTTAACATTTATAGAGGTTATACACCAATTATTGGTATCCAATTGATGCCATTTAATATTGAGCTATCAGGAAAATAAATTAATATGTTTTAGGTACAAAAATAAACATGGGTCTTAATATTAGTTCTTGAACATTTTCTAATCTATATCTTTGTACGTTTACTTGAAAAATATCATTTTAAAGATAAATTTATATAGATATGTCTATAATCACTATAAAAATAACATTTCACATAAATAAAATTAAAAACGTTAGTGTTATCTAAGAGAGACTTATAGTACAACTTATATGCACTTTTTGATCTTGATGGATGATTTCATGATATAATGCCTTCTTTTGGATATATAGGGGATTATAAA
>JANITW010000002.1:24035715-24056723 GCA_027564335.1 Erythroxylum williamsii | reverse complement strand
ATCAAACTAAGGCATAAACACATAATTAACACAATTCATGCTTAATAACATCATAAAAAAAATTCGGGGTCCAACAGTCGATGCGAGACATCACACGCATCACACACAGCAGCGACGCACGCTTGTGCTTCCGAGGGATTCCTTTCTTCTTTTAATTTATATGTTTCAACTCCAAGGCCTCCCCTCACGCACCAGGCACCGCGCTTCCATGTCCGATGTTGGGCTCCGGAAACGGGGTCCAACAGAACTAAAACAAATGAACATAGTTGACAAACTCGAAAAAAAATTATACCAAGAAACAATGATAAAAACAGCAATACTAAGATAGTGAATTCCCCAAGGACTTCTCCTAAATATAAGACTTAACATATAAATTTAAACTAAAGTTTATTGAACCATGAAAATTCATCAATGATGCTAATATTTTTCTCAAGATTATTAACAACTAATCCTGATTTGAGTAATCAAAGTCTCTTTTAAATTATAACCCTTAGAATTGTATTACCCAATTTATGAATTCCTCTATTATATTTGACTCTAATTTGAAGGAATTATGTTAACATATCTCTAGGATTGCATATAATTTTTTTCGATTATTATAATTCAATTCATACAATAAGAGATAAGATTAGGAATATAGTAGTGAGAGATATATTGGGGGTGGCTAACATTGATAATAAATTAAGGAAGACAAAGTTTAGGTGATTCAGACATATTAAGAGGAGACATCCTAATACTCCAGTAAGAAGATGTGAAAAGATTATGCTTAGAGATTGTAACAGAAGAAGAGGAAGACCTAAAAAGAATTGAGAGGAGGTGATTAGGAACAATATGACTCTACCAGAAGCTACCGGGGACTTAGTCCTTAATAAGAAACTTTGGCTAACTAGGGTACAAGTAAAGAACCCTACATAGAGATTTGAAACTTTCCCATCAATTTAGTTATTTTATTTATTTATTTTTTCTTTTCTCCTTTCAGTTACTTATTTGTTTATTTCTTCTCTGTTTATTTATTTATTTACTTTTCTTTTCATTATATTATATTATATTATATTATATTTTTTATTTTTAGTTATACAAATATTTGTTTATTTGGCTATTGTTTTCTTCCAATTATTTTCAAAAATATATTTTAGGTGTATCAAAAATAACCTCTTTATTAGTTAGAGATAAGGTTGCGTACTTTTGAACCTCCCTAAATTTTGCATCTCGACGATATTTCTATTGGGACGTTGTTTTTGTTATTTTTAATTCATCATTTTTATCCTAGGTTTCCAATATCTCCTTAAATGATGGCATACTATAAGTCAGAGAATAATTTCCTTTTCATCCTTCCATTATGTTTGGTAACTATAGCAATTAGCAAATCATAAAAATAATCCACAAACATAAAATCAAGAAAGAGAGCTCTACATAAAAAAAGCATAAAAAGAAATGTAAATAAAATAAATGCAAAAGAAAACAATAGCTAGATTGATTAAAATTAAGCGTTCCTAATATCCTACTCCCCAACAACAACGCTAAAAACTTAGTAATGGATAATAAAAATTTCTCTCACAAAATTATTAATAACTAATCATAGGTTGATTAATCAAAATATCTTTCCAATTAAAACCATTGGAATTGCATTACTTAATTTATAAATTCCTTTATTAGATTTGACTTTATTATAGAAGAGCTAGATGAGGCGATTTAGTAGATTTCTCCTAATTAGAAAGTTATTTTAGAAGGAGATTTTAATGGCTACATAGGGGCAACATCGAATGGGTACTCATAGGCTCATGGGAGTTTCACGTACAAATATTAAAATGACAGTAGAACTAGTAATGTTTCATTCGATGGTAGCTAACTATTTTTTTAAAAGAGGACCATCGGTTGACTTTGAGGAGAAAAACCATGAAAACTTAAAATGACTACTTTCTCGTAAGGTAGAGTGATCCACTTAGTTGCAAGGATTGCAAACTCATACCTAATTCATGCTTGGCAACTTAGCATAAATTGCTAATTATAGATCTTATAATTATGGGTTGGAGAAAGAAGAGAAGTCATCGAAGGTGTACTAAAGTTAGATGGTGGAATCTAAAAGTAGATATTACAATACAACTTAGGAATAGAGTAATATCCAAAAACGAATGGAAGCTGGAAGGAAATGTTAATAAATGTGGGAGAAAGTAGCAACTCTTTTAAGGGATATGGCTAAAGAGATCTTGAAAGTTTCTAAAAAGCCTAAGGGTAATATGATGGCATTGTGGTGGTGGAATAAAGATGTACAAAAAAGGTAAATATCAAGAGGTTTACCTATAAAGCTCTAATGGATAACATCATAGATGTAGAGAAGGTAATTGACAAAGAAAGTTACAATATGGCAAAGAAAGAGGTATAAAAGATAGTCTTAGAAGCAAAAAAGTAGAGATTATGAGAAATTATACCGACAATAGGAAACAAAAAATGGAGAAAGAGATATATTTAAGTAGGTAACAGTGAGGGATTTAGATCAAAATCATTATATAAAGGATGAAGTAAGACCCGTGCTCGTGGATGAAGCGTACATCAAGAAAAGATAGTACTGATACTTTTGTAGCTTTTTCAATGAAGGTGGAGAAGATAACATCTTAGGGGATATTAGGATGTCTGAGAAATATCGTAATTTCATTTATTACCGGTAAATCACAAAAGAAGAAATTAAAGGTGGATTAAGGGAGATGAAGAATGGAAGGGTAGTAAGACCTAATGATCTTCCCATAGAGGTGTGGAAGAGCCTAAGAGAAGAGGGTCTTACTTAGTTATTCAAGCTTTTTCATATGATCTTTATGTCTAACAAAATGTCAAATGAGTGAAGACTAAGGACATTAATTCCTCTATACAAAAACAAAAGGGACATCCAAAGTTGTAATAAATAATGAGGTATCAAACTACTTAGTCACATCATGAAGTTATAAGAGAGGGTAATTGAGAAGAAAGTGAGAAAGGATATAGCTATCTAAGAGAACCAATTTGTTTTTAGTGGTTTATAACAAAAGTTATACATCTTCTCAATAGATTAATAGAATATTATAGGGAAAGACAACAAGACTTGTATATAGTTTTTATTAGCTTAGAGAAGACTTATGATAGGATACCTATGGAAGTTATATTAAGGTGTTTAGAAGTTAAGGCACTTTCTATGAAACATATACAAGTTATTATGGATATGTATGAAGGTGTTAAGACTAGAGTAAGGATGACATGAGGATATACAAAGTATTTCTCTATCAATATCGAGCTATACCAAGGATTCTCGTTGAGCCCCTTCCTACTTGTAGTTGTGACGGATTATGATAGGTGCTTAATTGGTTATGAATTTATTCCATAATACTTAGTGGTTATTACTATAAATTTACTTAAGATACAAAATTTGACTCATATGTGATTTTAGGCACAACTCAGAAGCAAAGAAGTTAAAGTGAATCGAAAGCACGATATTTAGGTCATTTTTTAAAAAATTAATTTTTACTTGTCTTCATAAAGCAAGAAGAAGAAAACTAAAATACATGAAGAAGACAAGAAAAATGAAAACACAAACAAGAAAAATCAAAGTTGTGTATGGAAAAGAAGTGTAAGAGTTGTGCATGGAAATTGCATGTTGCATGCAATTATGTGAATTTAATGGCTAGTAAAACAAAGGTGGCCAAGCAAATGAGCAACCAAGCTAGGAGCTAAATGTCACTAAAGAAAAAACCAAAACGACGTAAACAAGCAGCTGGGAAAAGATGAAGCATGAAACGGTAGCATAATGGAAAGCAACCAAGGGAAACAACAGATGACCAAACAATAACACACAGCCACGTTGAAGCAAAGGAAAATGCAGAAGCACGCCAAAACGTAAACAACGCAGACATTTCACTCCAGCAGGAAATGACGACATGTAGTAGTAGTAGTAGAGCCAAGAGAACAAAACATAGTAACCAAAAGGAAAATACAGTAGCAAGCTGGAATGAAGAAAACACTATTGTTGGGATGGATGGAACACTTTCATAGGCAAGAGCTAAAAATGCACAATGGCAAAAGATAAAACGTAGAAGCAATGAGGTTTTGGAAGGTTGGTTTTAAATAAAACCATAGAACATCTTAGGTTTTAAGGGGAAAAAAGAATAACAGTAGCGGGAGAACAAAAGGTGGTCTTTGGCTGGGGGAACATTTTAGGGGTTGACCCAAATTTCTCTTCAAGAGCTTCGGGAGAGCATGAAGAGAAGAGGCAAAGCTCTTAACCATGAGAGACCCATGGAGGGGTAACTTCCCCATACCACCTCAGAGGCGATATCGACATAGAAATCCCAATTAAGCATTCTTGCACTATTTTTGTTATTTCTTTCCCTCTCTACAAAATGTTTATCTTATCCGACGTGTATAGATTTGGCCATTATGAAAAGATGATTTTAATACATTCATTGGATCGTTTATTTGCAAACCCATTGCAAGAATTTTGATATAATCTATAATTATTATATTTGAAATTCTTATGTAGTAACTAATGATTCATAATCATTAAAAATAACTTAATCTAGGTTAAATGACATATCGTATGTGATTGTTGTCTTGATTAATCGGTTTTCATAATTCGTAATGCTACTACCTAATTGAATCTAGAGATCTTATCCTAAGTTATTTAGTAGTTAAGTTTAATTAACAATCGTATCTTAATTAAACAATACTTAAGGGAAAACTCATATTAATTATTAACCTATGATTAATAATTGCTAGGAGAGATTTGAGAACAACAAATTAATAAAATATGTTTAATTATGATGTAAGCTGAGATTGAACCAAAGAACTGGGTCCCTATTGAATTCTCCATTTTTATCATTTTTTACATGTTTTCTTTAAATTGCTTTTGTTAGTTAGTTTAACTTTATTTTATTTTCTTATTTCTAAAACCAAAACCCCTTAAACCTAAACACTGATTAATTTTATTTCAACAACTTTACACCCACTCTCTATGGGATTGACATAGACTCACCACTACTATAGTAGTAATCTAGTTTATTTTAACTAGCGTTACAATGCACTGTCATATTAACTCACTAAGAATATCTAAGCTGATGTGACTTGGTATATGTTGTTTACTGATAATATTGTTTTAGTGGATAAAATAAAAGAGGATATCAATGCCAAGTTAGAACTTTACATGGATACATTAGAGTCAAAGCGTTTTAAATTAAGTAGGACTAAGACTGAGTACTTATAATGTAACTCTTTGGACCATAGGTTGGCATCCAATTTGGAGATAAATATTGATCCAAAAGTTATTTCACAAAAAGAATAATTTAAATACCTTGGATCCATCATCCAAAAGCAATTACAAGATCAATGAAGACATAGTTCACTATATCAATTCAAAGTAGCTTAAATGGAGCATTAAAAAGAGTGGGTTCCTATGCCTAAGGTCTACTTCTATCTTTGAAATTCATGCGCCGATATGTTTAGAGACCTTAGTCAAGAAAGAAAAAGACTAAACTACTTCAACTTAATAAGTAAGTTGATGATAAACTACCTTATCAGTTTTCACCTTCCGTAGAGAATGAGAAAGGAATATTTCAAGTTCTCATTACTTGATATCTTTTCTCTCTTCTTCCACCTTTCTACTTTGTGTCATTGTATTTTAACTTTGTTGGTTTCTTTATGTAATTGATGAATGAAAGTGAAAAAAAACTCATTAAAGATGAAACCATAATAATAATCTCATAATTTGGTTGGCATGCATGCATCCAGCCACTTTATTAATAAATGACTTGGTCTTTTGCCCTTAATTAAGAAACCTTTTTTATTATTCATGATGGAATACTCATAAACTCTACATAAATCGTTTTTAATGTGTTCAAGGAGTAAGGTCAACAATTGTGGCTAAAAGGTGATCCTATAGTAAAGGAGACTACTCATGACTTAGATTGGTTGAACATGTTAAGAGGAGATATCTTGACGTTTCAGTGAAAAGATACAAGAAGATTATACTTAGAGACTATAAGAGAAAAAGAAGAAGTCCTAATAAGAACTATGCGAGGTGATTAAGAATGATATGACTTTATTAAAGCTTATCGAGGAGTATATATATATATAATTCTCTTTCAGTTGCTTGTTTGTTTTATTTATTTATTTGTCTTCTTCCTTGGTTGTTTGTTTGTTTATTTATATTCTTTACCTCTTTTATTTGTATTTTATTATTTATTTATTATATTGTCTTATTATCCTTTATTTTATTATGTTGTTATTGAATTTATATTCTTATCTTAGTTTGTTTTTATTTAAAGTAATTATTTGTTTATATTATAATAATTACAATAATATTATCTTCCAACAATTCTTAAAATCTTTTCTTTTCTCCATTTTATGTGAGTCTATGGAAAATAACATCTTTATTAGTTAGGAGTAAGCCTATATACTTATGAATCTTTCCAAACCCCACATCTCAGCGAAATTTTTACTAGAATATTGTTGTTATTGTATATTTGGGATCACTTGTAACTCTTTTCAATTGTGCTAGATCAATTTATACAAATATTTTCCCAATCTCAAATTTATGAAATCAAATATAAATCAACATTCCAACATAAATTGATTTAAGAATGGCAAAGAAGACATAACCGAATCTCAATAAAAATGTCGAATAAATTGAACTTAAAAGAAATCATTACAAAATCCACAGGGAAGTTCATCACATCCAAGTACCATAAATTTTTAGTTCTTAATCATTACAGGCATAACATCAAAATTAAAGAAAAAATAGAAAACAAAAAAAAGAAATATAATGAAATTTCTTTTAATCTTCATTAAATCTATTTTAGACCGACATAAATTCACTCTAAATATGTCTCCTTAATTGTTCTTTGTTCTCTATACTATTCTAAACTTTATAAATGACACTTTGAAGCCATTTTCATAGGAATCATCTCGTATTGAATATGTTGCAGCATTTTGAAACTCAGTGTGTCTTAAAGGTGTTCCCTCGTGAGACTCACGTCGAGTTTCAAAATGCTATAACATATTCAGTTAAAGATGATTCTGCGTTCATCGTATCATTCAAAAAGTTTTTAGGCTTGATTACTCATTAACAAGGAATTAAGATTCACTAATCTAATATCGACACCATCATGAAGAAGCATGAACCAAAGAACTTGCATGAACATAAAAGTTTACAAGAAAGGTTAGCATATATTAGAAGGTTTGTATTCACTCTTGTTAGGCGATGTCAAACAGTCAATCATTTAATGAAGTAGGAGTTCCTTTCAAATGGGAAGAAGCGTGTCAACACGCTTTTAATATCATTAAACAATGCCTATTGCTCCCTCTGGTGTTACAAGCATTCAATCGAAGTCAACCATTAATCTTATACCTTATAGCTCAAACAAGGACGTTAAGAGTCTTACATAATGAAATAATGAAAAGAAAGAAAATGCACTCAATTACTTTGGTAAAACCATGAATGGTGTCAAACTCAACTATATACCTATCAAGACTATGTGCTTGGCGCTAGTCTTTCCGATAAAAAAAGATAAGTTATTACCTAAAACACATTGAATTATATTGATATCTCGTACAGTTCGAATCAAAGATATTATATTAAAGGCAATTTTGCTAGGAGGCTTGCAAAATGGGCTCTACTCTTTTAAGAATTTCAGATTACGTATGTGTTTCAAAAAGCCTTAGAAAGGTAAGCTCTCGTTGATTTTTTTCAAAAATCATGATCTGTCCGATGATTAAGGACTATATGAGGATCTTCCCAATGAAGATGACATGCTAATCGTTGTTCTAATCTGATGGAAGATGTTCTTCGATAAATGTGCAAGTCAAGGTGGTGTCGAGATGGTGCTGGTAGTGGTTATTACTCCATATGACATATGTGTTCACGTCACCTAACAATTCTTTGACATGATATATTTTAAGCTTTTATCCCAAGTTTGGAAGTCGCATTAGAGATTGGTATACATCATCTTGAGATATATGGAAACTCAATTTTGATCATAAATCAACTCCTATTCAATTTAAGAAATTAAAAAAAGTCGAGCTTTTACCCTATTCAAATGGTAAAATTAAAGCATATTAATTTAAAACTTTTCATCCAAATAAATTGAATTCAAATGTCTATAGAAGTTTGAGAATTCTCCCTACAGTTCAGGTATCCTTAACTGCCTCAATGCAATCGCTTATCTGACACATCCCAATTTCGTTGCGAAATTATAATGGAAAAGCGATTCATGTGATCTAAAATAATAATACATTTCATAAACGCTAAATCCAAAAGCCCACAATCGTTGCTACAGAATATTTTGAAAAGTACTTGGAAGATTTCCTGTACTTGTTGACTTTGAAAGTTTGGAAGAACATTAAATAACATAAACCTGTCATGTCAATCTTGAATGAGGTGGAATTATTATATGATCTAATTAAGAATATGTTACATTTTTATTAAATATTTAATTGTGTATGATTTTACCAATTTTAAGTTATATGATACTTAAAGTTAAAGGACTACTGCATTATAATGCAATGCTCTTACACATTCTTTTCTATTATTTTATTGGCTAGGAAGAGGAACAGGACTAAGAGGATGGATGTGTGTTTACTGCTTTCATTACATACTTGTGCAGTCTCTCACCTACTTCTCTGTTTTTGTCATTATTAAGTTACAGCTTAAGATCATTAATTTCCAACTTTTAAAAGTCCAGAATTACTTTGTTTATTTTATATTTTACAAATATGACTCGTATCATCATGGTGGTCCATCCATAACCATTTTTTGTGTGTGGAATGGGGTACTGCTACTATCCGCCATTTAAAGAAGTTGCAGAGATCTCGTACGTACTGCACATGGTCTTGATTTTCGTTTCACATTCACAGCCTTATATGAGTCACACCACAAATCTAAACCCTACAAACCAAATTCAATTCCCATGTTTACAAACTCTGTAGGCCACCAATGGATCGAAAATGAAATTACTTCATCCAATACCAAAGAAAAAAATATATCTTTTTTCTTGGTGTTATTTCCGTTTGTTCATAATTTGGAAGTAGGAAAAGATCTACTGTTTGCTTTTGATGTTATTTTTTTTTTGGGGTAAAGGTGTTAGTATTTTATGTTAAGGCAAATTGAATAACAATATTTGATACGGACATTTTGAACGTTCAAGTTAAATTTCTGATCAATAAACAGAAAAGATAAATTTTCGTAGAGATTTTTGTATACTAATTAATTCTCTTAGTGATTATTGTAATATAGTTTAATAAATTTATAATTAAAAACGCTTGGAATTACGAGTTTTGAGGTAGTTGTAAGATTTTGCATATGTCGTCCCCGAGAAAAGAAAAACATATTGCTAGCAATGGATGCTATTATGCTGAATTTTCATGAACGGATAGCTGTTTGTTTGTAAATCATTCCTTGTTTTGGGCAATTGTACATATTTTGCATTTATGTCAACACTCAAGACGTTCCATTCATAAAAAAGTGCTTTAGACAAGAGGCGAAAGTGTAGTTATAAGTATAATTATCGTTTCTTTTTTATTAAAGCAACAGAATTCATATCATTATAAGAAGTAGTGCTGCAATAAATATAAGGCAATGAAAATTTTTAATTAGGCAACAAAATAAAAAATGTTGCTTTAAGATCTAACTAAGGCAACACATTAGTTTCAAACTATGACAACAATGTTAAATAGATATTACAACACTTTCAAGTCTTTATAAGGCAATAAAGTGAAATATTTTTTATGCAAAATGTTTGTAACAATGAAAGTAACAATTTATTCTTTCGTTACCAATATTATTTAAGGTAAAATCAAACTCTTATCATTACATAGGCAACATCTATATATACATTAAAATATATATAAAAACATTAATGTACGGCTTAATTGCGTACGTATTATCAAATGTAAACGACAAAAAAAATTGCATTTATATATAATTTATAGTTCATAAGGACTTGTAAAATTCAACCTTTAACATATTTAAAATATAAAAGCAAAAAATCACTAGCTAAAATATTCATCTGAAACATCATCCTCCATTCCATATGGAATATAAATAATATAAATACTAAACAAAGCCAATATGTATAGGCAATCTAAAATTCTTTACAAAGTAGCTCCTTGTCCACTCCTAATTAACACGATCCTTAAAAAAAGAAACAAAAAGTATATTAGAATTGTAAAACTAAGATGCAAGAAAACTTGGTTTCTTTCAACCTCGTCAACCACGATGTAAAACTGTGCAGCAAATAGAGTTTATTATAGTAGGACCAAGTTATCCAAGAACTAGATCTGTTGAGATGGTGTAATAAGCTAAGCATCTCACTTCCCATAATTCTACCCAATTTATTTATGGTTGTTACGCCAAGTGTACTTATTCTCACAAACTTCAGAATTAATGTCACCATATTTTCCTTACTCCACTTTCCTCAAGTCAAAGTGCACATCTCAATGAAAAGTTATATAATTTTCAATTGCTAATTTCTCAACTTAATAATATGTTAGTTTTCCATGCACTTGACCTCTCCTCCATAAATTAAAAGATATCTTCAAAGTTTCGTAATTATATTAAAAATAGTTACCTGTTGATGTTTATATGTTGAGCCAAATTTTTAGACAGTATAATAAGCAAACCAGTTGCGTGTCTAAAGTACCTGAGAAGAAATAGCAAAACAAGAAGGATGGAAAATATGGTTAAGTTTCATATTTTGTCCATCATTTTGAGGGTGAAAAATGTTATATTTTACATATAAATAAACTTGAAATTAATCACTGTACCATTAACATACACAAATAATAATAACACTTACTGTCTGTTTGGTTGAGCATTTGGAAGGTGAATAAGCACTTTTTCTCATCGCAAAAGCCTTTTTAAGAAAAACGACTATTTGGCTGTAAAATAAAAAAGTACTTTTTTAGTATATATAGTTTTTTTGGCAGCCAAAATACAGCTTTTTGAAAAGCTCAAATTTGGAGCTTCTAAAAAAACACTTTTTAAGATAGATTTTTCATATCAATTAATGAGATTATAAGAAAAGCTCTACTAACAAAAGTTTTACTGACAAAAGCTCTATTGATATAAGTCCATCCAAACATGCACTTACAATTGCTCATCACCAAAATTTCGTCAATCCGGCTCATACCATTACCTTCCCCTACAAACAAAGAGGATAGTAAAAAAAAGAATAATCTCTTATGGTTTTTCTTTATGCTTATGATAAGCTCAATTCCAATGTACTTAATATCTTAAAGAGCAAGCTGAAGTAAGAACAGATTAAACCCTAGGCCACTATGGGGCTAGAAAAGCAAACCAAGCATAATTCAAAACATGAACCTAACTCATAGCTCACAAATAAAACATAAATAGTTTATATTATTTGCGTAAAAACAAAAATCAAAGGAGCAACGAGACTCTGAAGATAAATGTCCTACAAACTAATAAGAATAAGAGATGACAAACTAGGAATTTTGTGTTATATTGAATTCACTCTACATCCACATGAATAAGGAATAGATGTCTACAAACTACACAGGAAAATTAGTTCATAGAAGTTCCAGTGAGTTAGAAAACTCGATAGCAAAATTCAAGTTAGGGCTTCAACAGTCATATATTGAAAATGATAAGCCATAGCCATTTGGCTAAAGAACCATTGTCTCGCATTGTTCACATTCACTAATAGAAAGCTTGAATTTTTCACATAGTTCTAACTTCTAACCAGAATTTAATTTTACAAACACTATCCATTGCAATCTATGCCCTGATACTTGTTCTAGGACCTACACTCCTATTGTTTTGATCCACGCAAGCAAAAGGTGCCTTTGTCTATAACAAGCTTAAACTACCTTTCTAGCTTTGTTTTATGAACACCATCAACCTTTATGGAAAACAAAGGTGGCAACTCCACAATATCAAACAATTAGAATTACAATATATAACAACGATGAAACAGAAACTTATCTCAAATTTTCTACAACCAAGATTGTAGTAAACATTTTTTGTCACTATATGTTATGAATTGCAATAAACTTAAATAAAGCATATAAAAATCTCAACACATATCTCAATATGGTATAAATGTAGATACAAGAGAAACTTCACAAAATTGAAGAGTGTTTCTATACATGATGAAACCAAATCATATTTCAGCTTTACAAAATTGAAGTGACAATGTAAAGAGCAATATACATGTGACAGAACAATGTTCAATTTTTTGATACTATGAATACTTACCCATTACATCGTAAAAAGAAAAAGAAAAAGCCAGTTCATAATCAAAGAGCTCAATACTTGGACAAGACAATGCCTAATTTCACCAAAAATTCACAGTTAAACAGACAATGGGCTTTGTAAATGAAAAACCTCAAAATACAGTAAAAAATATTTGTTGGGAAATAATCAAGAAGGGAAGAAGAAAAGAAGCTAATGATTAGCTGACGTCCCTTATTCACCGATACAATGTAGGTGATTTCGTATAATGCATAAATTAAAGCATGAGTAAAACTATGCTAAAAACATACACATAAATAAGGGTGAAGAAGCAAGAGTAGCTCAAGAGGGGAAGAAGAAAAGCAACTATCAAATAATAACTTTACCTGCTGCCCCTATACTCTAGGCATTGATGATAGAGTATGATCTACAATAGGATCAAGAATATAATAAAACATGAGTTGCCATTCATATGAATAACAAGTCCAAACCGTTAACATTATCTGAAGAGTTTATAACTATTATTTTTCCTATCACAAATTCTTGAGCCACAATTCAATTTCCCTATTCTGATTCAACCTAAATTAAGTCCCTAATTAGACAATTAAAGAACCTTAAGAAAAGAAATTTAGCCTAACTTGTTAATTTATCCTTCAATCTTGAATTTTTCACCTAGTTCTAACTTCCAACCACAATTTAATTTTCCAAACACTACCCATTGTAATCTACGCCCTATTACCCGTTGTAGAACACACAATCCGGTTGCTTTGATCAACCATCTCCATGAACTGGCCAATGACTAGAGGCACTGACTGGATCTACTTGGCCTCTTCTTAGGAGTGAAGAAGTTCTCGCCTGAGATTCTTCTATTCGTCTTTGATACACTCTTTTTGTAATTCGATGAACTCAAGCTTCCATTGGATAGACTTGGAGCTGCTATAAAGATCCTCCTTATTGGCGGTGGACAAGTCGGTAAGGTCAAATTTTGTTGCTGAAATCGACAGCGATGGGGCAATGGAGACTGAAGTGCGATGAGGGAGTTACGAAAGTGGAGACTAACTGGAAGAGAAGACGCGGTGAGTAAAGAACAAAAGAACTGATGTCTAGAAATTAAATGAAGAAAAAAGACACCATTTTGTTTCCTTTGATCGAAGTAGAGCTACGTCGTTTTGATTAAGTAAAACAACATTGCACTATCCAAATCTTATCTAAATAAAACGATGTGGTTTTGATTAAGTAAAACAACAATACACTTTATAATTATTAACCAAGTAAAAAGACATCATTTTGCTTAAAAACAAAACAATGTCGTTTTGTTGTTTGATGTTGTTAAGCCTCGAGCCTTGAGAACCAGTCGGGCTGGGCATATTGGTGGGCTATATCGTTTATGTTTTTTTTTGTTCCACTTGAAAGCTTGTATGTGTAATGTGATGCTAATTAGATTTCGCTTACATAATATAATATAATATGGAACTAGAGTAACAATTTCAAATGTTGCATATATAAGATTTTATTGCGACATTTTTTTAATTTTGTTGCCTTTTCTTGTATCTTACAACAAATTATTATTTTTGTTGCTTTTTAATATTATTAAAGGCAACATTTTAAAACCATTACATTATATTAATTTTTAGCAGCATATTTTTAAACTGTTGCAAATTTGTCATTGCCTAAAATATTTTTTTGCAGCAGTGCAGCCTCCCATGACATAACTAGTCTCTATAAATGACTAGATACCTGTTTGAGATACATGTTCCTTTGAATTTTTAGATTAGATCCACCAACTTTTTTCTTTTGTCCATTTTTAGATGATTCCATCGCTGCGAGTAACAATCCGTTTAACTCAAACAGAAATATCCAAGATTGATGAATGTCACGTTAACGTTGTGACATAAATTAGAAACTTAGAATAGTATGTAGTACGTAAAGGAAGAAGGATTCAAGTTGGAAGTTTGAAGGTTAACACCAAAAGTGGGCTTGCAGAACCAAAGTAAATGAGGAACAGACATTTAACCGAAACAGGGATTCAAAGATGATCGGCGACCACGAATAGACAGCAAATCGACCTGACCTTACCATGAAAAGGAAGACACCATTCATTTAAACTCCATATTAATGCCTCCTGCAAAACATCAACTAACCACACACTCCTCTACCAACCCGTATTTACTTCACTCCCTCTCCCTTCTTTTATCTTTTCTTTTGTTATATATAAATAATCACCGCATCCTTTTCAAACGTATCCACGCAACTTTTTAAGCTGTTCTCTCTTTTCCTTAGGGTGTTGTTCGAAAGCAGAGATAGGTATGGAGAAACGCAAGCGCGTTTCGATGCTTGTGTGGATTCTTGTCGTTGGTTTGGTTTCACATAACATGGTTGTCGTCCCTGTAATGGCAAATACCTTTGAAGATCAGAAGAACTACTACTCACCAGACCCAAACGCAAGAAGTCCCCCTTCCGGTCTCTCCGTCTCCCTCTGTACTGTCCTTAACTAACATGTACACACAGCAATACATACACAGCACACAATTGAACTTGGTTCAGTACACATGCAAGTTGGTCATTTTTGCAAGTTTGTTGCGCACGTAATACAGTGTAGTGAAGAAACTAAAAATGTTTTACTTTCATACCCTCCATGGAGTACTATCGTGAATACTTGTGAACTAGCTTCCTGACGTACAAAGACGGGGTAATTGATAAGAGTTGTTTTTGTCTTTGATCTTTTAAATGACAGGTTCACACCGAAGCCCTCCACATGGGTCCGGAGGAGGTAGCTACGGCGGTTCTCCACCTTCTCACGGAAGCCACCACCACCATCCCACACCATCAACCCCATCTCCTGGGAACTGCGAAAACCCACCACCAGACCATAATCCGCCATGTGGAAGTTGCGGTACACCAAGCGTTCCTACGACACCATCAACACCAAGCGTTCCGACACCATCAACACCTCCGAGTGGTGGCGGCAGCTATTATCCTCCAACTCCAACTGGCGGTGGTAGTCCCCCAACACCAGTCATTGATAACCCGCCACCCTCTCCTATAGTTGCTCCAGGCACACCATATAGCCCATCACCTCCATACACTCCTGATCCAAATTCACCATTCTCATGCAAGTAAGTGGATTTACATATTCATAAAAGTAAATGATAATAATCTCATCGTAAACATGAAATCACTTGCATACTAATTAATTTGATTGGTTGGCTTGTAACATGCAGCTACTGGAGGACTCATCCAGGGATCATATGGGGTATATTAGGATGGTGGGGAACATTGGGTAGTGCATTTGGACCTGTGACTAGCTTCCCAGGAGCTGGTGCAAGTACGAGTCTTCTACAAGCACTTTCTAACACTAGAAATGATGGTTACGGCACACTCTACAGAGAAGGCACTGCTTCATTCCTCAACTCCATGATCAACAACAGGTTTCCTTTCACAACAAGGCAAGTTAGAGACAATTTCATTGCTGGACTTGGCTCCAATAAAGCTGCTGCGGCTCAAGGAAATATCTTCAAGCTTGCTAACGAAGGCAAAGTGAAGCCAAGAGCCTGATGAGGACTCGCTTATTTGTTTGCAACTCTATCCATCTTGTGGGTGTGTTTGTTGAGAGCTTCCGTTTCCATATGGTTCAACTTTTAACTAGCTTTTGTTTTCTTCCTGTGCGAGCTCATTAGGATAGTCACCATGTCTTTATATATTGTATCTCAAAATCGAGTGTTTTACCATTTCGTGTGCCTGCTTTGCTAGACTTTCTTTTTATAAAATTAATTAAATCATCGTCTTCATCCTTCTCTAAACTCCCACAAAACGAAAACTTTGTGTAATGAATACTTCAAAATTAATTTAATAAGATTCATTATTTTTGAATTACCATCATTAACCGTTTCACAAGCATAACCGAGTTACATATGTCAGATGAACCATTTTCCACCGTATTAAAAGAATATGGTACTAAGCCATAACCAAATTGCCAAAGAAATAAAGTGAAAATATATAAACAACTTGAATTAATAATGGTTTTGGGCAAAGGTCTTTATCCAGTAAGTGTGAATAAAAGTGTATTGAACTTTTTCAAGTTTATCATTGAATAGATAAAATTATGAAGGAATTCCTGAAAGATAACTACATTGCAGATGTGCATGTAGGCTGAAGCAAAGCAAAAGAAACAGCCGAGGATCAAGAATAGACAATTAATTGACTCGAAGAATAATCTTGACTTCAAATCTTCGTGGATTAAAAAAATAGAAAAGATAAACTATATATTGGTAATCAAAACGTTTGAATCCAAAAACGGAAAATATATGTTAAAAGATAGTGAAAAATTAAAATACAAATGTTAAAATCACATATTCATTTCCAAGTTAAAGATATGAGGGTACCTCTAGATAAAGAAGAAAATGATGCCACATGGAATGATAGAAACATATCTCATGAGAACTAATTGTAGCAATATCGTTGTTGGTATTTGAGCAGAAATTTATTTTATGGAATTGGAGACAAAAAGTTAGACTTTAAATGGAGTTAGACTTTAGACTTTAGAGTTAGAGTTTAACAAAAACTTTAATAGATTCCTTATTCTTAGGTACGAAAACAACTCTCCAAAATGAAAAAATAGATAAAATCATCCTAACGATAAAAACATAAAAATAATTCAAAAGATAAAGTTATCATAATCTAATCTACAAATATTGAGACAGTTTTGAACACTTCTCCTTACCCTAATTTCTGCAAACTCCTAGTTTGTTTCTCAATTTTTTAAATCTAACTTTTGAAAGCACCTTTTTTGGGACTATGCAAAGTAGACATATTTCACCTTCTTTTTGCACTTCCTCAAGAAAAACAACTTAATCTTAAAATGCTTATTCATGCTATAAAAACATGATTGTTTGAGATTGAAATGACAGCTTGATTATATAAAAAAATTGAGTTGACTCAATTTGCTCCATATGTAACTGCAAGGATATTTTTGAGCCAAATTGCTTAATTTACAACAACAATAGTAGTCACATATTCTGCCTCAAATGTGCTTTAAGCCACATCTTATTTTTTTGAATACCATAAAATAGCCCTGAGTCAAAGCTAAAACAATAACCTTTTGTACTCCTCATATCATCAACAGAACCTCCCCAATCACTATTAGAATATCCATGAAGTTTGAAATAACGTGTACTTAATTTCATAATCTATAGTACCTTTGACATATCTCACAATTCTTTTAGCAGCTTAAAGATACACTTCACTTGTGTAATGCATAAATCTTGAAAGCATACTTACTACAAACATAATATCATGTCTAGTTGCAACAAGATATATTAAGCAACCAATTAGGATTATATAATGATGTTCATTCACCTTATCAACTTCATCATCTTTGTCGAACTTTTCCTTGTAGTTTATTCGAGTAGTAGTGCTTTGGCAATCCTCCATATGAAAATTTTTAAGTATTTTCCTTGCTTACTTCTTTCGGTATATGAAGACTCCATCTTTATCTTCACCTCAATTCCCAGAAAATAAGTCATTGAACCAAGGTCAACCATCTCAAATTCTTGGAGGATTTCAACTTTAAACTCCTTTATTAGTTTATCATAATTTCTTGTTATAAGCAAATCATCAACATAAACAAAAATTATGATTAATTTAGCTTTTGTTTGCTTCATATATAATGTAGCTTCACTTAGACTTTTTATGAATCCAAGGTTTTGAATATAATCATCAATTCTACTATACCAAGCTCTACAGACCTATTTAAGATTATATAAGGCCTTTTTTAGCCTATAGACCCTCTCCTCCTGTCCTTTGATTTGAAATCCTTTTGGTTGTTCCAAAAAATGTCTTCCTCCAAATAACCATTTAAGAAAGTAGATTTTAAATCTAAATAGTAAAATTTCCATCCTTTATTCCACAGTCAAGATTAACAACGTTCTAATCATATCAAGCGTGCAACTAGAGCAAATGTTTATGAAAAATCTACTCTAAATACTTGAGAATATCCCTTCACCACTAATCTGGCCTTGTATTTATTTATAGAACCATCTATACTAAGTTTGATTCTATAGATCCATTTAACTCCTATAGGTTGTTTGTGTTATGGTCTATCAACCAATTCCTATGTGTCATTTTTTTAATCATCCTAAGTCTTATTTCATTGAATCTATCCACTTGTCATCCTTCTTAACCTCTTTGACTTATGCAGGAACTAGGACATCAACATTGCTTCCTTTATAAATTTCGGATGAGGGCCTTGTACCTTTGACTTGTATGTCATCTACGACATCATCAAAGTGTTTTGGAACTTTTAAATATTGTCTTTTCATTGGCTTCTTCTAGCTCCATTGTTTGTCCTCCATAAATTTGACATCATTGCCTACAAATTTTTTCTTTTTGTGGTTGAAAAATTCTATAAGCTTTGGAAGTTTTGTTATACCTAATGGAAACTCTTGGTTCAGCAGTTTTATCAAGTTTGTCTCTCTTAAACTGAGGCACATAAGAAAAACAAATACAACAAAAAATTTTGATGTTTTGTAAATCTAGCTTGTAACTAGAACAGGCTTTAAATGGAGTTTTTTTAGATAAAACTCTGATTGACAACCTATTTAGCAAAAATATATTAGTGTTTGTAGCCTTTGTCCATAGTTTCTTTAATAGTCCCTTTTTATGCAACATACAACTTGTTATTTCCATAATACTTTCAATTTTTCTGACTTACACCATTTTGTTATAGGATGTAAAGTGCAATAAGTTGGTGTTCAATACCAGCTTCTTCACAAAATTTGTCAAAGACTTTATTTATGTATTATTTCCTATTATCTGATCTTATTGTATTTAACCTGCAACTACTTTGATTTTCCACAAAGACTTTGCATTTCCAAAATAAATTAGCAACCTCATATTTGGATTTAAAGAAATAAATCCAACTAAATCTAGAGAAATCATATATAAATGTAATATAGTACTTATTACCATTTAAAGATGATGGTTTCTAAGGTCCTCCAACATCTGTGTGCACCAGCTATAAATTGTTTGTTGCTCTCCATATTGTTTAAGGGAATCATTTTTTGACTTTGACAAGCCACACAATCAACTAACTTGTCTTCGAGTAATGAGACATCTCTCACCAAGGCATGTTTCTGCATGTAAAGAAGTTCAACATGATGAAAATATCTAAGCCTCTTGTGCCATAATTCAGCACTGTTCATAATGCTTAAAAAAACTTTGCTCCTCGTCCATTAGATTTAGAGCATAACTTTTAGCTCTCATATTCACCTTAAATGCATCTCTGCCTTTCAAATCTTTGATCAATCAACATTTGTCTTCAAATATGACCTTAAAGCCTTTTTCAATAGCCATGTAACACTAAGTAGATTTTGGTCAATATCGATTAGATATAAGACATCTGTGATATGTTTCAAACAATTCATACTCTCAATAGCTATAGTTCTTTTTCCTTGACTGGGATAAAATCACCATTTTCAATTTTCATCTTAAAAGCAATGGTTTTATCAAGCTCTTTAAAAAGGTTTTGGACATTGGTCATATGGTTTGTGTAGCCTCTATTTATTATCCAAGAATCACTAGAGTTGTTGCTTGTAACAAAGCATGTTGCAACAGAGAGTTAGTCCTCTTGGTTTTGTTCTATGGATACCTTTGCCTCATCAAGTTTGCAGATCTACTCCACATCCCCATATTACTACACTTTTTGTACTTGACATTAGGCCTCCACCAATATTTTCTTTGACAGTAATTTGTCTTTTTGTAGTGTGGACAAGTTATCAAAGCCTTATCCTACTGCTTGTTGAAGCCTTTAAGTTTTTTGTTGCTTTTCCTCTTGTTATTCTTCTTTTTTTGCCTCCTCTTAAGTTTTGTCTTTTATACAAAAAGAACCTTGTACTACCTCCTCTTTATCTCACCATTCTTCTCTACTCTAGTGCCTACAAAGCATTTACTAATTCTCTCAAAGAGACATTAGACAAAATCTTTAGATTCTTCTAACGAAGATATTTTGTATTCATATTTTTCAGGTATAGTGACAAGAATTGTCTGCACAATTCTTTCATCGGGCAATAAGAATTCGTACCTTATTAACAATGTTTAACAACCTATCAGTATAGCCTTTAATAATTTATGTCTCCTTCATGTTTTGTACCTCAAATTCTCTAATCAAGTTGAGCATTTGCATACCTTTGGTTATTTCACTATCTTGATATTCAGATTTGAGATAGTTCCAAATATATTTAGTAGATTATAGATTCATAATTCTTGTAAAAATCACACTTGATGCTACTGAAAAAAGACAAGCTTTCGCCTTGGACTTTTTTATCTTCATCTCTTTGTGATTATTCAGATGTGTCATTGTAGAATTTTTGGATAATTGAAATACTTTCGTAGCATATGGTTACTGTCTCCCTTGGTGGAGACAGATAACAAAACACAAAAATCTTGTGCTTCGTAGTGATTGATTGTTGACCTAACTTATTTTTGTTCTGTCTTCGGATGATAAAAACATAAATTTGTTGTTCCTTTCAAAACCAAAGGACAAAATTTCTTATCTCAGTCTCTGAAACAAAGCACATATGTAACTTCTAGAAATATCCTTCCCCCAATATATAAGCAACTTTCAGAAATTATTATTATTATTATTATTATTATTTATTATAAATTTTGTACTTATTATTATTATTATTTATTATAGTTATTATTATTATTAATTATTGTTATAAATTTTCTACTTATTATTATTCTTTTTATTATTAATTTTATTATACAAAATTAATTATCTTATTATTATTGTTATTATAAA
>JANITW010000002.1:24014233-24035616 GCA_027564335.1 Erythroxylum williamsii | reverse complement strand
TATCATCGAGACGAATATAATTTTATCTGTTTTGTCCATCACAACCAAACACCTCATTGTCTCCAAGTTTTATTTTGTTCTGTCTCCAAATTTTTGTTTCGTTCTGTCTCTACATATAGAAGATAGTAACCATACACAGCGTTCATAATCTTGTTCTATAACCTCCCAAAGATTTAGAGCTTCAAGATGAACAATCATCCCAATAACTCACACTTTATAGTTGTCACCATAAAAAACTGGTGGTACAATAATTATGGATATTGTGTCGATCTCTATTATGGTTTCACTAAACTCACAAATCCCTCTAAATAAAACTCTGATACCAATTTATTGTTGTTAAAGTAGAAGTTTATTTTTTGAGATTATTGGAAACAAGAAGTTATACAGAAAATGATAGTAAACTTCTAGAGCTCTTTAAATAGAGCTAGAGTCTAGAGCTAAAGTTTAACAAAAACTAAAATCCATTCATTATTCTTAGGCATAAATAACAGCTCTATAATCTGAAAAAATAATAAAGTCATCCTAAAAATAAAAAAATAATAATTTAAAAGACAAAGTCATCCTAATTGAATGTACAGAATAAGTTCATCCAGTTTTCAACAATCGTACAAACGGTGGTCTCACCAACCTGTACACAGCGGTCCACACCTTAGGATCATAGCAGTGAGCCATTTTTATTTTCTTTTTTTTTGGGACACAAGCAAAGGCTACATCGAAGTTTGAATTGGTGAGAAGAAATCTTTCAAACTGTCTCATTAATCCACTAAACATCACCGGTTCCCAAGATTATCAACTACGGGTCTACAGTTCATACAATAAACTAAAAAAAGTACGTAGTTTGCTTTAAATCCAAGAAAATAGCTTTAAGTATTGAAAATTGTTGCCCTCTTCATCCTACGTGTTGGCGTAAACATGCCAAAATACATAGATTCATGTATGCAAGCATCCAAGTGCGTTACGGTTGGAACTCTTATCGAAAAGAGCACAAACTCGGCTTGCAATCCTCGATCTCTATTCTAGATCACATTTCTATATAATTTTGTGGCACTTGAACAGTTGAACAACATCATGTCTATGCTACGAGAACAGGTGATCTAAGCAGAAAAAGGATTCAGATTTCCTTTCCATACAGTAGTGTATGATCAAGGTGTTTAAGTAGCTGCAAGTCAGCCAGCGACGTATTCCAAGAAAATTGCAGAGCATTGTTAAATGAAGACAGCTGGGATTTAGGAACTTGTTCGGGATTGACCTTATTCCATGTGGGAATCTGCAAAGGAAGCTGAGGCAGTTGTAGTATTATTGTATGGTTGCTTTGAATACTGGGTTACTTAATTGAATGGCTTTTATGTGGGACAGCAAGAAATGCAGAGACACAAGTTAAATTTACTGCTATAGCCTGTAGCTCTACAGTACAGCCATGAAAATGATTCTCTCACTAGTACTAGTAGTTGGCATCCATTTATGTCTTCTGATTAGGAAGTAGGAGGAGTAGGAGGAGGATGCTGACATTGACATTGATGTAGCAGTTAATGTTTCACTGTCTCCATTAATCCTTGTCTGATCTGATCCATCTCCATCAGCTTCTCGTGACCTCATTTATTTATAATTATACTCCTAGTTCTAGACATACTTCTTCATTTGGTAATCTTAACTCACACATTGAATTACTTGTCTATATATAACATGGTTGATTTAAGATTAAATTAGGGGTTTGATCAAGAAGGCAATAAGGTATGGTTTAGACTTGAATTATTTTTGCCCTGTGTTGTCAGTAGACCAAGAAACGTAACACTCAAAGCACATCAATGAGGTGGCAGCATTCACTTTGATGGGACCTGGACAATAATGGACGATTCTTACAAATTTTCTTGGAATCACTTGAACAAGAAAGCTGCAGGTGTTTTTGTGTTTGTGCTTAAGGGTTTCCAATAATAAGTATATGAATCTACAATACGATTGCATCCATTTGCAATTAAGCGATCAGTTTTGAGTAATTAAGTGGAGCTATAATTCCCCACAGTAAACTCTTAAGTGTTCTAACTGTAAAGGGGAAACTATTGTAGATCTTCTTATTAGGCTTGAAATCCTTTGTCCTTATTTTTACGTACCTATCATGTCTCATTAAATTTAAGCCATTTATTTGTGTAGATTCCACATAAATGAATGACTTGGATCTAATAGGACATAATAAATATACAAAAATAGGGATAAAGGATCATTTCCCCCGTATACTGACCCTAGAAGACCAGAATTTCGGTCACGAGACGTGTAGGTACTTCTTGTTTATACGTCATCTCAAATAATAAGTGGTCACACCGTACTTACTTAAATTAACGGATCCGAGAGATATCACCACTTTAACAGACATCGACTTTAATTGACATTCTTCAGAACATATCACGTTAAGAATTCTAATAATGATAATCTCGATTGAATAAAAATTCAGATCACTCACACTTTCAAGCCATTAAGTTCAAATTCCTAGTCTAAGTTCACAATTGTTTGTCAGTACATAAACGGTTATACCCTCGAGTTTTGTGAAATATGTTCATCATGCATCTGCCACCAGGTTCAGTTATAAATAAAGCCTCGCAGAATTTTCATGTGGGATCTAGAGTAATTTACTATGCCAGGTTCAGTAAGGAAAAGAAAACTTTAGATTATGGGAGTCCCGTGTTACTTCAAATGAGATTCAAACCAACTGGAGATTTTCTGAGACTGCAAACTAGTCATTTCATGATATGCAAATGCAAGATTCAATTCCTCTTGCACATGTTGCAACAACTTTCTATCCAGGTCAATGTTCTTGGTTTCAAGAACGGCCTTTTTCCATCTCGTTGCTCGCCCATCTTTCTTCATATATCCATTCCCATCAATGAAGCCTTTATCTCGAAATAGATTAAATAACTTGGCGGAAACTGTTTGATCGACTCCTGGGATTCTGTCACCTAACAGATTTGGTGACAAGGGGAATTCCATGCATTCCACCTCTGCAACATCAATGCCTTTGTTCTTCATGGTTTCAACAAACTCACTTATCTTTTGCCGCCTTCTCAAATCCTTGGGCATATGCACAAACAGAGTAGGTGGATAGTCCTCACTGATGTCCACTGGATCAAGTATCGCCTCAGCAACCATAAGTGTAATACTACTGAACCTCAAATTAGTTGCAAGAACTGAAACAAAGTGACCACCAGAAGAGGCTCCCAGAGCCACAAGAGGGAGCTTTTCAACCTTATTTCTCTCAATCCACCATCTTATGATGCTTTTAACAATAACTAATTCGTCACCCAATGTCCAGCACCTACCCGCACTGGATATGGTAAGAACAGCATATTTATGAGCAAGAGCATGAAGAACAAGCAACCTTTCCTCAGGCAAACCAATGCAGTTCGGGCAGCTAGGAGATCTGTCCCAAAAATTAATGGCTCTACCATAGCATCCATGAGCCATGAATAGAACTGCTTTTGGTGAATCGGGTATTTGCCATATCACATCTGTTCCATTTCTCATCTCTATGGATGGGTGCAGTTGGACTGCGTCAAAAGTACTTGACTTCTGCACTGGAAAGTCGAATGAATAATGGGTTCTTTTTCCATCATCACAAAAGATCATTACTAGAATCAGGATAGCCAAAACCAGACTCGTGATCATAACTGGCAACCGAGAGTTTTGAAATTTGTGCCATGGCTTTGATCTGGTCCCATGCTTCAGCATCCCTCCAAAACATAAAAATAGCAACCAAAATGTGGCGCTAAAATTTAAATAATCATTAGTCATAGAGAGAATCTACACACTCCCAAGAAAATAAGAACATTTTCTCACAGAATTCTTATTCAGAGCCCCATTCATAAGTTCTAGGGAAAAAAAGAAAATAATGAAAGAAGCAGAAATGGTTTGAATAGAACAGAGATACTAAAGAAATCCACAATCAGAAATTTTCTTCTCGGTTCTTCATTTTAATATTTTTCTCCTCCAGTTTACAATGAGAGTAATCTAGAAATTAAAATCAGTAAACAAAAACTAACCATTTTCATTTTTGAATTAAATTGATCATGGCATTCTTCAGGGTAACATCAAAACTAAGACCTTGGTTTGCAATATTGGAACTTGATAGAGGCATTTCCTATAACAATTACTATTAGAACCTGCCTCACCAACAGACCTGTAAACTTCTATATCAAAATTTCAGAGAATAAAGTAAACAAGTTACATATGCAGTGAATAATACAAGAATCTTGGGAATCAGTTAAAGCAAACTATGAGCTTCTTTCAATTTTAACTCATATGTTTAACACAAAGTAAACACTAAATCTTTAGTTGTTACACATGTCAAACTGAAATCTACGGAAAGGTTACGGTCAGCACTCAACCCTTCATCTCATTTTCAGGCGACAGGCCACTAAACAAGATGATATGCAGAATAACAAAAGAGGCAACTAGATGCAAGGCAACAGAAATGAATGATTACAAAGAAATTCATGGAAAGCTAAGTTAGAATACAAGAAAGGAAGAAAATTAAGGCTTTTATGAAATTTCTGGGGCTATAATATAATACAAAGCAACATATTTAGTATTTCACCAGGTATAGTAAATTAATGTTACAGAAACAACTTAGAAGGGGCGTAGGTCTAATTCAAATATTCTGAACAGTGCAGCAGGTCTAATTACATTCATTACTGTACAGACTACCAGGTTTGCATCAAGCTCTCAAAATTTTGCTTTATCCATCTTTTCACTTTTGTTATCCAAGGTTTAACATTATGGCGGTTCCGTAAGACAATAATGATCAAAATCATTCCCATGAAAACAATAGAATTACTAACTGTATTAGCAAGTAAACCACCATCAAGTTTACTACAGCAGGGTCGCAGTTGGTAAAGCACAGTTTGCTTCAAAGTCACAGCAACAGAACACATTAAGATACTAGTGCTGATAGAGTTTTATAGTACAAAAGTATTGCTCACCCTATTGACAACACCTGTATTATGAGGTGAAAACAAAATTCAAATAGCATTGGTAAAGTTTCTCAAGAAAAAAGTTAATGCGTCAATGCAAATCTAGCATTTCTATTCATGCTTACACACACCCATACCACAATACTCAGTATCTCTTTCGAATCAGGTTTATGAACCGTCGTTTAGTGTAGAAGTAAAGCTGAGTGCAAATAGACCAGCTAAGTCTAGATCTAAAATATCATATTACCAGCACCAAAAAGGATGTTATTTTCTTCTAAATGCAGAAGTTAAAGACAATTAAGCATAAAGAGCACAGAAGGTTTTGCGTTGAAGCGTCTACGCATGGATCTTTTCATGTTCTTTGCTTTGTTTACTGTGCATATAACTAAATTCCTAATTTCTACACAAAGTTTGAACTTTATACAAGAAACAAAACCTTGTTATTGATACATACGACTCCAAATGATATAAGTGTTCAAATTTTGCTGGTGTTACTCTCTCGACCAATCTGCAATCAAAACCATACCTATCTACATCAGAACCAACACCGAACATGAACAGTGCTTCCCCTTGAGAAAAGTAGATAACCAAGATTAAAGGGATGAGAAAAAAGTCAACAAAATCGAGCCCAAAAAATTCAGCCCATCCTAGTTTTTAAATCTTTAATCTGAACATAATCAGACATACCAAATTCACAATTATGGAGATCAAACATAAGAAGTTTCCATTAACCAATAGCATCAACGTAGTTCTGAGTTAGAATGCATCGACTATGAACTACATTTTTACAGAACAGAACCAAATCCAGCTCAGAGAACTTCACAATCAGCAACTAAAACGAAACCGGGAAAGGACTGTTTAACTTACCGGGAACAGTTGATGAAACAAACAAGCGAGAAAGATGAGGTTGAAGAGATGTAACCGAAAGTGAACACCGCGGTTGCTAGCTCTAGCTTTCACGGGTTAAAAACGCTCCATTTTTGTGGATTGAGATATAATGGGTCGTTCATTGGGCCTTGGCCTATTTTCCATGTTAACAGTTACAAGATTTTCAATACGAAGTCTGCTACATTTTCCTTTCCTTTCCTTTCCTTTGGCGTGGAACATGCCCATTGAATAGACCCTCTCTCTCTCTTTCAACCTCGTGAATCTACAGAAAACGCTCAACATTTATAACTTACATACAAGTCAAACTCATATTAACTAAACCTTTTTTTTTAATAATTATTTCTATTAACATACACTGTCAATTCCTAATTATGCAGATTTATACTCCACTCAAAACAAATCCCTCTTGCTCCGTTTCCTTCTAAACCTCCCAATTAAAGATTTTGCATATCTCAAAGCTTCTAAGCTTAAATGCAAAATTCACTACTATTTTTTTATTTTGATAGTTTAATTTTGAATGGATCAATTTTTATAAATTAAAATTAATTAATTAATTTTTATTTAAAACCTTTGTTAATTAAACTTAAAATTATTCGATAGATAATTACGATATCTTTCAATCATATTTTAAAATTTTCAAATTTATTCAATCTTTAACGAATAATTTTAAATTTTTTAATAGATAAAGATAATTTCTTTTAATCATATATTAAATTTCATTAAATCTTAATTTTTTTTAAATATGACAATAATTAAAGTGACGTGAAAACAAATAAAAACATAATTAGTGGTACAAGTTATATATTATATGTGGACAGTTTGCTTGAAACTGCATATGGATGTATAAAAGCATAACCATTAAAGAAAAGTAGATATCAATCCTTTAAATTAATTAATGGTGACGTATAGTAATCAATAATAACTAACAAAACAGCAACACAGAAAAATATAAGAAAAATAAGTGAATGAATTAAAGAGTGATGGGGCATGGGGGTTGTTGCCGTGGAAGCGGATCTATAAATATCACAGTACCTCCCCCACACAGCAACACAATCCCCCTCCTCTTTACCCTTTCCCTCTTCTTTCTCCTTGTCTGTCAGCCTCTTTACATTTGTCTGAGTTCAGAGCTAGCTAGCAACTTGTTTCTTATTTTTTATTTTATTAGTTTAAATTTCTAGAGCTTCTTAACATTCATTTGCTGCAAATAGTCCAAATCTACCAACATTTGTAACTTCAAGTAAGTTACTTTTCAGTGTTTTAAATATGAGTTATCTTAGTTTGTTAAATTGTTGCACTGCTGTCTAATGCTCATTGATCGTGGGTCTCTTTAGATATGGCTCTACATTAATCTAAGCTTTGCCGAGTTAGATCTGGAATACTAGGTAGGCGCATCTTTTCCTTGTGGGGATAGTGGTTTGATAGTCTATATAGACTGCTGCAAAGGCGCGTTATTTTGGTCGCTATCTGCCTGCTTTTTTAACAAGTTCTTATCTTTTTGTTTCGTTCTGCTTTCAATGGATTTGTTGATTCTGTGTTCGAAATTGCTACACGATGGTGCATTGTTTATGACTCTAGGTTTCTGATTTATCTTTATTTATCTTGTTGCTTCTGATTTATTCTTTATGTGGGAATGTGATGCCGAGCAAGATATGTAGTTGATCTCTGTATCTTGCTTGCTACGTCTGCTACGTTTTCTTCAAGGAGACGGTCTCCTTCTGTTTCACAATCAGTTGTTCCTCCCGTCTTTTTGGAGATTCTTAGTTTTCTCGACTAGACAGATTTTCCTTGTGCTTTCTTGACCAATGCTTTTGTTTTGATTTTTGTGTTCATCATCAGCTGAAACTGTTGTTTTCCGCTGTTGCTTCACCGGAGAATTGAAAGGCTGCTAAGATGGACACTCCATACAAACCAAAAAACATCCTCATTACTGGAGCAGCTGGTTTCATCGCGTCCCATGTGTGCAACAGACTTATCCGAAACTATCCCGACTACAAAATTATTGTCCTTGACAAGCTTGATTACTGTTCAAATCTCAAGAACCTCCTCCCTTCACGATCGTCTCCCAACTTCAAGTTCATCAAGGGAGACATTGCGAGTGCTGACCTTGTCAATTTCATACTCCTCACGGAGTCCATTGATACGATCATGCACTTTGCAGCTCAGACCCACGTGGACAACTCATTCGGAAACAGTTTTGAGTTCACTAAAAACAACATTTATGGCACTCACGTTCTTCTCGAGGCCTGCAAAGTCACTGGACAAATCAAGAGATTCATCCATGTGAGCACAGACGAGGTTTATGGAGAGACAGAAGAAGATGCTGTTGTGGGAAACCATGAGGCTTCCCAGCTGCTGCCGACAAATCCATATTCTGCCACAAAAGCTGGCGCAGAGATGCTTGTTATGGCATATGGGCGATCATATGGTTTGCCGGTGATAACTACCAGGGGAAACAATGTTTATGGGCCCAATCAGTTCCCAGAAAAGTTAATTCCGAAATTCATCCTCTTGGCAATGAGGGGAAAGACTCTTCCAATCCATGGTGATGGATCAAATGTGAGGAGTTATCTCTATTGTGAGGATGTTGCTGAGGCATTTGAAGTTGTTCTTCACAAAGGTGAAATTGGCCATGTGTACAATATTGGGACAAAGAAAGAAAGGAGAGTAATTGATGTGGCAAAAGATATTTGCAAGCTTTTTTGTTTGAACCCGGACACTCAGATTAAGTTTGTTGATAATAGGCCTTTCAATGACCAGAGATACTACTTGGATGATCAGAAACTGAAGAGCTTGGGTTGGTCTGAAAGGACCACATGGGAGGAGGGTCTGAGGAAAACCATGGAATGGTATGTTGGCAATCATGATTGGTGGGGGGACGTTTCCGGGGCACTTGTACCTCATCCGAGAATGCTGATGGTGCCCGGAGTTGAAAAAAAATTGGATGGGTCAGATGTAAATGATTCTTCTTCATTACTAATGAAAGCTAATAACACCAAGAACGGAATGGTAATACCCACATCAAAGAATACTCCTGATGAGCATAAGCACTCTCTGAAATTCTTGATTTATGGTAGAACAGGTTGGATAGGAGGGCTTCTTGGGCAGCTTTGCGAGAAGCAGGGTATACCATATGAATATGGAAAGGGACGTCTGGAGAACCGATCACTGCTTTTAGCAGATATTCAGAATGTTAAGCCAACTCATGTTTTCAATGCAGCTGGAGTGACTGGTAGACCCAATGTTGATTGGTGTGAATCTCATAAAACAGAGACTATTAGAGCTAATGTTGCTGGCACATTGACTTTAGCTGATGTCTGCAGAGAGCATAACCTACTGCTTATTAACTATGCAACTGGTTGCATTTTTGAGTATGATGATGCACATCCATTAGGGTCAGGCATAGGGTTCAAGGAGGAAGAGAGAGCCAATTTCACCGGTTCTTTCTATTCCAAGACCAAAGCCATGGTAACTTCTTTGAAATTCCTTTTTCTGTTTCATTTTATGAGTTGAGGAGAAAAACCAAGGTTTTAAATGCTTCACAAATTGTTAGTTAGTTGCATAGGTAATAAAACTTTCCATCTTTATGCCAGGTTGAAGAGCTTTTGAGGGAGTATGATAATGTTTGCACCCTCAGAGTCCGGATGCCAATATCATCTGATCTCACCAATCCGCGTAATTTCATCACAAAGATTTCAAAGTACACCAAAGTGGTTAACATCCCAAACAGCATGACTATCTTGGATGAGCTTCTTCCCATTTCAATTGAGATGGCCAAAAGAAACCTGAGGGGCATATGGAACTTCACAAACCCGGGTGTTGTAAGTCACAATGAGATTCTGGAGATGTACAGGGATTATATTAACCCCAGCTTCAAGTGGGTTAATTTTACTCTGGAGGAACAAGCCAAGGTTATTGTTGCTCCTCGCAGCAATAATGAGTTGGATGCCTCTAAGTTGAAGAAGGAGTTCCCTGAGCTGCTATCAATTAAAGATTCACTGATTAAGCACGTCTTTGAACCCAACAAGAAAACTTAGATGGACATACATGGGACGATCCTCAACTAATCTGGTGGCTGGTGTATTTTTATTTACTAAATCATAGTGTTTCATATTGCTTTGATTCCTCTCTGCAGCTTTGCTTTCACTCGTACTATCTTTTGTACTTGAGTTAATAAATGCATTTGTGAAGCCTTGGATGATAAAAATGTTCAGTTAAAAGTTTCGTGCTCAGACCAATTATCTTGATAGATGCTGTTGAAGAAGGAAACATGGAGAAGAAGACAAAGAGTGAAACTCAAGCATATGCATGTGCTGCTCTTAAAATTTAAACAGCTTTAACGAGAAAATGAGCTGAGGCAGATTCAATTATTTGCAAGTGACATTGAAGCCACACAAACTCATGCCATTGTCAGGTTCTATATGCAAAATCCGATCAAAACAATTTGAGGGGCACAATACAATGCCATTTGACGGAGTCCTACGGTTTGGCCTTTAATTTTCAACTTAATAGATAAATTATTTGCCAATAAATCTAAATTTAATGATAAATTCCATCTTAATCTTAATTTAAAAATTTAGACTCAAGTAATTTTAAAAAAAGTTCAATCTCAATAATTATTATTAACAAATCCACTTCTAAAAGACCTAAAATATTTTCAAGTATTAAAAGTTTCATAAATTCAAAGTTCGACATGGTCGGGTCAAAGTCAATGAGCTAGGTTCTAATTGACCGGACTCTGGGCTGGATCACGAGCCAAATTCTTGGCCCGATCAGGTCATTAGTTGAATCAGCTTGAAGACCTAATGCAACAAAACAACATTTTTTATAAAAAAGAAATACGGTGAGGACCGGGCTACCCTAATTTTGTTGAAATCCTAACTAATTCTAAAGAAATGTAAATGATACAAAATTTTTTATATGATTTATATTTGTCAAAGTATATCAAACTTTATTAAAAATAATATCTTATAATATTATTAAAAGACCTTTTATTAAATTTACGTTTAATTATTTTAATATAATCTGTTATTAAAGTCAAATTAGAACATAAATTTTATCAGATATTTGAAACATGCACAAGTCAGAAAAAGTTCAAGGTTTAGATCAATGTTATTTGGAGTTTTGACATTTGGGTACAGGTCAGAGTAGGTAACATACCTTGTGTCGGTGATAAGATAGGAACAAGACAAGGGCAAATCCGTAATCGACCTATTACCCTGAGATAAAGGGCAACCACCGCATCTGGGTCGTTATCGGTATTCTTGCAATCCCCGCGGCTTTGAACGCGCCGTTTGTTGTGGCCTTTTTTTCCCATCTCCACTTTCCCTGTCTCTTTCTCTCTCCTCCAATTTCTTATTTTTAATCAAATAATGCTTTTTAATTAACTTATGTTTTCAACTGTTTATTAAAAAATTCTATCAACATTAGGTTATCCAATCTTATTAATTAGATATAATATAAGGATAAAGAAATTGCCGAGAATATTATATAAATATGCAAAAGACTAATTTTAAGAATGCTTCTACTCTTCACTCTCACTCATTCACTCTGACGACTACACACAAAATTACAAACTCGTGATCTTCGTCCCAAACAACATATATCATTTCCTCATCCCCTCAATTGTTTATATGCATAAAATAATGAAGTTGTACATATCGAGTACCGGAATTAGGAGAGTCTTGGTTTCCAACTCCCCCACCGGTAAGGCTGTTGCAGAAGGAGGAGGAAGAAGGAGCAGTAGACGGATTACTAGTCGGACGGTGGCGTTTGGGATAATTTTGCTCGTTCTTTTTCTTAGAATTGCCATACTGCTTCTTCAATCTTCCACTCTCGGTATTTTTCTACTCTTCTGTTTCCGCTTCTAACATGTTTGTGTTTTGCTTGACTATGATGATGCCCTGCGTTAATTAAACACAAAAAATATTCATCTTTCAAGTCTACGAACACGCTTCAGTACTGGTCCTGATTTGTTTTACAGATCATCCATTTTTCTGTTTCTGATTCATACATATGCAGATTGTTTGGGACGGAGGTTTCTGGGTGGGGGCGATTCATCTCTGGTAACTCACCCACTCTTACATTTTTACTTTTTTTTTCTTTAATTCTTTGACTGAAAAAATCATCGCTGTTTTTTAAATACTTGACTTTAAAATTTTAATTTTCTTAACCAAAGGTTCATGTGAAATCAAAAGTAAAGCTTTTTAAGATTTACCAAGGTCTCCACGTTAATAATGCATAGTAACTGAAATCACATTGCAGCTTTTTCGGACCATAAAACATAGTTTGTTGGTAGGACCCCACTCTGGGCCTTTAGTCCCTTTTGTTTCTATTTATTCCACTTATTAAAACTTTACGTAACTTTAATTGTCTTTCACATCATCGAGTTACGAATGGCAGTATCGTTAAACTTGACAGGGGTGACGCCATTTTGGTCTTTATGCACATTATTGTTTGGTAAATGCAGAAGGGAAATATAGTGTGCGAATTACGGATAGATACCAGTTGCTTTCGTTTCCACGTGGCCACACGTCCTGCAATAGAACTAGAATTTTTTTTTTTTGAGGGAAATAGAACTAGAATTATTCTTCTGTCCACTTGATTTGGAAATAGAACTTTAAGAAATCATCGAAATTTAGGGCCATACTTATTTTCACAATTCAAGCTACCTACTACCTTCCCCGATGTCTGACTCAGAAAAGAGGATTAATTTTTTAGTTATTAGACTCCAATACGCCAATTATCTCACATGATATTTTCTGTTGAAATTACGATATTATAATTTTATTTTATTAATTTTTATTCATATATGTGAATAAAATTTAATAAAAATACTATAATATCTGATCCTCAATTATGTGCCAAAGGAATTAGCTCTATTTTGCTTGCCAGGGGAAAGGTACTCTGGCAACAGCTTATGACAATTGATCATATCACACGTCAACACGGTTTATTTGGCTCATTCTCGATGCCTGCAAATGGGATTTTGAAAAAGCCCCCAAAAATTAGGGGGTTGAGGCGCTCTTTGCCATTGCTAAGTGCTGACATTAGAAAAACGAATAAAAAATTTCTACCTGAAAATAAGCAAGTGATTGCAAATAAGAAAAGATTTTGGACCGTGATAACATTTTTTTTAGATATGTAATTAATATTTCATGTTTATTTAATACCTGAATGCTCACAACAACTAATTGGAACAATATTAACCTCAAATGGCAGCATTTTCTAGCATTAATGTGCTAATGAATTAGAACAAGGGCTTTAATACGTCTTATATATGTTGATGTCAGTCAAGTTGACCTTAATATTTTGGTTGAATAGAATTGATCTGATGTGATATTACAAATTGTTGGTACATGTACCATGGCAACATGAAGAGGCTGAAAGATGAACTGACAAGAGCTCTGCTGGAAGCAAAGGAAGGTGGCTTTAATGAGGTTCCAATAGAATCATTCAACCAACTTGTCAAAGAAACCACTTCGAAACGGCAAGACGAAGACTTGAAGGCTTTTGCTTTCGGGGTCAAAGCCATGGTATGTACGTACCTGGTAATTACTCACCGCTTTAAATTATTTCTTTCCCACATCCTGCACAACCTTTATCTCCTGTGCCTCGTGGCCCACAAAACATCTACGCGTGGGCGTGGCTTCTCAGCGGAGAGTCTAAATTTTTGTTTAATATTACGGTATTTTATTGAGTCTAATAAATTTTAGTTATTTATTTATGTAAGTCTCATGTAAGTCTTGCATGGATCCTACAAAATAAATGATTGAGATTTCATGAAATATAATAAAACAGAGTAATATTGAACAGAAGATCTTGTCCCCCTAATAGAGGTGTCTACATGTTGTTGTGTAGTCCAAAACTTTCGTTCGCCAGTCCGTTAAGATTATTGTGTTCTTTGGTGTCTGGTTTGTTCTCAACTAGTAATGAAACAAGCCATATGACAATAAATGTTTCCTCTCTGTCACCATGATCCTCTACCAAAAAAACTTTCATTCCTTAAATAACGGAGCACAATTGATTGGACAACCGAGATAAATGTTTTACAATTCTGAACCTGAGGGACTTAATGGGACTTCTAAGCTGAGACCTAATATACAGATTCTTATTGCTTGCTATAACAAACATATTAATTACGAAATGGCTTTTTGGATACAAAGAATGTCGTAGGGATTATTTGCAAAATCACGGGTTTTACTTTACTAAAAATTGGTTCTCCAACCTTGTCAATTTGTTGATATTCATCTACGTACATACAGAACTACAAATGGAAAGGCTTCTCTTTCTAGTAAGTATATTCATCATGAGCACAGCAAGTTGTCCACTTGCTTTTCTATTGTCTTTTGTTAGAGGAAGTCACTTGTACGAGCCATGTTTCCATAAAGACTCACAAAGTTGATCCTCTTGTCTCAACAAGATTAATGATAGACTTTTGCATCTGTTTAAGTGGCTTCCTGGTATTTTACTTGAATATATGTTTGTTTAGGCTGAAGTAGAGCTTTCTAGTCCTATTTGTTTGGATTACCTTGTCCTAATGAGCAGCGGAAGAAACACTGGTACTTTATGACTATTCATAAAATTTAATGGCATTAGATCCAGCCACTGAGACTGGTATTTATGATTAGCATTTAACAGCGTTAGGCCCTGCGATTATGTATTATGAAAGTCAATGAGGAGCTGATATCATGTATTTTTTTAAAGCCATTTATGTTCGTTTTGATTGAGAATTCTGTCTTTGCCTTATCTTTAGCTCCAAATTTCTGAAAAGTCAAACCACATTTATTTTTGCATTCCAATGCAGCTATCCAGGATGGAACACGAGGTCCAGTCGGCCAGACAACGTGAATCAGTTTATTGGCATTTAGCTTCACATAGTGTACCAAAAACTTTACATTGTCTTTGCCTTAAATTGGCAGAAGAGTATGCTGTAAATGCCCTGGCTAGATGCCATTTGCCCTCACCTGAATATGTTTCTCGTCTGTCTAACCCATCTTTCCACCATGTAGTTCTCCTAACTGATAATGTTCTGGCTGCGTCCGTGGTCATATCGTCCACAGTACAAAACGTGGAGAATCCTGAAAAGTTTGTGTTTCACATAGTCACTGATAAGAAAACTTACTCCGCAATGCATGCATGGTTTGCAATTCATCCCATCAAATCAGCTGTTGTGGAAGTCAAAGGATTGCATCAATATGATTGGTCCGAGGAAATCAATGATGGAGTTCAAGATATGGTGACGATTCATCGCCTTATTTGGAACCACCACTGCGACAATTTGAAACAGGACGGCTTCCAGGAAAGAAGACGGCCTAGAAGATGTTTGGAGGTTTTTAATCCTAATAACCTCTCCCTTTTGAATCAACTTCGAATGTATCTCCCAGAGGTACTGCTCAAAAAAGCTAACACAATCTTCTCTGATGGATGGATGATGATATTAACTGCATGGAACATTTAATAATGATTGGTATTCTATGACTTTCATGGGCCACAGCTTTTTCCAGATCTCAACAAGATAGTTTTCTTGGACGATGATGTAGTAGTGCAACATGACTTATCGTCTTTATGGGAATTGGATCTCAATGAGAAAGTTGTTGGTGCAGTTTTTGATTCCTGGTGTGAAGAAAATTGCTGCTTGGGTACAAGATATAAGGACTATTTGAACTTCTCCCACTCAATTATTTCATCTGCCTGCAATGAAAGCGATTTTGCTTGGATTTATGGCATGAATGTCTTTGATCTTGAAGCATGGAGGAGGGTCAACATCACAAGGAATTACCATAAATGGCTGACTCTTGTAAGTACTTCTGCTTCATTGTAATTCTAGTAGTTGGATGGTTAGATTATGGTTGATTTCACTTACCATTGCCTTCTCTCTTTCTTTTTCCCCATTTCACGAAATTATAGTGCTGCTCCAAAATGGATTCAAGGAGTTGAAATATAAATGAAATATTGATAAGCAGAACAAAGGAAACGAAAGCAAAAGAAATCGGCCGTAAGGGCTATTCCATGTACAAACATAAAGTTCACGTCTTTTTCATTAGATTTTTATATAGATAAAAGTCTTACACTAAATTAGGAATTAGATATACACAAATCAAATGTGAGTGAGTGGCATCTCATGATTTATAGCTATGTCAAGAAGTCTACAAAATTAGTTTCGAAAAATACAGTGATTGCTTCTCCATATCATTGGCATTGACATATGAGACAAAGATTGCAGTTTTCGTTGCCGAACATTTGTACGTGTGATCAATTAAAATTCTTCCACAAATAACTATAACCTAGCACTCTGCATGAGGACAAACATTATAGGATTTCGCTAAATACGTACACCAACACATAAGTCTTTAAGTTCACACAAAATTCATTTTCTTTGCTCAATGTCACCATATTTACTTCTTGACTTCTTTGCAGAACCTTAACTCAGGATTAGAATTATGGCAACCAGGGGTGCTTCCTCCAGCCCTGCTTACTTTCAAAGGGTATGTGCATCCTATGGATCCTTCATGGCATGCGGCTGGACTAGGTCACAGACACCGAGAATACCGGAGAGAGATATTGACTGCTGCTGTCTTGCATTTCAGTGGTCCAGCAAAGCCATGGCTTGACATTGCATCACGAGAGGTACGAAGCTTGTGGAATAGGAACCTGAACATTTCAAACAAGTTCATAAGAAAATGTGGATATGTTGGCTGAAAAGATCTCACTCTGACGCATTTGTTTTGACACATCGCAAGAGGGGCATTGTATGAAGCCAGAGGGAAGAAGAGTTTGCCTTCAGTCTCTGCTCACAATAAAGCTCTCTACTGTAGTTATTGTCCATAATACGTAGTAGTTGAAGGTACCACGCATGAGTAGCGCACTAGGTACAAATAGTCAGGAACAGAGTCTTCAACTTGGACAAAACAAGTTAGTGATGCATTAAGCTTATAATAATGATGTAAAAAGCTCATAGCTGGTTTTGGAAACAGTTCTCTCAAACATGATGTGGCTCTTTACTATTACTAAATATCATTAGTATAGTAGGAATATTTTTTAAGGTAATATATTAGTACCAATAAAAAATGGAATAAAAGTTCAATGCAAAGCGGTACTCTAGTTTTTGAATACCAGAAAATGAATGTAACGAGGGAGAAAGGATCATACCAAGAACAAAGGAATTATATCAGCTAGGTTTGCCTGTTAAATTCCTCTGGAGAAACTCTTAATCCTTGTCACAAATTCTATTAGTTCGCTAAGCTGGGACTCAAATTCTCTGTCATTTCTCTCACCATAGTTGCTTCTCTTATCTTTCCAATCAACCTTTGGATAAAGAATTCTTCACTCATTTGAAACATCATGAACATTCTCTGATCTCTCTCCATCCATATCATATAAATTATACTTCTAAATGCCATCTTAAACATATTAAATCTTCTTTTTTAGATCTCTTAATCTTTAGAGCTAAATCAATTATCCTTTATCACTATATGTAACAATGCATATGCAGGGGGATAATATTTGGTTCCATAATTTATAGCAGAATTTATAATTAAAAAATAAGTGATTCATGCACTTTATTCCATCTTTACACAGCACACATATAGGATAAACTTGACAACGTTTTAGGCTATCCTTTGTACCCTATCTGCATTTACTAGCTAGCTATAGGATGAAAGATTTGTAAGAGTTCATGTTATGATTCCAGGCTAGTTCATGCCATGAGACCTTGTCCTGCCTTTCTACAAGTATATCCTTGCATGATTGATTTGTAAATTTTAGAGATTTGTGGTTTAGCCAACTTAAGGTTTCTTCCTTTCTTTGGTTAGGAGAATAGCTTGGGACATTATCCTTGACTCTACTAAAATCCCTTAATGCATGAATTGGTTACCTCCATCTATCTTTAGCTATGATGATTTCTACCTTAGAGTTCACAAGAATGCTTACTTTGAGTGAATCAAACTCTTAAGTCTTGTATAAAGATCCTAAGTTGTGCCAACTTTCAAACCAAAAAGATGTACCCTTGCTATTACCAATGTTGTGTTTGAAAACATGGTTTACCAAGTCCGTAATTTGTAATATTTGTCTAAGGGTTCATAAGGTGCTAAGTTTGGGTTTTTCTTTTCAAATACTATCTCATTTTCACAAATGTGTATGTAGCCATTTTACCTAAAGTAACTCTTTATATGTGTATGGCTTCCATATCCTCTTTAAAAGGAACATTTTGTTTATAACATTAATGGAATTTATTCCAAGATCTTGATTCTCTAGATATAGATCAATCCATTTGACCTTTATCACCCATTTTTTCTCCTCCAACTTCGACCATAGGAACTTCCTTAACATCCTTTTGATTGACTTAATTGTCTCCTTTAGAATTGCTAGGTGAATCCTTCGTTATAAATAGAGTTTGCAAAAGATAGAATTGATTAGTTGTAAACTGCCCTTATAATAGAGAAATCCTTTGCATCAACTACCAAACCTTTATTTATAATATACAATTTGAGTAGAATAATATCTTCTTAGTAATTGATATCTCAAAATACTTAAAAAGGAGTTATTCATATTTGAAGCCCTTGGTAATTTTTAAGAGCTCCTTTGTTGTATTTCACCCAGTTAAAATGTAAAAGCTACTTTTAGAAGGATTATAGCTCAACCCGAAGTAATTCTTTATACATATATAGCTTCTATATCCTCTTTATAAGTAGAATTTTGTTCATAACCTTAATGGAATTTATTCCAAAATACCTGTTCTGAAAACATAGATTAGTTCACTTAATCTTGCTACCCTTTTTTGTTCTCCTTTAGCTCTGACTGTAGGAACTTCATCAACATCCTTTCAATTGACTTAATTATCTCTTTTAGAATCTCTATGTGAATACTCGAATATTTATGGAGATTGCTTAAAATATAATTGATTAGTCGTAAACTGCCAATATAAGATAAACCCATTGCATCAACTACCAAATCCTTTATGTATAAAGTTAATAAATAGTTTACAATCTGAATAACATAATCTCTTTATAGTAATTGAGAATAATCTCTTTGTAGTGATTGAGATCTCAAAATACGTAAAAGGGAGTTATTCATATTGAAGCCATTGGTGATTCCCAAAAGCTCCTCTATTGCATTTTAACTAGCTAAAATGAAAAAAAAATTGCTTTTGAAAGGATTGTAGCTCAACCTTGATATGTCCTTGAACTAATTCGATGATATAGTGAAAACCTTAACAAATTCCTTAATAGCACCATAAAGTAATAGTAAATAAAAAAGATGCCAATTTTAGTTATAATAATACTTAAACCTGGACTCATTGGTAATATTAAATGCAATTAGTTTGGTGAGTGTCTCTATATAGGGTGAACATATATAGAGATAAAAGGATATCTTTACCTAAGACCTTTTGCAGCTTTAAATAGTGTAGTTAGCTCTCCATTGACTAAGGTCGAGTATAAATTAGACGTAACACATTGTATTACCCTATTAGTGAATTTAGAAAGAATCCCTAGGCTTCTAAAGTACTGAATAAGAAATTAGAATTTAGGAAGTCTAAAGCATTGTTGAAATCAATCTTTAGAGCACAGAGTCTTATCTCATTCCTTTTATAGCAACTTTTGAATAATTCTTAGGCAATTAGTATATTTTCACCAATGCTCCTTCTATGGATGAAAATACCCTAACATGGATTGATGATGTCTTGAGAATCACCATTAATCTAGAGGCCAACAACTTAGAAATGACTTTGTAAATTATATTACAATAAGGAATAAGACTATAGTCAAATAAGGTAACATGATTTACAATCTTAAGAATCAAATAAATATAAGTTTTGTTAAGATACATTTAGAAGAATCTAACATTGAAACCAGCAATTTCAAAGGCTTTATTTGAGTTTAAGCTAAAAAGGGCCTTCTTGATCTCACTTTTGGAGAACTCCCTATAAAAGGAAGGAAACATGATTTGCTAAGATGGATTCTATTATGAACTTTGTGTCTTCACTTAATAGACTGATCTTGTCATCAGTACCCAACATACTATTGAAATAATTGAGATCTAGGCCTTTCAAATATTCTTTAATCCTTGGTTATAAAGCTGTATAGTGTTTTTAAGGAAAAATTTTTGTTAACATTTGTCTTAGTTAAAATAGTATTATAGAAAATTTCTTGTTCCTATCTCTATCTTTCATTCAAATAATTATTGACTTCTACTCTATTAAACAATAACGCATCTCTAAAGTTTCAATATATTTTTTATAGCTATTCGTTTAAGAAGTTTGAGAGTTTCATCTATTGGATTAACTTTTAATTGTTCCTAGACATTGTTGAGAGAGTTAAGACTTACTTTTTTGTCCATTCTATAATTGTGCAACTCCTTTTATTCAATTGAATTAATTATGTTTTTACAACCCTTATATTTTGCATATATTTATACCTTTTTATCACCTTGCATTTGGGTGTTTCATGATCTTGTTATAGCTTTTGTTGAATCTAAGAACCTTTAAAAGAAAATTGTTAAATTTAGGGTGCTTTCCTTTTCAATATTTTCTCATTTAAATGAAATTCTATGGGTATGTAATATGAACGAAGAGAATTGTTAAAGTGAGTAAAATTATAGAGATAGCTTATCATCTAGAGGGAGTTAATGAGGCACCTATCAAACTTTTTTTAATAAAAACCAACTTCTGAATTGTTTATGATTTCAAGAAATAGCGGTTGCTACTATGTTTGGGATTAGTTACACTAGCATTATTGATGTATTTAGTGAAATCTTAATTGCCACTTTTCTATTTAGATCGTTGCACATAAACCCCTTATGCTAATACAATTTATTTTGTAATTACTTAAACATTCCTTTCATTGAATTATTCTCACACTGCAATTAATTAAGCAGTCCTTTCATTAAGTTATTCAGTCACTTTTGAGTGGTTTGTATTTCACAGTTATTATTCCCTTCTCTCTTCCAAATAAGATGAATTGTCTAACTTCTATTCTCATGGAAAATGTTGCTAACTTTACTATCTCGAATTAGGTTAAAATCAGTAAAGACTAAATGTACTACATAATGAGAAGTTTAAAAATATTAGTACCATTAATTTTTTTTCTAATGTTTTTACTAGTTGGATTATTTGTAGTTTGTGACAAGTGACAAGTGTCAAAAATGTCATTTCAAAAAGAGCATCTAATTAATAGTGAGAAAGCTCCAAAAAGTGAATAATAGATTAAAAAAGCAAAAAAAAGCTAAAAAGTTGTAAGAACAACAAAAGTTGCTAAAGCTTATATGTAACACCCCACTCCCGCATGACCCGAACCCGACATCGATGGTGATATCCGAGTCCGTGTCCTGCGAGGGTGGCGTGCTACATCATTCAGTCCAAACTCAGTATAATTTTTTTTTGAAAACGCAAACATACACTATGCAGAAATCAATTAACATACACAATCACCAGTAAGTACAATGACAACGGGGGCCCTTTTCATAGATACAAATTAATTTAGTCCGTTGACTTTACAAATTGACCTAATCATTTGTACAAAAATTCAGAAAATACAATTTTAT
>JANITW010000002.1:23761729-23784144 GCA_027564335.1 Erythroxylum williamsii | reverse complement strand
AAGAAGACAGAAGAAATCGAATCAATCTTCAAAATCACGAAAAGTTCAGTTGCGAAGAAAGCTTCAATTAAACGAAACCAAGACGCACCAAACAAAGACAAAAAAAAAACAAAAAGAGAGAAAAACTTCGGATTTGAATCTCCCGATCGAAAAACAAGAAGAAGAAGAAAAATATATCAAGAAAACCACAAGAGACAGTAAAATAAGAAAGAAGTAGTACCATCATATACCCAAATGCAAACAACCGAATAATGACAGGAGACACGGAACCCAGATCCAAAATGAGAAGAGAGGAGATTGAACCCAAAAGGCAACAATGGAAGAACAAATGAAGAGAAAACTAACCTCAGCCGCCACGAACCACATACCAGTGCGAAGAGCGTTGGGAGAAAGAGACGGTAGTGAAGCGATTTGGGAGAAACGGTAGACAATAGAGAATACGGGTGATAGGTTTCGACGTTGTAATGGGGGTAATGTAGTAATTGCATTTTGGGTTTAGTTTCCATCCCGGGACATGAAAAATTGTACCATAATCTGTAGAGGTACACAAAATCACCATCCCCATATTCCTGAGATGGGGACAAAAATCGTGGAGACATAAAGCAAACACTTCATAGATGGAATTTTTTATCTTCGTCTGTTGTCCCCGCCAATGAGGACAGCAACTAAACACTGCGTAACCAAACACTACGTTAGTGTCTTCTACATGAAAGCCATTTGTTGTCTACGCTTTTCTACATGAAAGCCATTTGTCATAAATCGTATATAACCAAAATTAATAACAAATAACAGTGTTGAGAAAAATTAGGTCGGTCTAGGGTTTCTCTCTCTAGAAGTGCCACTGAGCTGATACTTACAGATTCCTTTCTGTTTCTTCAGGTACGCTGCTACTACAGACATCGCTACTCTACCTCCCTCTCTTTTCTTCTCGTGGATCCATCAACTTGTTTTTATTTATTTATTTAAGAAGTTGTTCTGGTCGATGCATTTGTCAACATTGTCGACTGCTTCCCCTTTTGTCTTTGCATATACCGCCATCTACTTTGTTACGCTTTTCCGCTTGGGTGTATCAAAGCGTGATATAAGAACTTAAAAAAGGGATTCATGGTTATTACTTATCAGACTTAAAGCTTCATTATTTTGGATTTGTTTTTGTTTGATTGATATCAATAGTTGCAAACTGTAAGGTCTGACTTGGGTAGATGTCAGAGGGAGTTGGAAAGTTCACTATTTCAATCACTAACTGAATCTAGATTTGGAGTTCTTTATGTAGATGAGTTTCGAAAACAACTCTAGTTAATAAACCAGTACTGAGCATGTAAAGTGTTAACTGATGATACTGTTTTATCCACTGCTTCCGAAGAACAAAACTTATATTACTCATGTTTCTACTAACACCTTGGATTGTCTTCTGTTTTCTGTATTTGGGTTTATGTAGTTGCTTCTAAGTTATTAAGTAGTTGCCACCAGGGTAACAAAATCTTGAAGCAACGACTTGCAGTCTAATCCTCGGAAAATACTGGTTCGTTTAATACTTTAAGCTTATAAGCCATTTCGTCCTTTTGTTAGACCCAAGTCAAGTGTATGAAGTAAAAGTTGAAATCTTGTGCTAGGTTGGGAATTACGTAAGATGAAAATCCATCAGTCCTTTGTAGTCATCTGCTAAGTGTTCCATTGGGTTGGCTGATTTCTTAGGTTCAGATATATGTACGAGTTACTGCAGAATTTCTTCACTGACCCTCTTGCTCTCTGTGGTAATCGACTGGCGTGTGGAGATTGACATTCTGATGAACTTCACTGCTAATTGAGAGTTCTCGTTTGTTTAATTTTTTTTAAATTGATTAATTCTATTTTTGTGTTCTTTAACCACAGATCTGAAGCATAATAGAAGGAAATAGAGTGTATATGAAATTCTCTATTCACTAATATTCAACCCAAATTCAGATAGACAAGTACGGTTATGCCCGATATGGAAATTGAAAATTCTTCCGTATCACGAGCTGAAGAAATCAAAGTTCTGGCTAATGAAGCATTTAAGGGTAATAATCCATTCTTATGCAATCGTTTCTGATGTGTTCTTCAAAATCTTGAATGTTAGTGAATTACTTTGTAATGTATTCATCTCAGTGGAAACAATAGTGTGCTAAGCAGTCTAAAGGTGCTTAATTCACAAGAGTAGTGTGGTTGGCGTTTAAATTCTAACAGACAATTGATTTATGCATGCTGTTCAACATTGCTAATTACTGTCAGTTCACTTCCAGTTCACAAGTATGCTCAGGCTATTGATCTATATTCAAAAGCAATTGAAATAAATGAACACAATGCCGTCTACTGGGCTAATCGTGCATTGGCCCACACTAAACTGGAGGAGTATGGAAGTGCAATACAGGATGCTTCAAAGGCTATTGAAGTCGATCCAAAGTACTCTAAGGCAAGGATTCTATGATGAGTATGGTGGTATATGAGGATTAGAATGTCAACACACTTGATTTGATGATTGTACAATTTACAGGGTTATTATAGGCGAGGTGCTGCTTATCTTGCAATGGGAAAATTTAAAGAAGCACTGAAGGATTTCCAACAGGTATATCTTTCACTCGGTTTTTTTAAAATCTGTTTTTATGACATTGGCTTCCATCTGGCGGGTATTCCCAATTGGAAAAGCCAGTTGGACTTTTATGAAAAGTAACTCCATCCTACAGTGTGTAATAACTCTACCTACTCATGAGATGAAAACATATCCCAAACCCATGAGAGGCTTCATCATCTTTCGAAATTTCATAAATGAAAAAAAAGAAAAGAAAAGCTAGAAAAGTTACTGCTTAGCAGAATGTGGAGATGCTGAGGATTTTTAACTGGAGGAAGGATATTTGAAGTTAGGGCATTAACAAGGAATGTACTCGAAGGTTTGCTATAAAGGATTCCTAAGTGTACAAGGGTGCATATTGTATTTCTGACATGGGAGAGCTAATCATTTTTAAGGAACTTGAAAGACTTTTGATGGCTCTTTTTAGATTCTTTTCCAATTTCACATCTTGTCTTTGACTTCCCTGGTACTTCGTAAGATATTTGGGTTTTCTTTTCTTTTTTTTTTTTGTGAGAGTTGAGGGAATGCCTGATGAAATGTTGTTTCTTCATGCAATCCTGGTACATGGTGCTCATTGAAATGTATTAAATTTAGGTGAAGAAACTCTGTCCTAATGACCCTGATGCCGCCAAGAAACTAAAGGAATGTGAAAAGGCTGTTATGAAACTTAAGTTTGAAGAAGCGATTTCTGTACCCGAGTCTGAAAGACGCTCAATAGCTGATTCTATTGATTTTCACTCTATAGGTACTGATCTTTTTTGAACTTGGTTTTTTCCCTTTTTTTTCTGCTGGCAATGCATAATGGGCTTTGCAAGTGAATTAAACTTGAAGGCAGTATGGAGGGAGATAGATGTATGCATTCTTGACATATCCCCATTCTACTTGTGATTTGTGCTAATCCATTTGTGACTCAGTAGAGTTGGGTTGACTACTTTTTGATTAGGTGAGTTATTGGGTTAGTGGTATGAAGTATCTCTATTACTCCAATTAGGAACTTGGAAATTTTTAAAAGTTCTTCACATTATACGGCATGCAATTCCTCAAAAGATTTTGATTTTACTTCTTAGTTAGTGGGATTTACCATCAGCTAGTTTAGTAAGTTGGACCAGGTCTTTTATGTTTTTATTTTGTGAAATGTGACCTTTAGGTATTAGCTTTATCAACTTAATTTGCTCTCTAAGCTTGAACAGCATGAATTTTGTGATTATGTTGTTTTTGTATTGCCTACTAAATTTAATTTCATTATGTTCACTATATATCTCATCATAGGCACTGGCCCCAGTTCATCATCTGTGCCCACCCAATTGATCATAGCACCAGTAGCAGTAGCAGTTGTGGCCGCTGCAATGATGTTGGTGGGAATAGCAAGAGTTCCAGTGGTGGTGGTAGTACTGATGGTGATACTGGCGGTCCTAGGTGGATATTGGTGGGTTTGCTGCAGGGGTAGTGGTTTGACTGGTTTCTTTAACAAGAGACGAGTACTTAATCTAGGTTTGGGTTCATGGTTAATAAATACTACGGTTGCAACCTGTTTGAATAATTTCTAATTCCATAATGGATAATTTGCATATAAAATTTTAGAGAATTCATCGTTTGCTTCTCCCTTTTCAAAAGGTTTCCTAAACCTTTGGGTCCTAGAAATGGATTATCATGTTATAAACAACCGATTGACGTTTTTAGTGTGATGTCAAAGGATAGGAGTGCAATAAGGAAGAAAGACTTTGAATTTTTTTTGTTTTGTGAGTAGTACCAAGCACCATTTTATAATATTAAGTAATTAACAGTTCATGATTTTCTTTGCATGGTTTTGCCACTGAATTTTTATACTGAAGCTCATAGAGAAGAGACCGAGTTCTATGGAAGGGACTGAAAACGGAATGCCATAAGTTGATATTTCAAGAAGTCTTATATTTTAGTTGAGTCATTGTTTCTTTGTGGGAAAGAAAAAGGCAATATTGCATGTCTGTTTGATGAACAGGTGCACCCTGTAAGGATCCTTCAGCTTTAAAGTAGACTGGTTGGGAGGAATTTCTTGCTAATCTAACCTTCAAAATGTGGAAAAAGACTTTGATGTTAACTTTTTCATGCAGAAGGTATTCTGCACTCTTGGACCTTAGAGCTGTAGGAACAAGTGCATTTATTTCAGATTTGTCAGATTTTTTGGGCTATATCAAGCTTGGTTGATGGAGAAGCTACCTACAGAGTTCAACTCTTGTATGGATAGGGTTAAAGATATTTCGTCCTAAATTTCTATTAGTCTTAAGGGAACACAATAGGAGGCTTTTTATCTCTTACTCAATTCCTAGAGTAAATTGTTGAAAAAGAACAAGAAGGGAAAAATATATATATTTTTATTGACTAATTGGAATTGACTAGGAAAGTAGGGAAATACTTTTTTTTTCCCTTGAAGTCAACTTTGTCCTGCATTGAAGTTTCTGACAGCTCCATATACTTGTAAGTAGTCTGCAGTATAATGTAAGTCTGGAAATAATACAGCTAGAAAATAAAAAGATGTATAGATTGATAGGGAAATAAAAGCTTCTAGGATCCCAAAGAGCTATTGGAAAATTGAGGTCTGTGCCTTTGTACCGTGGTCCGAGCTTTATCACCCAGGAATGGCATTCTTGCATCCAACTCTCTGTTTCTTCCCTTTTGCTGCTTGGATGATTGTCGGACTGGATGAGTAAAAGCTTCTTCTTGTCTGTTTATGACGAACACAAATCTGTTGTCATTTCAGATGTGGAGCCACAATATTCTGGTGCAAGGATTGAGGGCGATAATGTTACGTTGGATTTTGTGAAAAGAATGATGGATGACTTCAAGAATCAGAAGTGTTTACACAAACGGTACGGCTACCAGGGATTAATCATGAATTTATTTATTCTACAATGCTTAAAGATTCCATTTTGAACACTTCTCGAAAATGTTGTAGATATGCTTTCCAAATCGTCTTACAAACTAGAGAGATGTTGCAAGCACTGCCTTCTCTTGTTGATATAAATATCCCTGATGGCAAACATTTCACTGTTTGTGGTGATGTACATGGTCAGGTAATTATATTGCCAGTGCAATTTGAAAGTACCAGAAGTCTTTACTATGCACTAGATGATACTTTCTTGTTATAGTACTCTCTTTCATGCGAAGGAGTATTGTGTACTTTCAGAATATAGCTCATGGATGGAGTTGTTTTGTGAATAACCTGGTTACATGTTTCATGGTTATCGTCTATGAGTATTTTGTGTATAAGTATGAGCCTAACTGCCATAAAACTGTGATTCCTCATTTTTTAACTTGTAATCTCAATATACTTTGACATTGTTGCATCTGCCTGAGAATTCTATCCCAAGTTGTCCTGCACCACAAGGCTAATTTTTCTTATGTTTAATTTCTACGGTTTCAACCATAATGATTGAAACCATCTACATTTTTGTTGTTATGAGTAAATATTATAGGCTAGCTGAACGTATACTTTCACTGTTATGCTTGATCAGTTGTATGCTATTGAAGGAGCAGTTTCTTATTCGTTTTTCCTCTTCACATTCTATTTGCATATTCTATTTCTCAGGAAGTATAATACTGAGTTGTTGTTAGTTGCATGAGATGATGTCATCTACTCTAGGTTCATGAGTGTTCTTTTGTAATATTTTATTGAAGATGGTTCGTTTTGTTGTACCATTGTTGCAGTTCTATGACCTGCTAAATATTTTTGAGCTTAATGGGCTTCCATCAGAAGAGAACCCGTACCTGTTCAATGGTGACTTTGTTGATAGGGGATCATTTTCTTTGGAGGTCATCCTCACATTGTTTGCATTTAAGTGCATGTGTCCAACAGGTGAATCCTCTTTGTTTGCTGATTTTTCAGAAGTTCTTTAAAATTCTCTGAAGAAAAATAATTCCGTTCCTTTCTTCATGTTCAGAACATGTTCTTTATGCTGCTTGTTTCACTCTGGCCTTTCTTGTGAATAATTTTGAAACATCACAAGATGCATTACTCATTTGTAAAATTTTCAGCTATATACCTTTCCCGAGGAAACCATGAAAGCAAGAGCATGAACAAGATATATGGTTTTGAGGGTGAGGTCAGATCCAAGTTGAGCGAGACATTTGTGGAACTGTTTGCAGAAGTCTTCTGTTGCTTACCTTTGGCACATGTCCTGAATAGGAAGATATTTGTTGTTCACGGAGGTCTTTTTAGTGTTGATGGTGTGAAGCTAGAAGACATCAAAGCCATTGATCGCTTCCGAGAACCCCCAGAGGAAGGTAATTTGCATGCCATCTTTCCTTTTCCTTTTCCTTTTCTTTTTCCTCTCTTTGGTAGAACTTCACATTATTGATCCAAAGGCTGAATTCGACAAAAAACCGTTTGTTCTCATTTATTCTTTAGTCGTTACTGCTGCTTTCTAATTATTTAGACATGTCATGGGCCCTGGTTCGTTGAGGTGGAAGGGTGGTTGGATTGAGGCTGTTTCTTGAAGTCTGGAGAGGAGGATGGTTGACGTGAGCTACTAATTAATATAGGAGTACAAACATAAACCTTCTGTAGATATCAGTGACTTAATATCTAAATCAATTTTATTCTGTATATGTTCAAAGAAATGCACAATCTGTTTTCCTGTTTCTTGGTTGCAATAAGTCTTTGTGATTGATGAGAGAACTGTTTTGTATTATGATATTCTTCTTTAATTCACTTAGCTTAAGTTGACAGTTAAAAAAACCTATGATGTTTCCTCAGATACTACAGTTATTTTAACAACTAATCCATGAATGTTAGCTTCAAGATAAAATTATTATTCCTTCTATATCTTCTTTTTTCTCCCTCTCTTTTTTTGTTTTTTGAATTTCAACCTGTATAAACTGTCGTATTCAGTTGTGTTATGGCAGTTGATTTATCCTTGTCAGGTTGAGCATAAGTATACAAATGTGTTTTATGTAGACAATGTGGCAGTATGGAATTTAGCTATCAATCGTAACATGCAACAGTTAGTTATCTGGAATATGTATACATTATTTCCCTTGTTCATTCACCTATTATCAGGGTTAATGTGTGAATTGCTCTGGAGTGATCCACAACCTTTACCCGGAAGGGGTCCTAGCAAGCGAGGTGTAGGCCTCTCATTTGGAGGAGATGTGACAAAGAAGTTCTTACAAGAAAATAATCTAGGTACATTTGTCTGATAAGATAGGCAGGAAAATATTTTTAAGACAACCTTTTTGTGCTCCACTTGGTTCTGATACATTTGTCAATTGACAGAGTTAGTTGTGCGATCTCATGAGGTAAAGGATGAAGGCTATGAAATTGAGCATGACGGAAAACTTATAACTGTGTTTTCTGCACCAAATTATTGTGATCAGGTAACTTACTAAGTACTGTTAAATTTGTTAGGTAGAGATCTGCATTGCAATTTCCTTTGTTCTTTTCTTCCTTGAACTTGATTAAGTTATAAGAGCAACTTAGATGCAGAAAATGTTTTAACGGGTAAGTTATGGGGACTACTCTTTTCTGAACTAAGCTTTTGGTTTTGTGTGACTTCAGGTCATCGACTTTTTTCATTGTGTAATAACTGATTTTCGCACGCTTTTAATTGATCGTCTCCATACACAATGTTCATCTCCCGCTCTCCTCTAACTCTTGAACCCAACATTTTTCCTCAATATTTCTGGAAACTTTGATGCAGATGAATGATTGTTAGCAGATTGCTTGGTAAATAAGGTCAATAAGACTGTGTGACTGCTCAGTAAAATTAGGTCAAAAAGACTCTGTATGAATGGGATAGGCACCCTCAAAAGCAAAACCTGGCAAAGTACTTGCTATGTCTCTCTATATGTTCAGATTGTATGATTCATTAGTTAATAAGTTTACTCATATCATCTGTCTAATACTCAGTGCCATTGTCAACCTCTATAACTTCTTTGTGATAGCAGCACATTATAAGAGTCGCACAATTGTGGTGTCTTCGAGTTGTACAATATATGGGGGAAGAGACTGCAAATTCTTTTATTCAGATACAAAATTGTCCAGTCTCTTTCATAGCTTCTCCTTAACTATGTTTTTATTTTTGGTTGTGACTGAACGACACATAAGTTGTTGTTATTACTTATCTTATTTAGAAGAGTGTAAATTACATCATTGTTTATTTCTCTTAGTGATTTGGATACACCTTTGGTAATGATGCATGGTTTGTTGAGAACTGCTTGTTTATTGAATTATGCAGATGGGCAATAAGGGTGCTTTTATTCGATTTGAAGCCCCTGATTTAAAGCCAGATATTGTTACGTTTTCCGCAGTGGTCAGTTGCTTTGTTTTAATATATATAGTTTTATCATAGAGGTAGGGTTTTATGTTGTGGATGTTGAATATTGGTTTCTTTGAAACTTGCAGCCTCACCCCGACGTGAAGCCAATGGCATATGCAAACAACTTCCTTCGTATGTTCTCATAGTTTATACACCTAAGTGGAAGGGCCAGGCCAAGCTTGTATCATTCTTCACATACTACTGCTTTGCAAGGCAACGGAGATGAGTTGGTTCATGTTTAGATCATTCAGCTTCCTGAAGTTGTGATATTTTGTTTTTTGACTTCTGCTCTGCTTTTTACCATTTGATAGCATCTCCCGTCATTTTATCCTCTCTAGTCCCAGTTTAAAGGGAGAGTGGCACGAAAGTTGGTGCCTTTGTAAAATGTACAAAAACCTTTTCTATGTGCTTATTTAAGTACCATTTTGTTCTTGTTTCAAACGTTTTGGTTTTATGTTAATCTTTCTCATGCATAGCTCCTAATCCTAGATTCCATCTAATTTCATTTCATGCATGCTCATTTTGGAAATAAACAAATGAAGGGATTCGTTTTCGGGTAAATGTTTAGTAAAAAATTGAAAATATTATCTAATTGCTGTTGTCCAATGACATATAACGAGAGAAAAAAAAGAGTAAAAGCTGATCAGTATGCACTTCAAACATACAAATAAATCTCTCACTTGGGATGCATAAAAAAGTAATATAATATGGAGTAGCATGTGGCATGGATTAAGTGAAGTGGATATGAAATAAAAATAAAATGACCCAACCCAGCAGTGACTGATGTTGACACTTTCTCCCTGCCTTTGGCTGGGCGTTAGATTACCGAAGTGAAAATAAAAATACAGGGGCGTCGACTCGAGTCGGAACTGGCAACGACATAGTCGTTTTGAGGAGAGAGAGAGGCCATTGAGAGTGACTTCGATTTCAATTCAGCCAAATCGATGGAATTGAGTTTGGGTGAGTGCGAGTCGTCGTTTTTACGAGCAACCTTAGCAGCATCAGTGTCTTCTCTTTTTTTTTTTTCATGAATTTTATTTTTATGTTCATGTCGTCGTCGTCACCACCATTTGTCAATGCTTCATACACACTGACTAACCTCTCTTCCTTTTTTCAAATTAATATATCAATCTATTTCGCCTGTTTTGTTTCGTTCTAAATAATTGAGCAGAATGTGTTGAGATGTTGAAAATTGTTTCTTGCGATTTAGGTTTTTATCTCTGGGTTCAAAACCAAGCTTGTTAAATGCGGGTTCTGGCTTTGTTCTTTGCACTTGTTCTGGTCACATAGCACAAACGCGAGTGCCCTTCAACGAAAATCTCAAAAAAAAAAAAAAACTATGCCTTTGCTTGTTTCTTTGATCCGATGCCAATGCGGAACTATACATCTCAACAATGACATAGGTGTCAGTCACTGTGCTTTGAAGTTTTCGAAAGAAAGATTTCTTAAATATATATATTTAGTGCGTTACAATGTTGTTTCTTTGTGTTAATGAGAGCTTATAGTTTCTGTATTGCTTGGATGGATTGTGTTAGTTTAGGCTTGGTTTAGCAGCATTTCAAATGGAGATTTCTGAAACCTGCTGTGGACCAACCGATGGTGTTCTTCCTTTAATGGATACTGATGCAAACAATCCTGGCCCCATTGATCCTTCCGTACTTTACGATCAAGATAACCATGTCTCCTCGGCTATTTGGGAGGGGCAGGTAAATTAAAATTTACCATCAAAGTAACTTCCAGACCTCATTACCTTGCTGACTGATCATTCATGCCCATTACATTGTGTTTTAGGAGCGTGGTGTGCTTAGATGCCATGAACACACTTCAAAGCTTGGGGAATGGAGGCTCACGCAAAAGCAGATTGAATTGGTGGAGAAGGCAGGGTTTGGTTATCTAAGACTGCTTCCTTCCATCAGTCTGGACAATCCACTCATTTCTGCACTTGTTGAGAGGTGGAGGAAAGAAACAAATACCTTTCACTTGACGGTTGGAGAAATGACCATAACCCTCAAAGATGTTGCGTTGCTACTTGGTTTGCCGATTGATGGTTTACCTGTTCTGGGCATTACATATACTTCATGCAAATCAGTTTGTGAAAGATATCTAGGAAGAGTACCAGAAGCTGGGTACAAGAGTGGTGGCATGGTAAAACTCAGCTGGCTGAAGGAGTACTTTTCCCAGTGTCCTGAAGATGCACCATTAGAAGAGGTTGAGCATTTCACACGTGCTTACCTTCTCTACCTTGTAGGAAGTACAATATTTTCAACTACTACTGGGAACAAGGTCCCTGTTATGTACCTACCTCTGTTTGAGGATTTCGAGAAAGCTGGAAAGTATGCATGGGGTGCAGCAGCATTGGCCTTTTTGTATAGATCACTAGGGAAAGCATCTCTTAAATCTCAGAGTACCATTAGCGGTTGCTTGACTTTATTACAGGTAAGCTATATCTGAGTTTTCTTTTCTTTCCTTGTTTTCGGGTTGTGTTGGAATGATTGAATTGTCAAACATGACACTGCAGCTTCCTGTATTAAGAGTTATCGTGATGAGGCTGATCATTCATTTTCCTTTGCAGTGCTGGAGTTATTTTCACCTTAATATTGGTCGACCAAAGTTTTATCAGGAGCCACTCCATGACTGTTTTCCGTTTGTACTTAGGTGGAAGGGGAAACAGAGTGCTTCAACAGTGAAAAGGGACTTAATTTTTTATCGCAAGGCATTGGACTTGCTAGAGCCGTACGATGTGAGTTCAAAACATGTTCAATTTGATTTCTTTCTGTATGGAAGTATAATGTATGATACATCTGATTGTTGGTTTTTGTGCTAACATGATTTTCCTTATAGGTGGAGTGGCTTCCTTATCAGAATTTGAATGGTACATTATTACCAGAAAGTGTAAGAAATAGCCTGATTTTGGGGAGGTCACAGACAATGTTAATCTGCTTTGACAAGGCAGAAAGACACCTTCCAGATCGTTGCCTACGTCAACAAAATATGCTTCAAGGAATCCCAGAAGATGTGCAACAATGGGAGAGAAAGAGTCGTGGAGTTGACAGTGGTATTGATTTGTCTGAAAAGATGGTATCAGAGCTTAATGAATGGTCTGCTCGTAGGCTTCATATTCTCCAGGGTGGTAGTGGTGTTGATGAAAGTGAATACATGTACTGGTATTTGAGAATCACACGTAAGTTTGTGGGAAGGCCAGTGTCTCCCTTGCCTCACATCCAGAGAACAATAAAGTTCAGAACCAAAAAGAAGAGAATGGTAAATCTCTGCTTAGTCGATTGATGTATACTTGCAATAATAACTAACAATCAGTTTTTCTTTTTTTCCTTGATAACAAATTGTAGAATGCTGGCTTAAGAGATATAGCACATATAGCTGATACATTCCTGATAAATGGGTTGGATGCCCAACAGATAGAGTCAATATCAAGGATCAGGGCCATTGCCCATAATTGTTTAGGGGACCAAGTTGAGATTGCGTGCCTACCGTCAACCTCGTCACAAACTTATCAGGGAAAAAGAATCAGGGAAAAGGAGCGTGTTAGAAGGAACACTAATGAAAAACATAATCGGGATGCTTTAAATCAACTTCAAACAATTGGAGAGGGTGATGAAACAGAGGGTTATGTTGGGTCTGGTAACAATGTTGGGTCTGGTAACATGCAGTTGTGTCACAGTAAGGTTGAATCTAATGAGCCAGTAATTCATCAACCACATGCTAATTTGGGGAAGAGGGTGCGGAGAAAAGAAAGAGAAAAAATGAAGACAAACCAAAAGCGGAGATGGAAGGACAGTTCAGTACAATGCGATGCAGATAGTGATGAATTGCTTTCTGAATTCTGCAATGCAACCATCAAGGATGATCTGATCCTTTCATCTCACACTGATTGCAAGGATAATCAGTTGTTTTATGCAGCACCTGAAGGTGAGATTGCTCAAACATATGATGCTAACATTCGAGTTGATCTTTCTCAGCCATTTCATGAAGATGATGAAGATGGAAAAGGGAATCTGTTTTATATAGCCGCGGAAAACAAATCAACCGAGTCAAGTCATGAAGCCTCTGAAAGTAAAAAATCAGAGGCATGCTATGCAGCTGCTCAAATTGAAAAGACAGGATCATATGATGCAGCTAGTCAAAGTGAAAAACCAGAGACATGCCATTCAGCTGGTGAATGTGAAAAAACAGAATGTTCTGTTGTCCTTAAAATGGTGGAGTCCCATCATGCAGCTCATGAAGGTGGAAAATCAGAGGCTAGTCACCCAGTACAAAATTTAGATGACTCAAAGCTTAGCCTTAGAACTCATGAGGAAGATGATTTGAAGATTCCTCCCGGTTTTGGTGAGTGTGGTGCACAAACAGCTAAAACAGCTGTAGAAGTTTTTCAACAGACATCTTTGCAAACTGTTTTGTCAGTTGCACAGCAAATTGATGTGGTTGTAGAAGGTACTGTCATCTATTTCTACTGGATTAAGTATTTTGTTTTTGCCACTCTCTTCATTTTACTGCCGAACCTGATTTGTGGCAAAAAATTCTGGAAGTATTTACATTATGTTGTCTGAAATTTTTGTTTTGTTGTGCCAGGGAATGCAAAAGAATCTTAATTTTTCCTAAATGCATCTGATACTCAAGGTTTGCTGTCTTCCCTAGTTCTCTCTACCATTGTGGTTTCTACTGCCAAAGTTTTGGCCTTTTTCGCTTTCATATAATCAATTTATTTTATTAGATATTTAGATTAGGTACAGCTGTTTGTATGGCATGAACATTTGCAGAAGAGTTGTGAATAGTGCTAATTCTTTACTAACAGCTACCATGTTGTGACTTGTAGATTTTTCTTCTTGTATATTTGGTAAAAATGTTGTGGTCGAAGAGAGTTGAGAGTTGAGCTAATTCTTAACTGACAGTTACGATAGTTAATTTGATTTTGAGCCCCAACGAGATGTCAGTGGAATAGACTGAAGTCATGTTCTATGGCACAGAAGTCATCTCTCATGTTAAATCTCCTTTGATAATCTGGCAAGGACTGAATAGCTGTGCATTCTGATCATCTTATCAACAGCTCTATTTTCATGGTATTATGCAACAATCATACAACTCACGTGAGGAAGTATTCTTATTCTGTTGTCCGGCACATACTTATTTTCTGTTAATCGTATGTTGCCAGTAGCTAGTTTAGTTACAGATAGCAGTTCATTCCCCTTCCGGAGTACTTGCATAACATGACAAGTACTTGTTAAGGGTGATACCTGGAACGGAGAGGTTGTTAATAATTATAAATGCATGACGATGCTGCTATCAAGTGATCGGCATATTTGTGCAGCTGCCTTTTGATATACGAGTTGTTGCCTTGTTTATAATCTTAACCTAGTATCAACTTGCAGAAGACACGTAGCTTCAAGATTATTTGCCTCCTCCAACCAGGTCTTACGGAACCCAGATCAGATCATATGTTTCCCTTTTCTCCATGATAAGTCGAACATGCAAATTCTTTTGAGCAAGTATTTAAGTAAGGATATTTGATATTTAGCTAGTGTCGTGCAAATTTATAGTATTTGAACATAGCCTAGCTACGTTAAGGACCAAGATAGTTAGGATCATCGACTTTTTCAGCATTGAATTTGTTTTCCCATTTCTGGTTTTTACTAACAATTTCCTAGTAGAATATTATGCTCTAACATGGAGCAGAAACATAAAAAGAAAAAAAGGAGGGAGACCATCCTGCAGCAGACAAAAGCATCAATTAGTGAAGAGACAGAAGAGAACTGACGGGCTGTTTTTGGCACACGCTGGTTATCGGCACTGCCTACTCAGACAGACCCTTTGTAAAAGACATTTTCGATTTTAAAGGCGTGCCCTTAAAGTGACCTCAAACATTTACTCAACTCGTGGTTCTCTTGTATTCACGCCCTCGAGCTCAATGATATTGTATTATCACTATCGACTTCCTCTTCCTTTTTTCCATATTGCTTGGTTAATAATTATAAACCGAAAAAAGATTACTTTGTTTATGTTAAAGTCTTTACGTTATTGAATTACTTTACATTCATACATTACTCTTCAGCTGAAATTGAGTAGACAGGTTTCTGTTTTTTTATGCATGGGGGTTGTAGTTCCAAAGCCATATTTGATATTTAACGTTTACTTTCTGAGGGTATTGTCTTCTGGTAAGCAAAAACAATTGGGAAGAGGGAATACATATACACCTGACAAATGTAATATAAAATTGACGAGCTATGGCATTCTAGTTCTTTAATGACGATACTGAGTTACTTAATTTCATGCACTGGTGTGGTGTCCATCAAAGTGACCACTCAGGCTTAGCAAGTTACTCTTCCCTAGCCCTTTCCTCAGTCCGTGAGTCCAACGAGCACGCAAAATTGATCTCACTATTTTTGTTGACTGTTATCGTTTGTTTCAAATTCACACTCAAATGTCTTAAAGAGTTATGAGTCATGACCCACTTCTTTATACGATATTCACTGTCCTACACATCATGTCAATCAAGTCCCTTCCCAACACACACGCACTTAGTCACCGCATCTCTCTCTCCCCCCATGGTTCTGTCTTCCTCAGACATCAAATGAAGCTTATCATTCATACACAGCTGCTACAATTGGTACTCAGCATCGGGCCTTCACCAAACCTTCTCTCTCTCCTTTCTCCAAAATGTGCTCCAATTCCTCCCTTTCTCTGTCAGTTTCTCTCCCCAGTCTGCTTGTTTTGCTTCTCCTATCTTTCTCTTCTGTCTCCTCCATCCATGCAAACAAACTCACACACTCACCATCCGACAACAAGAATGCATTATCATCCACCAACTACTCAATGCCCTTATCTGAGGCTGAAACCCTTTTCAAGATCATGGACTCCATGTCATCTGATCGAACCTGGAGAGTCTCCTACTCCAACCCTTGTGAGTCTGGCTCTGTCTGGCCTGGAATTGAGTGCAAGCTGGGACTGGATAATCATCTTCATGTCTCCAGGCTTGACTTTGGTACTCACCCAAATCCAACATGCAAGAATACTGCCACATTTCCATCTCAAATCTTTGATCTTCCTCATCTCGAGTCTATTTTCTTTTTTCACTGCTTCACTCACTCCAAAACCGTCCTCTCTGTTTCCAGAAAAGTACTCTCCCACTCTTCACTTCAACAACTTAGTCTCAGATCAAACCTTGCACTTGTTGGTCCAATCCCACCTCAAATTTCCCTTCTCAAGTCCTTAAAAGTTCTCACATTGTCACAGAATCGCCTCACCGGGCGCATTCCGGTTGAGATTTTTAGCTTGACCTCTTTACTTCACCTTGATTTGAGCTACAATATGCTCACTGGCACCATACCACATCAATTAGCCAATCTGAATATCCTTGAAGGGCTCGACTTTAGCTACAATTCGCTCACTGGCCCCATTCCAGACACAATTGGCCAACTGTGTGTGCTTCGAAAACTTGATCTGAGTTCAAATTCATTGACTGGCCGCATTCCTGATGGCGTAGAAAAGCTGGAGTTATTGTCGTTCATGGCTTTGAGTAACAACAATTTAAGTGGGAATTTTCCAAAAGGATTGGCAAAGTTGCAAAATTTGCAGTACTTCATAATGGATGACAATCCCATATACGTACCATTACCAGTAGAATTTGGCAAGCTAGTAAAACTACAAGAGCTCAGGCTCTCGAATTCAGGTTACTCAGGCACTATACCACCTACATTTTCGCAACTAGTCAACTTAAGCACTTTGTCACTTCAAAACAACAGATTGACAGGAGAGATCCCAGCAGGCTTTGGCAGCCTGTCTCACATGTATCACCTGAATCTTAGCAGGAATTTGTTGGGTGGAGCTGTGCCTTTTGATACAAGCTTCATGAGGAGGCTTGGTGGGAATTTGGACTTAAGCGGTAATCCAGGCCTATGTTTGAGTCCATCTGAAGCTCGTGATGTCAAGGTTGGAGTTGGGGTCGGTGTCTGCCGCACCAGCAACAGCAAGAAAGGATCTTTGGTTGAGAAATCTGAAGGCCACCGGCCCCTCACTCTTCCTGTTTTGTGTTCTTGTTGTCAATGCCAACTGCTGCTTGTAGCATATGCAATTGTATTCTTTCGTAATTAATCTTTAGTCCATTGATACTTCTTTTCTGGCGTTTCTTCGGAGAAATTATTAATCCTATCTGACATAATCAATGACAGTATGACTTCTTAAGGGTTATAACTCGTGTTCAGTATATTTATATGCTGATCCATACGCGTCTGTCTGATCTGTCAACAGCAGCGTGCAGCTCAGTTTGATTTGTCAATATTTGTTACACAAATCTAAAGGCCTATCAGACCAATTACCTTTGAGACGTACATGTTGATAATCCAAAGCTCTCAGTCTCTTTTCTTGTGAATGTTGATATATCTGTGGTCGTTGTATTCATGTCGGTTTAAGGCAAAATGGGGATTGAACTAGAAGGAAGAATGCATCAACTGTTTGTTTATATCGTATAGAGACGAAAGATTGTTTTATTACACTATGCAAAAGAATCTCAAAGACCAAGGAAATTAAACATCTGTCACTTTCGTTGGAGGACTTGCGCCTTTTTCAATTGACATCTCATGGTCACAAAGATTCATTTATAAGGTCTCATGCACTGAAGGAAGGAAGGTGGCGCTTTGGGTTCTGTGGTCCATAGTCCCTCGGAAGAGCTTCAGGTTGATCTGATAGCTGCTTTAAAGACATGACTAGAAAAAGCATAAAGTGGTACTGTACAAAAACACTGTAAATTTTACTATATTATTTACATAAAGAGGGAAAGCAACATTTGGTGCAAAAAAACGTCAGAGTTTGATAGTTCAGGAAGATGTTAGTATCCAAAGTAAAGTGAAAACAGGAGAAGAAAAAAGATAGTAAAACTTTGGACTTTTGGGTGAACTTGCATGCTTCACCTTCCTCTTGGATTTTCTTGCAACGGGGTTTGTTCTGAGGTGACAGAAGAAACTCCATGGTCCACATCCCATGTGATTCTGGTGTGGCAACATCAACTATTATGACTTGAAATTGAAAAGAATGGTAGGAAAAAGAAAAACTGGAGAAAGTACTGGCAAAGAAGTGGGGTGGGAGAAAGGACAAATGAACAGAGTTTGATGAAACAAGACCATGCCCATGCACATGTCCACGAGATACAGACGGCACTGTCTTGTAAGCCAAAGGAAAGGACAGTTGAGTTTACGAAGAAATTGGATGTGAATTGGATTTCCATTTCACGCTTACAGTACTACCTCACCTTTGTTAGTATACAACAGTATTTTTAGGGTTTTTACAACCACATAAACACAAGCACTGCCACTGTCACTGCCACTGCCTCTCCCACCCAATTTATTCATAAACAACTCACTGCTTCTAAAATGGATTCATCCCTTTTATCTAACAGTAACACACCCCTCCCCCTCCAAATTAGTCCTACGATGTCAGCCGCCGTGCGATTCTGATTCAACAAAACTGAATAATAAAAGGGAGGACATGACATTGGATTCACAAACCAAACCTCATGTGGCAGCCGAACGAGAATGGGTTAGTTTGCTCAAATTGGCCTAAACAGAAGCAAACATGAAAAGAGGGGACAGTACATGTACGGAATGAAAAAGGGGGCCTACTAAGTGCTGTTAATGCAAGCTGATGATGTAGTGTGTATATCTTTATAGTAAAGCCTAACAACAAATTAGAGAGACGCTACAGGCAGAGGAGAGCAGGATTGATTGGCCTTTTGCTTATCACCAATCGCTAGCTTCAGTTGGTGACACAGACAGTTTCCGTAGAGTAATTAGCTTCGTGTTGAAAAGATTAATCAGGTTTCGTCTCCGAATCTCACCTTGGGATTGTGGGACGTGCAATCATTTTCACTTATAAGTATTTGAAAGTTTTCTACTGAATAAATTATTTTATTTGTAAATTGAACGTGTCTTTATTTTCAATATTAATTTCTGTGCATAAGGCATTAGTCTTCTCTAATTACTAATTATTATTTTGTTTTTTTGGTATCAAAGTTAGACTTTGTATCGTAGCGGCGAGTATCAACTAGAACATACTGTGTTAGCCAAAAAATAGTATAAAATTTTGTTTCGTATCGTACTGGTTGGTACAAGATGGAAGATACCGTAACGATCAAAAAATGATATGAAATTTTGTTTTTTAAAGAACATGATTTATACCACTTTTTGGACGATATGAAATTCATAACTTTGGTACTTAACCGCATTCTCGCTCACATTTTTAAGCTGATAAACACATAACGGATAAGCTCTTATTGAACTAATTATTTGACACAAAAATATTTTTATTGAAAAATTGAGACAAAATTTGGTCTTGCCTTGAGTGGAATAAGAACTAAACATTTTCATTTGATTTATCGAAAATCAATATTACTTCAAAATTTATAACAAAATTAACGCATAAAATATAATAAAGTATAAATCATGATTCATATTTTATTATGATAGTTAAATCTTTTTCTTGTCATCTCCTTCCAATCATTTCTTAAACTGGATCATTTCAACTATTGTAGTTGTACATGTATCTGTCCTCCAATGGCATCTACAATTGGCATAGAAAGAGTTAGACAAGAAGTACTAACTCCTTTAGGGTCTAAGTTCATTGATAATATGTTTTGGACCTTTTACTAATTAAATTAAAATAAAATTCTAATTTTAATTAAAATTACAATTAATTTTAGTTAGATACTAACTAGACCCAATTCATATCTAATATCTCATATTAGTCATTATTTATTAAATATATGATATTTAATTATAAAATTTTTCAAACTTTACAATCAATTCTAATTTGACTAAAATACCTTGTCTTTCTTTGATCTGTTCTTTGTATCTGACGCATTAGGTTCGTAAATATATTTACAATGAATAAAAATTACAATCATAAATCATATTTATAATTAGATAAATTAAAGTCCTTTAACTCATTTTTAGTTGTTTAAATAAACAATTTATATCTTTATATCAAGATTTGTGTCTAATAATGCATTATAATTACCCAAAATATTTAAAAATGCCAAAGTAATTTTTGATTAACCTTTTCGTGGATTTTTTTATATAATTTAATCATTTCATCATACAATATTTTGATTAGACATAGAGAATGAAATTAATGTCTACTCTATTTGAGTCTAATCATATTAGTTCTATATTATTAGTAAGTAATTCTATTAATGACATTTGTAAACTATTTTATAAAGTGTTATTGTATCTTATCCAAAGATTTACCAAATCAATACTAATAAAAAACAATTGAACATTCTCACTAATTATTTAGTACGATGGATCATATATCGATCACTCAACTTCTTTCGTATAATTTATGTTATATTCAATAACTACCAATTAAACTACTCCACAATTTAATAGGCCATAAGTAACATTAAAATAAAGCATTCTCTATATGAGATATTTTAGACATCTCAAGTCAAATGATTATTCATACAATCATCAAAATGAAAATTCTCATAGATGTACAAGTAACATTCCAAATGAAATTCTTATATGAGTTCGATTAAATAAACTTGTTCTCTAACAAGCACCCACATATTTGTTTCAATATCTTTATACTTTAGTCCATGAGATCAATTACTTTCCTCATAAGGAAGAAACAAAATATATTCTACTCTTTTTACTCTCTATTAATGTCCAATTGAATAAAATAATGACTGGAAATAATTTAAAAATAATATGTAAATGCAATATGAATGTCATAAGTATAGTTTCATTATAACTTTATTTATAATGCATTTATCTTATAGAATTTATCATATACATCTAAATATGTATAAGATAAAGAATGTCTTTAAGAAATTATATTACTAAAGTATAACCAATTGATAAACTATAAGACATAATCCAACTCTTTTCTTCATTTTGACTTTCTTGTCCAATTTCACTCAACTAGTCTCTAAATCAATAGTCTCAAATGCATATCCTCTACCATTAAAATATCAACCAAGAAAACGATCAAGGGCACTAGAAAGGAGTTGAACCTTTTTAACTTGAAGCTGAAAATTGTGGGTTTAAAGCTTAACCTTCAATTTGAAAAGAAGACACTAATATTTCTATAGAAATTGTCATTATAGTTAAAATGAATATGTGTTATCAATTAAAAAGGCATAAGGTTTACTTTGTTGATGTTACATCGTGGCTATTACTAACTTGTCTTTTCCCCTCTACAAAACCACATCTCAATGTTAGTATAAAAATAATGAGGTTCATTGTTATATGTTAATGTTGTTTAATGATCATTATAGCATAGATACAAAATTTCTATTTATCCATTTCTTATACTAAGATCAAAATACATTATGGGGGGTTATCACTACATACCCTCCTTATTTCACTGGCTAAGATGCCAAAAATAAAGTATTATATGTTAAGATATGGCCTAAATATTGAGTTAATTAATTATATTTAAGTATGATTAATAATTAAATGGGTAAATAATTATAATTAAATGATTGGCCTTTTGCTTATCACCAATCGCTAGCTTCAGTTGGTGACACAGACAGTTTCCGTGGAGTAAGTAGCTTCGTGTTGAAAAGATTAATCAGGTTTCGTCTCCGAATCTCACCTTGGGATTGTGGGACATACAATCATTTTCACTTATAAGTATTTGAGAGTTATCTACTGAATAAATTATTTTATTTGAAAATTGGACGCGTCTTTATTTTCAATATTAATTTCATCCTCTAAGATGAATATTATCGATTACTAATTATTATTTTGTTTTTCTGTGCATAAGGTATTAGTCTTGTCTAATTACTAATTATTATTTTGTTTTTTTGGTATCAAAGTTATAGACTTTGTATGTCTAATTACTAATTATTATTTTGTTTTTTTGGTATCAAAGTTATAGACTTTGTACCGTAAAGGCCAGCATCAATTAGAATGTAGAGTGTTGGCCAAAAAATAGTATGAAATTTTGTTTCGTACCTTACCGGTTGGTACCGAACGGAAGATACCGTAACGGTCAAAAAATGGTATAAAATTTTGTTTTTTAAAGAACATAATTTATACCATGATGATATGAAATTAATAACTTTGGTACTTTAACTGCATTCTAGCTCACGTTTTTTAGCTGATAAACACATAACGAATAAGCTCTTATTCGACTAGTTATTTGACACAAAAATATTTTTATTGGAAAATTGAGACAAAATTTGGTCTTGCATTGAGTGGAATAAGAACTAAACATTCTCATTTGATTTCTCGATAATCAATATTACTTCAAAATTTATAACAAAATTAATGCATAAAATATAATAAAGTATAAATCATGATTCATATTTTATTACGATAAATCTTTTTCTTGTCATTTCCTTCCGATCATTTCTTAAACTGGCTCATTTCAACTATTGTAGTTGTACATGTATTTGTCCTCCAATGGCATCTACAATTGGTATAGAAAGAGTTAGACAAAAAGTACTAGCTCCTTTAGGGTCTAAGTTCATTGATAATATGTTTTGGACCTTTTACTAATTAAATTAAAATAAAATTCTAATTTTA
>JANITW010000002.1:23676739-23695892 GCA_027564335.1 Erythroxylum williamsii | reverse complement strand
ATAAAATGATTTGAGCATGAAATGAATATGTGCTTTGTTTGGGCAAGAGAGGAACGTTTCGTTAGTCACGTGCACGTCGACGTATAGCCTTCTCCCGGCTGCCCGCTTGAGGCTATGAGATCCTGAGAAAATTGGACTCGTTTTGTTCACGGTATAAACTTCGGTTTATCCGTTTTGTTCCATGGAACTCTCGAGCCATTTGTTTCTGCATTGCATAATGGAATTGTCAAGTATGTTGCATAAATTGAGTGTTTTGTATTTTTGTGTCGATGGTTGATTGGATATGTTGTGTTGATGTGATGACATTTTTCAACTATGAACTTTGAATTCAAACTTCAAAATTGACTAAGATTTGGAAACAAAGCGTTTTACGAACTCATTATGATTTTGATACAGCAAATAAACATTTCAATGGTAGTTTTTTATTATAAACCTGTTACCTACGAGCTATAAGCTCACCCCTTTCATTCCCATCCACAAGTGATGAGAAGAAGATCGAGTGAAGGGAAGTGAAGGTTTTTGTTTGTATGTGTTCGTATTGTATTATTTTTAGTTAGATTGTTGACGAGAATTTTGGGGAGTTGTGTATTTTTGTATAATCGAATTTCGATATTGATATTGTATTATGGCTTGGAATGCCATTAGAGCTTGTAAATTTCTATTCTTTTGATGTTAAGACATTATGTATGGATGATGATTAGTGGAAATATACAATTTCGTATATGGATCAGGTTGAGTGAAAATTTGGTATACTTGAGAAAGTGATGGATTGGACATGAATATTTTGATTGTGAATTGTCGTTATATATCTTTATATATATAAGTGAGATGTGTTATAGAAAAAGGAACATAGTAATGGCATGAGACTTTAAGCTTCACGATTTCTTTGGATCACACCACATTTTAGGTTCAATGGTCGGACTCCGAGAACGGGGCTCATCATGTCTGGTAGCCGAGCAAGAAAAGATTTCTAGGAACCACGCTTCAGTATGATGATATTTTGTTCCAAGAATGGGTTTCGAAAACGGGGCCCAGCATGTGCGGTATCAATGCAGGTTTGTAAGTGTTATGGTTTTGTTAAGAGTTGGATTCTGAAGTCGGGATCCAGCAATTGTGGTATCAAAGCAAGAGGATGAATCGATGAAGGTTAAGGAAATTTCATCAGAGTACGATCTCATCATAGGGTAACCGTTATTGAGTTGGGCTCTGGAAACGGGGCCCAACATGCTAGGATACGGTTGGGGCTGATATTCTCTCTCAGAGTTGCAAGTGGTTGGAGAATGGTGCATTTCCCGACACACTCGACAATACTACTGTTTTCCTCATTCCAAAGAAAGATAAGCCTAATAGAATGTTGGATTTAAGGCCTATCGCTCTCTGCAACGTGATTTATAAAATCATAGCCAAGGTTCTTACTAACAGGCTTAAGTTCCTCCTTCCTCGGATTATCTCCCCCTTGCAGTCAGCGTTTGTCCCAGGACGATTAATATCTGAAAATATTATGGTTGCCTTAGAGATTGTACACTATATGAAGGATAAAAGGAGGGGTTCTAATGGTGATGTCGCGTTTAAGATTGATATCAGCAAGGCATATGATAGAGTCGACTGGGGTTTTCTGGAATTTATCCTAACAAAACTGGGCTTTGATGCTAGGTGGGTTAAATGGATCATGATGTGCGTCTCCACAGTTCAGTATTTGGTGGTGTTTAATGGTCAAACCGTAGGTCCTATAACCCCTCATAGTGGGCTTAGACAGGGAGATCCTCTTAGTCCCTATCTCTTCATTTTATGCGCGGAAGGGTTGTCAGCTCTCCTGCGGATGGCGTAGGCTCGAGGTGATATACATGGTATCACTATTTGCAGAGGAGCGCCCAGTGTTTCACACCTATTTTTTTGCTGATGACAGCTTTTTCTTCTTTAAAGCCTCGTCGACGAGTGTTATAATATTAAACGGATTCTTGCCACGTATGAGAGAGCATCGGGTCAAGCTATTAACTTGCAAAAGTCGAGGATTATGTTTAGCTCTAATACGAGGGAGGAGGTTAAGTAGGCGGCGATGCTGATTTTGGGGGTTTCGAATCCAATTAACCATGTGCGATATTTAGGTCTCCCTTTGCTAATTGGGAGAAATAAAAAGCAAATCTTTTCTTTTCTGAAGGATCGGCTCAGCAAACGTATCCACAGCTGGAAAAAACCGTCTGCTTTCTAAGCCGGGTAAGGAGGTCATTCTCAAGACTATCGCTCAAGCTCTCCCTACGTTCTGTATAAGTGTCTTCCTTATCCCTCAAGGTATCTGTGACGATTTACATAATATGATGAATGCCTACTGGTGGGGCTCTTCCTCAGGTAATCGATCTAAACTCCACTAGGCCAAATGGGAAAGGCTATGCACTCCGAAGAAGATGGGAGGTATGGGTTTTCGGGATTTATACTGTTTTAATCTTGCAATGCTTTGTAAACAGGGTTGGAAATTCTTGACTCACCCGACTTCGCTGGCGAGCAGGCTATTTAAGGCAAGGTATTTTTCGGACAGTACATTTCTTCACGCTCGAGAAGGCTGAAACCCTAGTTTCATTTGGAAGAGCATTCTCTCAGCTCAACAGTTGCTGGGTAAAGGAGCTCGTTGGAGGGTGGGAGATGGACACTCAATCTCGGTTTTTAATGATCCCTTGTTGAATTGCGATGAGGGCTTTTTTGTGCGTTCTGTTCCGCTGACCGGCATGGAGAATTTGAGGGTTAGTGATCTCTTCAATTTGGACAATTCGGGATGGGAATATCCTTTTGTCAATGGCATCTTGACTCCTGATGATGCTCTGCAAGTTTTCAAAATCCCTATTTCACAGTCTTTGCCCCCTGATCGCTTCTGCTGGCATTTTACTAGGGATGGGTCATATAATGTTAAATCTGGGTATAGGATTGCTACTGGTTAGTTTTCATTTATCCCGTCTTATATGATTGAGGGTCACTGGAATTCTTTTTGGAATGCTCCTTTTCCTCCGAAAGTTAAGGATTTTTTGTGGAGATTATTGCGTGACTTTGTGCCTTGCAAACAGAGATTGTTAGCTAGGGGTGTTCCCCTTGATGCTTCTTGCAACAGATGTGGACTGTTTCAATCTATGGACCATGTTTTGCTCACTTGCCCCTTTGCTCGACGAGTCTGGAATATTGCAGGCATCACGTTACAAGGTGATGACATTAAAAGTTGTATCTCTTCGGTGTTAGTTGATAAGAACTCTGTTTTGGGCCATCGAATTTCTATGATTTGTTGGAGCTTTTGGTTCCACCGCAACTTGATGTGTTGGGAATAGAAGGATACTCATCCGTTTGTTATTGTATCCTTTGCTGATGAGTTTTTTAGGAATTGGAAGGAGGCAAGTTGTGCTTTTGATTGGTTGAGTTTTAACGGTAACACTATTTCTCGTTGTCGAACTTGGAGCAAACCTGAGGAGGGTTGGTTGAAGTGTAATGTTGATGCCTCGGTCTCGTTAGGAGATCATAGATTGGGTTTTGGGGTTATTCTCCGGGATGATCATGGTCGGTTTGTTAAGGCTTCATCGGGTCACATTCCTGGTTGTGTGGATGCTTATCTGGCTGAAGCAATTTCCATCAAAGAAGCTCTAGCTTAGCTTAAGGATCAGTGCCTGGATAAGGTTATCATTGAATCGGATTGTTTAGAAGCTATTAATCATCTAAATCGATCTTCTTCTAGTTTGTTAGAGGTTGGGACTGTGTTGGCTGATTGTCTGATTTTTAAGAATAACTTCCATTCTTTGTCCTTCCATTAGACTCCACGGAATGCTAATAAGGCTGCTCATATGTTAGCTAGGGTGGCTTTGTTACATGCATACCGGTTTGTGTGGGATTCTATCCCAAGCATCATAGTTTCTGTTGTTTATCATGACTGTCCGTCGCTTGTTATCAATTCAGAAGAGGCTATAGGCTCGGGTGTTATGGGGTAAAGCCTGTTGGCTTTGGGTTTAGGTGCTTCTTCTGACTTGATTTTCCCGTTTTTTAATACATTTGTTTTTGCCTAAAAAAAAAGAAGAAGTGTTAACTATAATACTAAAAAACATAAGTAATTAATGATTGGTAATTAATTTTGTAACTACAAATAGCTAATAGTAAAATTACATTTTTTATTTAAATTAATGAATAATTGTTGCTAATAATAAATGAAAAGAATAGTGACATCTTATAACCTAGTAACTTGCTACTACTTGGCTTATGCTCTAACAACTCTATATAAACTTGGAACCTTTTGATAGTTATAAGAAATTAAAAAATTATAGAAATTACATTAAATTGCCAAATTTGTTAAAAAATAGTATATTTACTATATCATAGCTCATTTCTTCAAAATGAGACTTTTCCTTAACTATTTGAAGCAAACAATGCATAATACTTCTTTTCGATCCCTAAAGCTAGCTCCCAAGTTGCATCTTCCATAGATTGCCATTCCCATTGATTTCGATACTGCATAGCTGCTAAAGAATAGAGATTTCAAAAAATCCAACAAAACCCAGAAAACACCAAAGCACAAGGGACAAATTAATCAAGAACCATACACGAAACAAAGAGGCTACGGAGAAGGAAGAGACAGTGAGAGCACCAAGAAAGAGGAAGAGCAACACACAGAAACTTGTGTGTTGAATACTAATATTAATATTGAAACAATAAAAACTGCGATCAGCCGTCACTTTGCGATCTAACATTTTATAATCAACGACAACAAAGAAAGTTTCCATTTTTTCACCAAAAAGGAAAAGAAAAACTAAACTGTTTGTTATAGATATAGATATTGAAAAGGTACCAGAGTTTAAACAACAATCCAAGCACCGAAGTCCTGGCAGAGACGAGCCGTTTCAGAGTGCGGAGCTGAGTCGAGATGCCAGAGGATGGAGTATCGTAGAGACTGACGAAGCAATCCCTAAGAGATCAAGTGAGAAATTTGAAGTAGATAACCAAAAGGGATGGTAGGTTCATGATCGGGTTGTCCAAATTCTAGATCTTTAAGTTGGAGATGTTAATGCATTCTTAAGTTTTTCAAATGAATGTTGAGCTTTAAGACTCCATTTAAACCTCCCCTATTTAAGAGTTAATTAATGAATGAATAATTTATAATAAATTTCCTAATAACTAATTATACTAGGAAAGACCCTCAATTGCTTAATATTAAGTGGTGTTAGCCAATCAACTATGGTACTAATCCTTTTAGGCACATTTTGGAGGCCTTCAATACAAAAATATAATGACCAAGATATTCAACTTTGGATCTCCTAAAGAAGCACTTACTCTTTTTAGCAAAGAGTTTATATTGATGCATTAGCTTAGAAACTTTAGTAAGGTGATGCATATGAGCTTCCATATAGGGGATAATTAATATATCATCAAAGAAGACTAGAACAAACCTCCTTAAGAAAGGTTTGAAAATATGATTCAAGAAGCTTTGAAAGTTGTAGGATTATTTGTAAGGTCAAATGGCATTACTAAAAATTTAAGTGTCCATAATGAGTCTTTGGCTATTTTATACATATCATATAGCCACATTTAGAGTTGATGATATCTTAACCTTAGATCAATCTTACTATACATAGTAAAACTAGCTCATCAATCAATTCATCAGTAACTAGGATTATAAACTTATCTTTCATAGTTTGTTTATTCAAAGTTTTGTAATCGATACACAAGTACTAAGAGCCATCTTTCTTACCTACCAGTACCACTGGGGAAGCAAAAAGTCTAGCACTAAGATTAATTATGCCTTTATCAAGAATCTCCTACATTTGTTGTTTAATTATAACCTTTTGCTTCAAAGGACACCTACAAGGTCTCACATTAACTAGGTTTTCTCCTTATATTAAAAGGAATTATACAATTAAGTGTACTTTTACTAAATGGTAGTTATGTAGACTCTTCAAACAACTCACCAAACTATTATAGTACATTATTTAGGGTTGGTGGTATATCATTAACTTCTACAAAATATCGTTATATATTTATGAGTCTTCAAATTCCAACTTATAAGGAATGAATTGCAATAAGCATAGTTAAGTTATGTTCTTAAATTACTTTGTGGTTCCTTCTATAAGTGATAAATCTCTTACCTGTATATCCCTTAGAACATGTTGCTACCCATTGAAATTGAATTGCATAACTAGCTTATTAAAGTTCCAACCAACATCTCTAAGAGTGCCCAACCACTAAATTCACAACACCATATCACATCTTCCTAAAGAAAGCAACAGTACATCTATAATAGAATCAATTTTTTGTAATCTCCAACTGAAGTTTCTACAACTATATTTGCAAAGAATTTAAGCCTCATATGCTATATTAACTGGTGTAATAGGTTCAAGCTTATACCTTAATTTTTTGGCCAAAGATAAATCCAAAAAATTGTGAATATTGCCTGAGTCTATTAAGATTTGCTAAGCTTTCTTGCCTACATAACTAGTGACTCTCACAAAGACATATCTCTTATACTTATTAAATGCATTTACTAAGATTACAAGATCATAATTACTCACATCATACCTTACAACCATATTTTAATTAGACTCCCTAATCTCAACAAACGAATTATACCCCTTGTTATCATCTAACCAACTTCTACAAAGAATAATTGAGTCTTCCTATTAACACCTTTATACCCCTTTAGCATATATTGTTGGTGTATTTCTCTACCTTCTTATTTGTCGATAAGAACTTGTAGATTTAAGGTACGGTAATGGCTTTGATTGCTTTTCTTATATGACTTATTTTGAGAAATGAAGGTGGAATGGGTAAAATTGAGTTTATGTTTGAGTATAGTTATGTTCGAGTGATTCTATGTTGGTTATTAATTTGGTTGAGATATTATTTGGATGGCATTTTACGGGTTGAAATAGTTTCTTTATGTAAGATAGCTTATTCAATTACAGTAACAAATGGTTTGAGGGTTAGTTTTAATCCACCATTGAAACTATCCATAAAATAATTAGCTGACATTCTATGACTTCTTTGCAATAATTGAGATTTAAGGCCTTCAAACTCATCATATAATCTTCCAATGACCCTTTTTGCTGCAACTTATTAAATATTTCAATAGTTTTACTATCCATTTTTTTCCTTAGATTGAGCATTCACATCTTTTATAAATTCAGGCTAGAATTTAACCACCAAACCAAATAGTAGCTTTACCCACTAAATGGATTGAAACTTTTTATGGTCAAGAATCTTGTACAGAGTAAAATAACATGCAAACTTTTTGTACCCAAATTTGGGGGTTACTCCCATTAAAACTAGGAAACTCTAATTTTAGTAAAAATTGAATTGAAGATTTACTGGAAGGAATGTCACCATATGGGGTAGGTATGTTCAAGAGAGGTTCTTGCACGAGATTTAGAAGAGCGGAATTCTCACCATGGCTGTCATTGTCGTTTGTAATTAGATCCATCTTTTGCATAAACTGAGAGAATTGCTCTATTAATGAACTATTCTAGGCCTTTAATTTAACCTTTAATTGTTGCTGAGATTTTTGCCTAATTTCTTGTTTGGGCACTCTCAATTACAGGGTCATAATGTCTGAGTTCATTTCATCAACCACTCGACCAATTACCCCGTAACAAATATCTCAAACCAAACCACTTAACCCAATCATATCAGGCTCTCAGCCCAAAGAAGAATTCTCAATCAAATATTTTGTTTGTCTCGGTTAAAACATAACTAATTTGATAAGTAATATTTTATTTGTATTATAAGAATCGGTCAAAGTATAACTAATTTGATAAATTAATAAATTATTAAAATAAATTGAATCAAAAATTTGAAAATAAAATAAAAAATTGATTGATTTAATTTTTACTATCAGGCGGTTGAATATATATATATTAGTAGTGCTGTCCATTTCCTAGCTTTTGCTCGTCACTTTCTTCTTCTTTCATTCCAAAGATGTGTACTTTAAGAGTATCAGTTTGAGATCAAAATCAAATCGAATCGAATCCCAAAGAATGGCCGCACAAGAAATCTCAGTTCATCAGTTGGCACAGTGCATCACTTGCCACGCTTGGAGTCCCGATCACTCTAGTTAGTAGAATTAATCCTTCTTTTCTCTTGATTTCTTATTCCTTTTCTCAACGAAATCTAATTATTCTATTGTTTCTTTGAGTGCAGTGATTGCGCTTTGTCCCAATAACAATGAGGTTCACATCTATAAATTATCTCCTGATCGCAACAACTGGGAAAAGCTTCATGTTTTGCAGAAGGTCTGAATTTAATTTTTAAAAAAAAAGTTTCTTTCTTTCTTTCTCATTTGCCTTCAGAACGTCTAATTTCTCTAAACCTTTCATATCACATAGCATGATCAACTTGTATCTGGGATAGATTGGAGTTTAAGAACCAACAGAATTGTTACCGCTTCTCATGATAGGAATTCGTGAGTACCCTAATCATTTTCCAAGCTTTTTTATTCTTCACAATTTTTCTGTACAAAAATGAAAGATTTTGTCCGAAGTTGGTTGAATACCTTGATAATTTTGTTGCTTTCTTACAAGATACGTTTGGAACCAAGAAGGGTCAGAGTGGGTACCAACCCTTGTTATTCTCAGGCTCAACCGCGCTGCTCTTTGCGTGCAGTGGAGTCCAAAAGGTGATGAACCGAATCTTGTTTTAATACACACTACGGTTTCTTTATTATTTTTTTAAAATTTTTACTCCCCTCATTTTATCCAGAGACTTTAACCATTTACTGATTTCAGTATTGAAAACAATAACCATGGGTATCCACTGGGTATCCACTGCGAATACATACTGCAAGTTTCAACTTCTCTCACTGGTTTTGACTTTATTTGGTGGCTACTTATGAATTTGTACAAAAACTATCAAAAGCTGAATCTTGTTTTGAGGGTTTCTTTCTTCCTACTCTAAGAGCTGTCTAGGATGTATAGGTAGTTAGAACATGATGCTCACTTGTGTGACATCTGTTTGTGGGATGTTTTCTGCTTCTGTTGTTATAAAAAATTTATTGGAGATTTGACTGAAAAAATGCAAAATACTTCCATTTTGTATATGATTCTATTCCCAGAGAACAAGTTTGCTGTTGGAAGTGGAGCTAAAACTGTCTGTATATGCTACTACGAGCAAGACAACAACTGGTAATCATCCCACAATTATGGATCCTCTAAATTGTTTATGCTATCTAGATTTTAGGAAATTTTGATGCCTGAGAAACTGCATTAGTTTTTCAAATGCCAAATTGATAATGTTCATTTTTTGCCTATTAATTTCTGAGAGAACTGTTAACTTTGAATTTTTAAATGAATTCATTTGATACTGTTAAAGAAGATGATTCACAATTCATCAAGGAACTTACCATTTATGTGGAAACAACCTGTTATTAGGTTGGTTATTTTCATCATAATACTCTTTCTGCAGTTTCATCAAGTTTTCATGCAAATCAAGTGTCTCCATGTTTAGAATGTTAAGGTCTATTTTTACCATGGGAAGTTTTTGATTGTTTCAGCTAATTTGTATACTATTTCCTTCTACAGGTGGGTCAGTAAACTTATCAGGAAAAAACATGAATCGTCAGTGACAAGTGTCGCATGGCATCCTAACAATGTCTGTAACTATATTCCTCATCGATTAAATTTCGTTTTCTGCAGCAGCAAGAAATGTTTTTTTTTTACAGCAAGAATTTTTTTTTAAAATCTCATTCATTGAAAGACTCAGGGTAGTGATTGCATTATGGAGATTTAATAACTGGGGCAATAAACAGATAGTATAAGCAGTGATTAGCAGTGGATTACTTTTGGCTGATAATGGCATCTTATCAGGTTGCAAGTAATGCCTTTACTGGTTCTGTGAGGATTGATGCAAGGAAATGTGGGAAGTAATATTTAGTTTGAAACATAGTTGATTAATCTCCTTGCAGCCAGCAAAAGGGATTCGCAGAGATCGAGTGCCTATTACTGGTCAAATTAGATTATTCCCAAAGTTGGTGAAACTTAAAGGAGTATCATCAACCGTATTATTGAGAAACTTGGGATAACACAAGACCGAAATATTGTCCTAATTTTATTGTTTAGCCTTCCTATTTTGGTGATGTAGGACACAAACAATAGTAGCAGATTGGAGGAAGAAACTGAGGAATTGAGAGAGGCTGAGTGAGAAACAAGTAAGATTAAGAGAGAAACAGAGGAATGGTAGAAGAACTAAGTGGAGAAAGAGATCATTAGGAACAGAATCAAGAAGGACAGTTTAATAGAAGAGAGGAAATTATGTTTCACTTCCAGTTTAACTGTTGATATTTTGAGATGCAAGAAGCAGTTCAGTTCGGACTTATTGTCTGTCTATAATTTACAGATTCTTCTTGCAACAACATCAACTGATGGAAAATGTAGAGTGTTTTCCACATTTATTAAAGGGGTTGATACGAGGTATTCTTTATTACTTTTTTTCTTATATTTTTGTCTCCTGGATCTAAACAGTGCTCTCTCTTGCCAACGATTCAGGGATTCAAAATCGGGCTCTTCTTCAGACTCAAGATTTGGAGAGGTTTGATTCAACCACAGAAGTCCTGATTTGGTGTTGTTCACCTTGTAAAATTAGGAATAAACCACATTTGAGTAACTGAATTTTGATGCATGCCTGTCCTATGCCATTCAGATGTTGGTTAATGCTGCATAAATTAAACTTTAAATGATTGTTCTTTTCAATCTTACATTTGTTAAGGTCACGGTTTTGACTATGGAGTTTCTTTCTTCTTGTTAACACTTTTTCTCTACTGGCCATAGTATATATACGACCTCTATCAGCCTTAATGATATGGCCACATAATCTTTTGAACAGCAAATTGTTCAGCTTGATCTTTCAATTTCCTGGGCATTTGGTGTGAAGTGGTCACCAAGTGGCAATACCTTAGCTTATGCAGGTGAGAAGTGTTTATATCATTTAATTAAGCATTTTTCACTAAATGCTAGTAATGGCGTGCTAAATAGTACTTTAATTTCAATTTATTCATTCGCTTTTTTACCTTTCATCATAATTCAGCATTAAACTCAACTGTTTATGCAGCCATCATTTCGAAAAATTCATAGTACTCTTAGCTCATGTTTGCCAGTTTGTATCTCTTATGGTATTAACATGAAAGTCATATATATGGTAGTTGATTTGTTTTGATTTATTTTGTAAATTTACAGGTCACAATTCGATGATATACTTTGTTGATGATGTGGGCCCAACTCCATTGGCCCAAAATGTCGCATTTCGTGATTTACCTCTTCGTGATGTGGGTCAGCATCCACTCTTGTTTTATCTTTGAAGTTCTTACTCTTTTATTAATGCTTATCTAACTCCGTCACTAACTAGAGTGCTTATTTATCATATTGACTCTCAGGTGTTATTTGTTTCTGAGAAGATGGTCATTGGAGTTGGATTTGACTGCAGCCCCATGGTTTTTGCTGCAGATGAAAGAGGAATATGGTATATAAGATCTTGGAGAAAATTTTTAGGCCTTTTCAGAAGTTGAATATTGCTTTATGTGTGGAAATAATTTCCATAATATTAAATTGCAACATATTTCATACCCTAAATGCACAAATTGACTGGTTTGTTTGAGTGATCTGCAGTTCACCGGCAATGTCGTGAAAGCGATCTGTCATTTTCATTTTGGTTTCTTTTTAAAATTCATGTAGGAGCTTTATCAAGTATCTTGGAGAAAGAAGGTCTTCCCTTTCAGGTTCAAAACATGGCTCACAGGTATTTGACTAAAATAGGTTTGAAATACTTAAATTCTACATGGAATTCTCCATTTTATGGGTTCAGTGCATTGTAATGGGGATTGTTTTATGCTCCAAGCAAAATTGTAGAATATTATAACGGTGCCACAGCTGAAACTAGCATAAAATGCTACCGTTGTGTTTACACTAGCTTTTAGGAAAATAAGAAAAATCAGTTTTGCTCATCCTGTAAAATTTGGTATGAGGAGTCAGTATGACATGATGAAAAGAATCTTGACCTCGAAGCTTAGAAAGGGTTCTTTATTAATTTCGAGGTTTATTTTTGTCCCTGAAGTGACTTTTTCACTGTGTTTTAACAGATTTCTGGAGCATTTGGAAAGTTTTATGGTCAATCAAAGCTTGGAGCAAGCAATGATGCTCTTGAACCTTCAAGATCACGTGGAGGTGTTCATGAAAATTGTATAAAGTAAGCTGTTGTCATCTATTTCATGCCATCATTAATTATTCCTGTAAGCCACATTCTGGTAGCTCAATCTTCAAAGTTTTCTTGTCTACTCTAATCTTCATGTTCATTTCTAATCATTTAGCACATGAATGTAAAGTGGGTGGGCATTAGGTTAGAATAAGGTTTGTGTGTTTTAAACATGATAAGGTGAATGTGTAATTCAATGTCTGTTTGGAACTGTAGTTGCATTGTTCCTCTTAAGGAGGGCGGAAGTTCTAGAATAAGGCGCTTCAGCACATCAGGTAAGTTTAACCAAATTGGACGTTTAAGCATGAACATACTTTGGTTTCTGGTTCATTTAAGTATGAGGCTTGTCTTGATACTGTAAATGAACATTCTTGATGGCTACAGGATTAGATGGAAGAGTGGTGATTTGGGATTTGGAGAACCAGGAAGATCTATCTCAATATCTATAGGCAGCTACTCGTATAAAATATTTACCTTTGGCCCTATATGATAACGTCTATGAGCAAAATGATTTGACATTGAAATGCATGTTGTGAATGCCCATGAGCGAGTACTAATTGTTTGTTCCAACATTTGACTTCACTTTAATGATAATTTTGTACGAGGCAACAAATTGTGGTAAGGCAAGGCTATTATAAAATCATGTTCTATTTATCAAGAGATTGGAAAGAAACTTCATGTTGGCCGTCCACTAGGTTCAGTGGCCAGTCTATATGTACTAGCTATGTATAGGCTAGCTTGATCAACTTTTGACCACCAAAACTTTAAAGAATCATCAGGTTTAGTGCTTCTCCACTCTACAAGAGGCTTGAGTAAAAGAAGACGGAAGAAAAGGTCGGATTGTAATCAAGGTTGGTTATGTGTGTGGCTGTGAACTAATTGAAATGAAGATGGGTGACTTGCTCGCTGCAGTTTGTTCTACAGAGAACACCGTATCAATAATATATTTTCTGCAATTCATCTCAACTGATAAACACTACATCAAGATTAATGGATGCTTGCTTGCTTACACTGTTCCATGCAAAACCAATGAAATATTCATTTCAGACATAAGATAGTAATTATTATTCATTATTTCAACTGATAAAAAATATGTAGAATATGAATAATACATAATTGAATCCTCAAGACCTCTCACTTGAAATAATTTCAACAGTATGAATCCTGAATCCCATAAAATATTAGTATACAAGAACTGGCATGGTAGTCATGTAACCAAGCTGAATGGAAATAATGAATATGTCTGCATGTACGTTAATAGGGAAGGAATTTGCTCACTGGTTAAGTTTTGGACAATCAGAGGCTTGTTTTTGATGAACCAAAAATGTTATAGAAGGAACATGTGTCTTCACAATCCAAAAGCCACGACTCCAAGTTCTTGTATGCTATCAACAGCTTATTGTTGTCTCCTTGATGATGGCCAACGTCGACCGAGGCTGAACCTGCAGCCGCAATCATGCGACTATCAAAGCAAAAACTTTCAGGTTCTGCAGGTTGCTGATGATCATGATCGAATGTAGTACTACTACTACTACTACCAGAAACTGGAGGAGAGATGATGTGGTCGACTTCTGTCCTTCCGTTGCCGGTGAGCTCTTGAACAAGCTTCTTGAACCTTGAACTGTCTGTGATGTACACCTGGGGACGTAAGACATTTATCAAACAGCTGCTGACTCGAATCTTCTCATGCTTAAATATCTTATGCGAAGATCGACTCACTTTCTTCTTCATTTTCTCCTGTAACGCTCACCAGAAATGATATATGAATGAATTAATAAATGTCCACCTCTCTTATAACTGTTATATGTGTCCCACTTCCAACAAATTGCACCTATTAATCTACGAAAAGCCGCATCTTGATTATAACTGTTAGCAGTTTCGATTGAAAGTGCCTATCTCCGTCCAAATCGAACAAAACGCTCAATGCATTAATCAGGAATAGTGTTAAAATCCTGTTTATGTTTTAAAGTCAGCATTTATATATAAAATAAAAAATTGCCAGCCAAATAATAATTAAGGGAACTAAGAGACAACTGAATTGACAAGGACTAGATGAAACCCATTATTTGGAAGTTTCTCAACCTCAACACCTTCCCATGGAGGAAGCTTCATCTTTTCTTCATATGACATTCGCAAATGTTCTCTTACCATAGGCCAAAACATTTGTAAGTAAATTAAGTATTTCAAACATGTTATGCACATCCAAGTTTTTCACTCACTCAGGAGCAATGTTACGAACACTGTACCTGGTCGGGTCGGCCGTGCTGGGCCCGGATCCAGTCAAGACGACCCGTGGGCCGATCGGTCCATTCATCAAAGATCAGTCTTATGCCTAAAGCCCATACCCCTTTTCGGCCCGTCCATAGAAGGGATTCTCCCATGCAAACACGTAAAGACCTAAACCTAACGGCATAACCATATATAAGGTATTCTTCTCCCATAATTCAGGTACGAAACTCATAACCTAGTTTTATCTTTGCTTTCATCGACCCTACCTTCACCAGAAAACTCACTTGAGCGTCAGAGGGGCTAATCGAGACACAATCCCCGACGTGCTTTCCTTGTTTTGCAGGTATATTCACGTCGGAATCATCACAGCAAGACGCCAACTCATGGACCCAAACGGTGACGCACCGTTCAGCCAAAATCCGACAGAACCAGATACCAAACTAGGGGAAACTGTGGGATTTTGCTATTGATAGTCTAGGACTTTACAACTTATTTGCTCAAATTCAACGAAGAAAACAAAGAAAGGGGATGAGAAAACATCAAAGGGAAAGAGATGGGAGAGAGAATCTGTAAACTGCATAACAAAATGACATAACTAACTTTCTGTACCAAATCCCTTCAAATAGCTGACCCATTGTGTGCATACCGTTAAACATTCTCTAACCTGTCAGTAGATGAGGTGGACGTCAGTACATAATCCTTCAACCTTCCAGAAATAGTCCTTAGCCTTAACAATACCCTCCCCAGCAACAACCTTGACCTCAAGGTTCAAGTTTGGATACGATTGTAGTAGATGGTCCTTGTCCTCCTAAGTTGCTTCATGCTCAGACAGGCCTTCCTAGTGAACTAAGTACTGCACAACCCAAGAATTAGCACGCTGCACCACTCGTTTTGCCAACAAAGATAAGGGATGTAGAGCCAAAGAAGCAAAGGAGTCAATTAAGTTCAGTGGGGTAACTTGTTGATCAGGCTGTCCCACACACTTCTTGAGTATTGACATAAGAAAAACAGGGTGTACGTGTGCAGAATCTGGTAACTCTAACTTGTAAGCAACTTGTGCCACCCAACCAATGATCTTATATATAAGGCCCAAAATAACGACGGTCAAGTTTACCGTGCCTTTGCAGTCGAACAGAATGTTGGCGAAATGACTGCAGCTTCACATAGAGGATCTCAAAAGGAGTCATTTGGGCTGAATCCAGTATGTTGGCGAAATAACCAAAATCGTTGTTTTGCCTTTGGAAGCTGGTAATCCAGTAATGAAATCTATGGAGATTGCCTCAAACACTAAGTTGGGAATAGGGAGTGGTTGAAGCAGCCCTCTAGGGCTCAAAGTAGAAGATTTCATCTGCTGACATACTTGACATTCCCCAACAAATTTCTTAATGTCCTTGCGTATTGATTTCTAGAAAAACTGAGATGTTAATCGGTGAAATGTTCTAGCGACTCCTGTGTGACCACCAACGGGAGAAGAATGGAACTCAACAAGCAACTTATCAGCAAAGGGGAAGTGGAGGGAATCACTAGCCAACCCCTGAAAAACAACAATCCATCTTTGAACACATAACTAGGTAGGTCGTGAGAATTTTGTAGAAAACGTTGCTACAATGATAGCAGCTCAGGGTGATCTCTATTAGCTTGACGTATGTCGGAGACAATACCAAACTCAACCTGGGAAAGAGTTAAGAACTGAGAGGTTGGGACAAGAGACAAAGCATCAGCAGCATTGTTCTGCTTCCCTGGACGGTAAATGATCTCAAAATCATAACCAAGGAGCTTGGCCAGCCATTTCTGCTAGTCCGGTGTTTGGATGACCTGCTGGGTGAAGTTTTTTAAGGGCTGTTGTTCAGTAATAATGGTGAATCATCACCCCAAAAGATATTGATGCCACTTGGCAATGGCTTGAGTGATTGTGAACATCTCTCGGTGATATGTGGAAGATTGTTGCATATGCTTGCTGAGTTGTTGGCTGAAATAGGCAATAGGGTGCTTGCCTTAGGATAAGACAGCTTTGATCCCTGTACCCAAGGCATCTGTCTCAACTGTGAAAGCCTTGGTAAAATCAGGTAACTCAAGCACTGGAGCTGTGCTCAAGAGCTGTTTCAGTTTAATAAAAGCCTGAGCAGACTCATCCGTCCACTGAAAGCCATCTTTGCGCAATAGATCAGTTAACAGACCAGCTACAGACGCAAAGTGTCAAATAAAGCGACAGTATTACCCAACGAGGCCCAAAAACCCTCGAACATCTTGCACCGAACATGGCACAGACCATGCCTGAATGGCAGCAAATTTCTCAAAAGTGACAGCAACACCGTGCTGTGATATGATATGGCCTATATAAGCAATAAAGTGAGGCCAAAAAGGCATTTCGAACACTTAGCCACCAGCTGACGTTATCGCAATATGTCCAACACCGACTTAATACATTCCAAATGAGCTTGCCAAGTGGGGTTGTAGATTAAGATATTGTCAAAGAAAACTAAGACGAACTTGCGGAGGATAGGCCCAAAAACCTTATTCATAAGACCTGGAAATGTTGAAGGTGAATTTGTAAGACCAAACAATATAACGAGGAATTCGTAATGACCGTGAAAAGCAGTCTTCTCTTCATCTTCCACCTTAACATGAATATGATGAAAACCAGCCAAGAGATCAAGCTTCAAAAAATATTGGGTGCCATAAAGTTCATCGAACAACTCGTCAATTGAGGGAATAGGGAACCGAGCCTTAACTGTAATTGCATTCAACCCCTATAATCCACACAAAAGGGCTAACTACCATCTTTTTTACGCACCAACAAAACTGGAGATGAAAACAGGCTAGAGCTTTGCCTAATGATGCCCTCCTTGAGCATCTCAACTACAAGCTTCTCCATTTCTTGTTTTTGGAAATGAGGGTATCTATAAGGCTTCATGTTGACAGGCCCACTGTCTAGCAATAAGTGTATAGGATGGTCACAAGCTTTAGAGGGGGATAACCCGTGTGGCTTGGTGAAAACATCTTCAAAAGTAGCTAATAAACTCTAAATCTCAGGGCAAGCAACGGAAACATCCAAAGGGTGATTTGGAAGAATTTCAAGCCTGAAAAACTCCACAATAGCATTGATTCGATTCAGACGTTTAAACCCATTAAACTGTACCAGTTGAGCAGTAGGAGTTGTATCCCTAGTCCAGCAAACCTGCCTCCCGTTATGAGTGAACTCGAAAACAGAGGCAGCATAATCGGTTAAAATAGGGCCCAAAGTAGCAAGCCATGCTACTCCTAATACCATATCCCAGCCTTGGATCGGTAAAAACAAAGAAATCAACAAGGAGTTCTTGATCTTGAATAACCAAGGGAACTTGTCGAATAATGCCAGTACATACCAATCTCTCGCCATTTTCAACCAATACTGAAAAATATGTTGTTGCTGTGACTGTCAGACTTAAGAACTTGGCTACCCTTGTCTGCACAAAATTGTGCGTGCTGCCACTGTCAAGCAACATTTGCACCGGTTTCCCATTGACCTTTCCCTGAAATCGTAAGGTGGAAACGGAATAACCCCCAGCCAGGGCGTTGTAGGAGATGGAAGAGTGCAACTCAAAAGACAGCCCCGTTGGAGAACACTCTTCATGGAAGGCATTAGGTGAGGGTATGCTTGCCAGATCGATAGGAGCAGGGGGTTCGGTATCCTCTTCGAGCAACAATAACTAGGGTTTAGCCTTGCATTTGTGATCCTAGGTATACTTTTCGTTGCAATGATAACAAAGTCCCTTGGAGCGACGTTAAGTAGCTTCGGTGGGAGTCAGACGACGGAAAGGAACCTTGGTTCCACTAGGTAGGGTTGCTATCGAGAGTGTGGGGGAAGTAGGTAGGTTTGCTTTTTAGCTTTCCAGCTAATGAGAGAGTCACCAAAAAATAAACAATAGCCAGTGACGGAGCGGAGAGTCTCAGGACAGCCAGCCTAATCAGAATCACTGAAGGCCTTAAGAAGATGTGGGGAAGCAACAGAAAAGGACAAACTTGTAGTAGGACAGCTTTTCAAGTAATGCAAAACACGATGAGCAGCCTGAAGATGGGTGACGGTGGGTGAGTCCAAATGTTGACTCAACTGCTGAATAGCAAAGGTAATATCAGGTCAAGTAGAAGTCAAATAGAGAAGGCGATCAATAAGCTTGCAGAAAGAAGAATTATCAAGAAGCAAATCATCACAAGTAGTCTTCGGCGCTTTAGTGACAATAGGAGTCTTCGCAGGTTTGCAGTCCAAAAAACCAGTCTCTGTCAAGATATCCAGAGAATATTTGCGTTGACAAAGATGAATGCCAAAGGAAGTACGAGTCACTTCAAGACCAAGGAAGTACTTTAAGTCACCCAGATCCTTGACCCGAAAAGAAGAATCCAAGAAAGCCTTAACCCGTGCAATTTCAGTCATGTTATCACCAGTTAAGATAACATCATCAACGTACACCAACAAAGCTGTGAAAAAGACGACATCCTTCTTGACAAACAAGGAAAAATCAAATGTGGATTGAACATAGCCAAGAGAAAGAAGTGCAGAGGTAATGTAACATCCCGTTACTGATGCGATGAGCACATTGGTACGGGTAGTTCTGTCATTGCATAAATTGTGATCGAGTGCTTTGTGGCCTCTGATTATAAAGAGATAGATCCTTTTGCACATGCATACATAGTGACATGCATTCATGATTGTTCCAGCATTTAATTGTGATCTCGATGTGAATTGTGAAATTGTGAG
>JANITW010000002.1:23630673-23645712 GCA_027564335.1 Erythroxylum williamsii | reverse complement strand
TGAAATTGATGGAGAAAAACCCAAAACAAATCACCAATAGCCTTTAAAATAGAAGCATCGTGGAAGACTCCAAAAGGATTGGGTTATTTTAATAAAAATATGATTTAAGACATGGTTCAGCAAGTGACTTTTAGGCTCTCACTTGGTTTCTTTCTAATCAAATTTCAATTTCTACTCCAATTTTTCCCCAAACTTTCAATGGCTCTAGTTAATAATTCCGAAAATCATGTATCTAAATTTTTATTTCCATTGGATAGTAATTTCTACTATCATTAAACAATTATTTTGCTGCTTGACATTTTCCCTAATCCATAAATTACCCCGAATTTTTAGAAAAAAAATTCTAAAATTCTCCAAAAATTCGAAAACCACAATAATCTTCTCCCACTCAATTTTTCATACAAACAAACCATATTTTTCAATATCAATCACATAACCGGGAAATATCATAAATACATGTACAGTCATTTTCATGTGCAAAATTTACTATTCATAAATATGCGGATGCTAGATTATGCATGAATATGTAAAGGCATTTCTAAGCGCTCATTGACCACTCAGAGTTACTATTCTAAGCTCCCCATCGGTAATGGGATGCTACATGAAGACTAGATCCCATCCATGTGTATAAAGACCCTTCAATTGGAAGAGTATAAGCAGTTGTTGTGTGAAGGAAGTTGTTGAAATCATCCATGGTTCCTTATTGTGGGACTGAATTGCCACAATATTTTGTAGTAGTAGATATAACATTAAAATCACCACCAAATAGCCATAATTTATCATTAAAATCCTCAACATTGTTTTCTAAAGATGACCAAAGGTTTAGGCTATCTCTTCCATTACATTTGGTTTATATTGCTGTTATCTATATGGACTCCAAATATGTTGTATCAATCAATTCAACATGAATAAATTATTCATGATTATGAATAATCTTAGCAGTATAAGAAGACTTCCACTTGATCTAAATTTTGTTATTGACATTAAAGAAAGCGTCATGATAGCTCAATGAAACTTGTATAGAATTCAATTTATCAGGAGGAATCATTGGTTCCATAATGGCAAGAAAAGCATGTTAATGAAGCTTTTACATATTTTCAATCCATGTAGTGATTTTTAGGAGCTTGCTCCTCTAATGGTCTAGAATAACATCGTTGTTGGTAGTGTTTGTTGTAAAAATCGACTGAATTAGAGCAAATTTGCAGCTAAATAAGATTGAAGTAATAGTAATGAACATATAGATTTTACATGGAAAACCCCTAAATTAGGGAGAAAACCCCTAAATAGAGAAAGAAATTTTGCTATGAAATTTAGGGGTACAATCTCTCTCTATTTTATAAAGAGAAACACTAGCTCTCTCACTAAATAGGAAAAACACTCTTTAAACTTTTGTGAGTATTTAATAGAAGAGGAGATTTTCTTGGATATTAGAAAATTAATATTGGAAGGCCTATTTATAGGCCTCCCATACACATGCAACTTCCTACTATTCTTGGCTTTATGCAGTCGACTACCTTCTTTCTTGACTTTGGTGCAATCTGTAGCAACAATCTCCCACTTGAAAATTTGATTAAGAGTCAATTAGATCTTCACGCTATTCTTTCTACCTTGTTGCTACTTGTTGCTTACATCTTTGTCAGACCACACGAGAATCGACACCACTTAAACTTGTCACCATTGATTGCTTTTATCTGTCAATTATCCATTGTATGAATTTTCTACATGTCCACCGTTCCTTTTTCCACTTTCTCTTGAACGAAGTGATATTGAACTCGAATTTGTTTTATCTTTGAATGAAATATTGGATTCCTTGAAAGATGCAAAGCACTTTGGTTATGACAAAACAAAATAATGTTATCTTGTTTACATTTGAGTTCTTCCAACATCAACTTCAACCACACTACTTCTTTACTAACTTATGTAGCTATTACATATTCTGCTTCTATTGTTGACATATCCATAACTAACTATAGTTTTGAAACCCAACTCACAGCTCCTTTAACTAATGTAAACATATATCCTGTAGTGGATTTACTTTTATCAAGATCACCTGCATAATCAACATCAACAAATCCTTTGATAGTAAAATCTGATCCTCTATAACATAATACAACATCTGAGGCTCCCTTGATATATCTAAGAATCCTCTTAACAGTATTCTATTGCTCTTGACCAGGATTCGCCAAGTATCAATTACCTTCTCCCACTGTATGTGCTATGTCTAGCCTTATACAAATCATAACAAACATTAAGTTTCCTACTACTGTTGCATACGATACTCAAGACATCTCCATCCTCTCTTCTTCATTGCTAGGACCCTTACTTAATGATAACTTGAAATTAATAGGAAGAGGGGTATAAATTGACTTACAATCTTGCATGTTAATTGCTGCAAGATCTTTTTCAAATAATTATTCTAAGAAAGCAAATTCTTCCTATTATTTTTGTGTGTGAATTTGCATCCCTAGATCTTGTTTTGAATCTCAAATATGAAAACGAGATCATCCAGTTGTCCTACAGACAATAAATTATTCTTCAGGGCTTCCATATGTAACATTTTTTCAATAGTATGAGTTGTCCTATCATACATCTTTAACTTGATGGTGTCATTACCAATGAGCTTCAGAGCTTGATCATTACAGCTATACACAAAACCCCCAAAGACAAATTCATAATGATGGAACCATTTTCTTCGAGAGGTTATATGAAAAGTAGTTGCTGAATTGAGAAGCCATGCATTAACAAATCTTCTCTTACCTCCAATAGTCGTTGTCGTTTCACAGACCATTGCACCTCCATCATCTAAAGTATTTGCTGCATTTCCTTGAGGAACATAATCTTTCTTATTCAATTCTAACAATCCTTCTTCAGGTGCCCTTTATTGCCATAATTTTAGTACTTGAAATTCTTCTTACTCTTTGATTTTGATCTACTATGACAATGACTCCCATTTGGGTCACGTTGCATTGATCTTCTTCTTATTACTGCCAAAGCCTTTGCTTGTTATGAATTTGCCAACCTATTTTCCTTACTTTTTTGCCGACTCTCTTCTTCCAGAATAGCTCCAATATTGTCAAATATTAGATTGTTTGTGTTGTTTGTTAAATTGATGACAAGTTGATCATACGAATCTAGTAGAATTTAGAGTAAAAGTTCTACATGTTCACTTATCTCTATTGTGTGCCCCAATGATGTGAGTTATGAAAATAGAGAATTTAAATTATTTAAGTGCTCTATCACTGAAGTAGATTCCACCATGCATAAAGTATATAGTTTTCTCTTCAATTTTTTTTTTTTGTGGATTGATTTAGCCTTGTATAATTTTGTGAGATAATCCTAAATCTCTTTTGTCGTCTTCTTCTCCTCTATACATGACAACACCCCATCTGTTAGTGCCAAATGAAGATTTGCAATAGCATGCCCATCTATCTCATTCCACTTATTATCATCTATAAATGTTGCCGGCCTTTCGCTAATGACTACTAAATAGTCATCTTTTCTCAAGATAGCCTTCATCTTCAACTTTTACAATAAAAAATTACTCACATTGAACTTTTTAATCTAAAATTTTGCTGCCATTGCTTCTATAATGAACAAAATTTAGCTCCCACTATTTTACGTGAATAGTAGTCATACATACGAATAGTTTCGTATATGTGAATAGTACCATATGTGTATGTATGAATAGTACCATACACGTGAATAGTGCTGCATACTTGAATTACAATAACTGCACATTTTTAAAGCAATAATAAATGCATGAATAATTGTCACCCTTTATAGTTAATATTCACCAACTTTCACTGTACTCACTCAAACTCCGAACTAATTACGCCAAAAAAATTTATTGTAATTTTCTCACCTCGCTCTGATACCATTTGTTGTAAAAATCGACCAAATTAGAGCAAGTTCACAGCTAAATAAGACTGAAAGAATAGTAATGAATAGATAGATTTTATATAAAAAATCTTAATTAGGGTAAAAACCACGGGCAAGAAAAAGAAATTTCACTATAAAATTTAGGAGTACAACCTCTCTCTATTTTACAAAGAGAAACACTAACTCTCTAAAAGCACTTTCTAAACTTTTGTGAGGATTTAATAATATAAGATATTTTCTAGAATATTAGAAAACTGATAAACGCCTATTTATAGGCCTTCCATACGTGTACACCCAGTTATGGGTAGACTATCTACAGGTGTTGTTACAAAGGTATTCTAGGAATTCAAACTTTCACAGAAGTTTCTCGCTCACACCTTTTACACGGCAATCTTATTTAGATCCGTTAAAGCAAAGACTCAGCCTTTCCCAACCCTCGAAGTGTTTACCTTGCACACACTCGAAGAAACAATACTGTTGTTACAAAGGTGTTCTAGGAGCTCAAACTTTCACCGAAGTTTCTCACTCACACCCTTTGCACGACAGTCTCACTTAGATCAGTTAAAGTAAAGACTCAACCTTTCCCAACCCTTAAAGTGTTTACCTCACACACACTCGAAAAAATAATACTTATAAGAACAATAAGAACAAAGGCAACAAGAACGCACAGAGATACGGTATAAAACCAACTTTATATACTTTCTCTCAAAAGAATACAAAAAATGCTCTCTCTGACTGAATGAGAAGAGCAAAGCTCGAATGAGCTATATATAGGCATCCTAACTTACCTTCCAAGTTACATTCAGAATCCTACTCATTCTGGACTGTCTAAGATCATGCTATATCACGTCTATCCTTATCAGATTACATCATGTGGACCAATTAGATGACACCTCCGTCTAAATAGGACTCTAACTAATAAGATAAAATAACAACAAGATAGAGTTTACATTCAACTCGGAAAACTAACATCCTTATCCTCGAAGAACTCTACTTTCTTCAAACTTTCTGTTCTACTGTAACTCTAACTCCCATTTGTTATTACATCATCCAAGATCTTTCCACAATCTCTATCTGTTAATGATGCAATATGATCTCGCCGAAGCCTACTAGCACATTGGCCTGATCCAATACTCCCACAACAAGTCTATTAGTCGTGGTCCATTTATCCGAGCATGGGCTAAGTCCTTAGTCCGTCAAGACCTTAACTTGAGTCGAGTCAATCTTCACAAGGTCCGATGCTCTACCAAAATTTGCACCAAGTCCGATCCTACCTGCCAACATTTGCCTTAATGTTTTCGCATGCCTCCCTTAAGCGTGAATCAAGCTAACCTCTTGCTTAAGGCTCCTCATAAAGGTAGCTAAAAAGTGCTCTAGAAATTATGGGTCTAACAGGCACCGTATCTTGTATAAAACAAGAGCTGAGTTAAGATTTAGATCGACCTTTTATAGAGAATTGGTTAGCAATGAGTCATACTCTATGTAAGGCACCTTATCTTGTATAAAACAAGAACTGAGTTAAGAGTCGCGTAGAGAGAGACTGTGAGACTTTTTTTGGGTGTTGGATACATGTACACCAATATTACATAACTTTGACAACATGATGGTGCGTGGGTTGAAAATGTAAGGTTCTTATATATAATAAAACTGAAGCTTGACTTACTTACAGATGATGGAACATAAAGGAGCGTTCATGGACAGATTGTGTTGGTGTTCACTTTGGATGGCGCTATATTAATATTACAATGTTGTATGGAGCAACAACGTTGTATGGTGAGTTTAATGTGGTTGGAATGGATTTACTGTAAAACTACAACGTTACACATGGAAGTTGCTGGTTGTTGCCTGGTGTTTTGGTACGTTACTTTGCTAATTAACGTGGACGTTGCGTGGCTTTGTCTTTGGATCAGTCTCCATCATTACACATGTGAGTACATGGCCTGAATGGAGTTACGCATGGCTGGAGAAACGTTAATGTGACGTTTGTTGTCATTAGTTATTCGAAGAGTTTATATAAAACTGTCGAAAACTACTTGTAATAGCTACTGTCTTTATCTTTTAATTAGTTAACGTGTCTTAAGGCTATAAAAAGGGACCATGTAGTGCGTTGCACTCCAATTATTCTGCCATAAAAGTCCATTGCTACACCATTTATTGTTCTTTGGGGAGAGATTTTGCTGAGCCAATTGTGAGATGTTGTACTCCATTTATTCACTAACTAAACCACTGGTTTATCACAACATCGTTGGTCCCATTTACTTGAGAATTTCAAGTGTTTCAAACAAACCTGCTCCTTTTGACAGAATCTGCTACAACCTCCATTTTCGTTTTTGTATTGTGGGAGTAATTTGCTGACTCAAGTAAGGGCACTTGGTTGCATTACGGGGTAGAAGTTGTTGAGACAGAGACCCTTTAAAGAAATAAGGCTTTGAATTCGTTTTATAGACTTGAGGTATGTTTTAGTCCTTAATATTTTCACTACAATTTAATTTAGAACTTAACGTTTGCCAATATACCTCAAGTCCAGTTTGAAATCTTCTACGTTTATTAATTTTTACAGAAGCCCTTGTTTTGTCGAGCCATGAGAACATTTCTTGAAGAGCTAAAATTTGAAGTTTTAAAGTATCGAGATTATACTTGAGAAGAGGCAATGAAGTGGAGATGGAAAGGAGCTACGAGCTAGAGAAGAGAAACTGTGAACCATAGAACACCACTAGCAATAATAGACAAAGAGAGTAGCCGTGATAAGGAAAGACTTATATTACAAGGTTCAATCCTCTCTCCTAATTATCCTTTTCCAACTCTATTTCTTAACCTTAAAATCCTAAATCTTAAATCACTAAAACTAATTTGGAGTTCCATATGTTCACCTTCCAAGTTAAAAAAATTCTATCACCTAATTGTCAAGTCATTATTATTTTTTATTGATTTTTTCTTTTGTATAGGACATAGGGAGGTCAAAAAGGACCCGTCCCACTCGACCCATGGTTCCACCGTTACTTAAAAAAAGACTTCATTTTTTAAAATTTTCTTAAAAAATATGACGAACTAGACCACAGGCTAGTCAGCCCAGCCCATGTCTAGTAGAAAGAAAATACAACAATGGAGAATGGGAAAAACTGAGACACCTTTACATGCTCTGGTTTACGTATTATATATTGAATTGTACGGTACAGTAGTATAAATGAATCATAACGATGTAACAAAAAATATAAACGTCTGACAATAAAGGGGAGAGAGAAGAATATTTGTACATAAAGAAATGATGAATAGTGTAAATCTATTATGTTCTAACATTCCCCCTCAAACGAGAGGGTGTGATAGACAACCCGAGTTTGTTTCTTAAATATAAAAACTGAGAGTGTGTCAATGCTTTGGTTAAGCAATCAGCTACTTGATAAGAGGAAAAATATATCGGACGTTGATGAAGCCAGACAGAACTAGATCTTGGATAAAATGAACATCAATATCTATATGTTTACTGCGAGCACGTTGGACTGGATTTGCAGCGAGTGCTCCTACGCTCATATTATCACACCATAGTATAGAAGATCATCGGAGGAGAAAACCAAGTTCAGATAGCAATGAACTTAACCATTTAACCTCAGTAGCGCCATTAGCTAATGCCCTATATTCAGATTCTGTACTTGACCGAGAAACTACTCGTTGCTTCCGTGAAGACTAAGACACTAATATGCCTCCAAGATACACGCATAAACCTGCCATTGATCTCCGATCATCTATATCAGCAGCCTAGTCCGCATCGGTGTAAACCATCAGTTGAAGTGAGGAGAATGGCTTTAGATGTAGTCTACAATGATAAGTGCCTTTGAGATAACGTAATATACGTTTAACTGCTTGAAAATGGATGACTGTTGGGTGAGATAAGAATTGACTAAGCTTATTCATCGAAAAAGCTATATCTGGACGAGTAATCGTTAAATATTGGAGTGAATCTATAGTTTGTCGATACATGGTAGGATTTAACATGAGTTCTCCATCAGTTGAAGAGAATTTTTGACCAGCAACCATTAGAGTAGATACGGAAGCACAAGCTAGCATATTAAATTTCTTTAACAAGTCAAGAATATATTTACCTTGATTCACGTACATGCCTGAGCTATCTTTGTAGATTTCTAGTCCAAGGAAATAATATAGAGGTCCTAAATCCTTAAGGGAAAAGAGTGCATTCAGCCTTTGTATAAAGGATTTTAGCTAGGCAGTATTATTACCAGTGATCAGAATATCATCAACATAGATCAAGACAAACACAGTGAGGTTGTCTGTGTTAAGTAAGAATAAAGAGACATCACTCTTGGCATTTTTAAAACCCCATTGCAATAAGGTGATCCGTAGGCGTTCAAATCAGGTTCGAGGTGCCTATCCTAAACCGTAAATGGCTTTAACCAACTTACACATGTGGTTAGGTCGTTTTTGATCAAGGAAGCCTTCGAGTTGTCGCATATAGATGTCTTCTTGAAGAAAGCCATTTATGAATGAATGATTCACGTCAAGTTGTTGTATTTCTCACTGAAAGGTAACGTTAATCATCAGTACAACACGAATGGTGGTTTGTTTGATCAACAGACTGAATGTTTCACCATAATCAACTTCGTAGCTTGTTGGAAACCTTTTGCAACCAAATGAGCTTTGTGTTTTAGGATAGAACCATTGGCTTTAAACTTGGTTTTGAATACCCATTTACAGTTAATAAGTTGTTGTGTACCGTTGTGAGGAACCAAGATCCATGTTTTGTTTCATTGTAAGGCATCAAATTCATCCTACATTTCTTGGCGCCAGTGAGGAGATGAAAGTGCATCTTGAACTGAAAGTGGTTCAGTGATTCGTGACAAGGAATCTGGTTCTCTAGCATGAAGAAGTCCAATGAAAGGAAATTTAGCTTGAAAGTCCCATCCTTGGCCCTAGTTGTCATTGGATGTTGATTGAGTTGGTAGGATGGAAATATTGGATTTTCAAAAGGAGGCAGACTATCAGATTTGTTTGTGGAGGAAAGATCGGTTGAGTTGATGATAGGTGAAGTGTCCCGAGGTAAAGAGTGGATTCCAAATGAAGCATGAACAGTTGAGGTGCCAAGGGAATTTGGTTCTTGTCTTTGAGGCAAGGTAGAGAACATCGACACGTTTGAATTGCGGATTAAAAGAGGTATTCCACCATCTATTTCAAACATGTTAACTTTCTGATGTAAGAACCCTGTGGCAAAAGGAAACATAAATGGATCAAATACAACATGTTTGGAGATAAAAATTTTCCCAGAAGTACTTAAGCATTTATGGCCTTTCTGCTGAGATGCAAAACCGAGATACACATATTTTTGACTATGAAATTGAAACTTGTGTTGATTGTATGGTTTTAAACATAGGTAGCAAGCACATCCAAAAGGTTGTATAATCTTGTAGTCTGGTTATGTTTTAAACAATTTGTACAGTGGTGAAGCTCCTTGTAAGATTGAAGTGGGAAGCCTGTTGATTAGAAAAATAGCAACTTGAAAAGCATCAAACCAATAGATTAATGGCATTTTTGCTTGTGTTAATAGAGTCAAGCCTATTTCTACTATATATCTGTGTTTTTTTTTCAGCTCTTCCATTTCGAGGGGAAGTATACGGACAAGTGAACTTGAGATGAATTTCCGTAGCTTGTGCAATAGGTATGAGAGGTTTATATTCTGAACCATTATCACACTGGATAGCTTTAATGCTTGTATTGAATTGATTTTCAACCAAGGCTTGAAAATGATTAAATACACCAATAGTCTCACCTTTATGTTTTAAAGGATAAAACCAAGTGTATTGACTAAAATCATCCAAGAAATGAATATAGTATCGATAACCATGTGAGGATCGAAAAGGGGAGGGTCCCCATAAATCAGTATGGATTAGCTTTAGAGGTGAAAAAGCATGCGAAGTAGAATGAGGAAAAGGTAACTGTTTTGATTGTCCAAATTGACAAGCTTCACATAAATATTTTTCAATCACTGAAAGATTCGCATTACTGTTTTTCAGAATTTGTTTCAGAATTCTATGACTTGGATGTCCTAGCTTGTGATGCCAGTTGATGAAATCGTCTTCTGTGTTGGTGAGTTGTGCAACATGAACATGAGGCTGAGGCTTAGTCTCACTGCTCTGGTTTACGTATTATTTATTGAAGTGTACGATATAGTAGTACAAATAAATTATAACAATGTAATAGAAAATATACATGTCTGACAGTAAAGGGGAGAGAGAAGAATATTTCTACATAAAGTAATGATGAATAGTGCAAATCTGTTATGTTCTAACACTATTTCGACCTCGCTCGGCCCACTGACATCTCTAATAGGACCTATTAATACCATATGAAACTTTTGCCTAATTTTTTATTGTCTTCTTCCTCCTTAAAACTCCTAAAATTTCATCTTTAAAGTAACGTAATGTATTAATAAATTATTATGACTAGAGCAGAGGGACTCATCTTTAAAGTAACGTAATGTATTAATAAAATTGCTATGACTAGAGCAGAGGCACCACAACCTAATTTACTTTGTTTACCTTGATAAAAGATCAAACTTCAATGTATCATCACTTACATCACTTAACCTACTGTTTACTACAGGCAAAGTACATAGTTTTTTTTAAAGCATTCGTAACATCATGATGTGACGCATCAGCACTAGTACTTCGTGATGCACCAATATTCATCGTGTTCAAAATTTTCATAATAAAAGTATTCATCTCCATTGTTTCACTCTGTCTCTTTTGAATCAATTGCATTATATTGTAGCATTCCAATTTTATCGGATGTCCTCGAAGGGACAACCAGTGGCTATTACGTTATAATAAATAAAGGCTAGTTTGCTACTATAAGCTAACAATATGGTTTTATTCAAGTTACTAAGACGAAACAACAAACAACTTCATCATTTAATTAAATACTAAACCAAGCATGTGGCATTTGGGCGAAAGAGTAACAAACATAACTGATCACACATGATTTGGACAAACTCATATTTAATCAATCAACAATAAGGAAACCACCATGAAGTTACCAGCAATCATGCATCCATAAAACAACCAAATAAACATTTTTTGTGCTTTCCTTTTTCAGGTATAAAATAGGAAAGCTACCCATTGTATCAAAAAAATGCTTTTACCTAATACGCAATCCAAAAACAACATAAAAACAATAGAAAGAAATGGGAGAAATAGGAAGCTCAACTATCATATCCCAAATCCAAAACCCCAAGATCACAATAAAAAATGAATTGATCTCCTCATAGGCAAAACTTAAAACACACACACACACACACACACACACACACACACACACACACACACATGTATGTATATATGTGTCAGCGTTAATAGATATCTTAAATTAAATTTGAAGGCATCAACAATTCAAAAGAGAATATTAGGAGGAGACCTTACTGCTCCCTAAAACAATGGCAATGATTGATTGGGAACTCAAAATCGTTGATCACACGCAACAGTAAGAAAAGAACTCACAAACAATGGAAGACCCAAAATTTCAAAAACAAAATTTATAGAATAAACTCCTTTAACCATATACGGAAGAGAAATATGCACCAATAAGCACTTACAAGAAGTGATCTAAAGAGAAAGACACAAAAGTTTAGAAAAATGGGCCCAATCGAGTAAGTGGGCAGAAATACCAATAAAAAAAATCAAAACTTTACCCATAGCAGTGAGACATAATAATAAGATCTCATACCCACAAGCAAAAATATTGTCAAGCACCAAGGATCAGTACACATACCAATTCCCAAACTCAAAATTTACAAGTAAGGAAGAGAAACAAAACAGAAAGAAGAACCTTACATTAGAATACACGTAAACATGAAGCTAATCCAAAAAAATCCAACCAAAGGACAATCAAAATAGGAAATGAAACAAACAACACAAATCAAGCAACATGACGAAATCAAAAAACAAGAGAAAGCAAAAATAGCAACCAAATGTAAGAGCAGAAGAACATAAAATTTGAGAAGAGACCAGAGATCTAAGAAAAATAAAATAGAAAAACAAGTCTCCAATGAACAGATATACCCAAATAAAGAAATTGCATAACAAACATAGCAAGGAACCATACCAGATATAAGAGGTAGCATGAGGACGAGCGACGATGCCTTCACTACCATTGGATATCAAATCCAGTGGAGAACTAAGTGTTATGATTATATAAATAATCTTTTGATTTGAGATCTCTAAAGTATCCCATATAGAAGTTATTATGTTTTAATATTACTTATTACCTATCCTTGGCAATGGTATCTCAATCATTAGTTATTAGATATAATATGAACTATATGAAAGTAGTTAAATCATAATTATAAGATTGAATTTTTTTTACTCTTGATTAGTGTTTATTCAAAAAATATTTGGTAAAGGTGGAATGAAACTTTGAGAATATATGTCAAAAGTTATCAATTCAATCAATTACTAACGATAAAGAACTAACATGATTGAACTCAAATAGTGTAAATATTTATTCCATGCTATATGTCTGAACAGAGTATTGTATGATAAAGGAATAAATTATATTAAAAAGTTATTCGTAAAAAGGTTAGTCAAAACTATTTTGACATTTCTAATATTAGAGTGATCCTAACGTGTTACTACACGTCAATCTTAATCTATAAATATAAATTATTTAATTAGAATATTAAAGATAAATTAAAAAAGTTTAATTTATCTTTAATCTTAAATATAATTTGAGATTATGATTAGTATCTATTAACAATATATTTAGAAATCGAATAAATCGCACATAAAAATGGTTGAAGAGAGAAAAATTTATTATAATAAAGTTATATTTAATTGTAAACTTTAAGAAACTTGGGATTAAATATGAACTTTTTAATAAATAAGGATCAATATGAGATATTAGATCTTGTTTACATTTAATTAGTATTTAATTAGAATTAATTATATTTCTAATTAAATTAATTAAAAATTGGTTGAGTTTTAAAAGAAATAACACTTTTTGCCTAATTCTTTTTTACATCATTTATAGAGTTCTTTCATTACGTTCATGTGGATACTATTAAAAGTCGTATATGAGTGCAATTATGGTAGTTGCAATAAAGTAATCTGAAAAAATTCAAGGAAAAATTAAACAAAAGAGTAGAAATTATGTTATCATGCATTAATTGTACGTAAAATGGTCACTTTTGACCCTAAGTTTTTCACCAATTGATAAGTTTGACTCAAACATTCTAGAGTGAACAATTATAATCTTAACATTTAGAAAACGATAAAATTTAACCCCAACCTAACAAAAAAATTCAAATAATTTTATTAAGTGTTAGTTGAACACTGACCTAACACTTGAAAAATAATTTTTTATTGAAATGAGTGGGTTTTATATAACGTTAGTGTTGACACGGACATATAAAACCAAATTTTAATTAAATAAAAGAAATTTAATTTTATTATTAAGTGTGGGACCCACCTTCATCGTTTTGTTTGCCGTCTGGATCAACTTTTAAAGAATGTATGGAATTCGATCCCTTTCTTATCTACCACCTATCTTCTTCTTTTTTTTTTTACAAAGAGGAGAAATGAAAAACAAACTAAATCATCGTCCTGGGATACACTGCGCCAAGCGCATCACGTCGGAGAAGCTCCTAAATGCCAATAGGGGGCTCTTGGAGAATATGGAGGCCCGGGATGAGCAAGCTAGTGAGGCTAGCGAGACTGTTTGCGCACTGGTTGCCTTCCCGGTACACATGCTGGAGCTGAACCATCCATGCCCGTTGCATTAGCTGCAGAATACCTATCACCAAAAAGGACAACTCAGTCAGTAGCATGGGGGAGTAGAGAGAATGTTAATGACCTCAAGGAAGTCGACTTCAACTACCATTTGGCGGAATCCCAGGTCCCAGGCCAGCTGAAGGCTTGAGTGAACCCCCCAAAGTTCAACAGCTAAGGGCGAACCCCTACCAAGGAGTTGCTGGAATCCCCCCCGCCACTCCCCGTGGCAATCTCGAAGTAGACCGCCCGAGAAGATCGTGTGGGAGCCCGAGTTCCACGCGCCATCCGAATTGACTTTCACCCAACCCGCCGAAGGGCGAGTCTACCCCACAAAGGTACCCACCGGGATGCCCTGCGCGGGTAAAACACATCGCTCCAACGCCCTGGCTTGGGCAATCCACCACACGTAATTTATGATAAGTCGGTGTCCCTTAGCCGGCCAGACAAAGCCTGGCTCGAACAGACTGCTGTTACGCCATTTCCAAAGGAACCAACAAGTGACCTCAAAGATCGTAGCCTACGCTTCCTGATACACTTAGGTGGCCTGCGTCAGGTGCCACGATAACCACACGTCGGCTTCCTGCTGGAAGAAGCTCGTGTCCACCACGGCTGGAGGAAACTGGCGCCAGAGAGCTTGAACTTGCGAGCAAGCTCGCACAACATGATCCGTGGTCTCTTCTTGCCCACAGAAGTGGCAGCTACCATCGGTGGCAATTTGGTGAGCCACCCGCTGTTGGTTCGTTAGCAGTTTATGTTTAGCAACAAGCTAGAGAAACGTCCGAATTCTTTGGGGGCCTGCCTATTTCCAGATGATCTCCCACAGCTTGTGGCGGCGGACGGTAGAGTGGTCCGCGATTAGGCCATACGCCGACACCACAGTGAACCTGCCGTAGGGGATAGGGGCCCACTGCAACCTATCCTCTCCCATAGTCTCGACAATAGGATGGACTTGCGCAAGAGCCAGGCAAACCGAGGTCGGGAGGTAATGCTGAAACTCATGCCAAAGCCAATCACCGTTGGCATTTGTAAGCTCCGTAATAGAGGCCAGCCGTAGGATGTCGGGGACCGGAGAGGACGCCACGTGAATAAGAGGGCTCCAACCTGCCAGCCAATTGTCCATCCAAAAGAGGATCTGCCTCCCGTTCCCCACATTCCACTGGAGCCCAGTGCACACCCAGTCCCAGGCTGCCGAAATCCCTCTCCAAATGATGGAAGCCCTGACCCGGGAGAGCGTGAGGGGGAGATGCGTAATATTGAGGCAATATTTAGCCCGTAGGACCTGAACCCAAAGGACGGTAGGCTTAGTGAAAAGGTCCCAACCCAATTTAGCCAGGAGCACATCATTCATGGGCCGAATGCGTTTAAGGCCTAGCCCCCCCCCCCCCCCCCC
>JANITW010000002.1:23540955-23559397 GCA_027564335.1 Erythroxylum williamsii | reverse complement strand
GTAAATAGTGCAATCACCATAGGTCTATCAACAGCTGGAGAAAATAGATACCAAAGTTTTAAACACAAAAGTTAAAATTGAATTCACAGAAGTCATAACTGCAGCATTGATTTCAGTTACCCATCACATTGTGTTATCACCTCCAAAATATTGTTGACCGACAGCCAAAGGGTGGAGGACTAGAGAATGTATACCAAGTCAATTTATTCAACCAACAAAAGCTTCCCCAGAGCCTTCCAAAGTATGGGATCAATAAGAAGAAAAAATTCATGGGAATTAGCAACTATTACCAGCTCTCACTAGGGACTGCAAGCTTCACTGTATTTCAAGAGCTTGTACTCAGATATTAGGTAGCTTGAGTATCTAATAACAGATCAATCAATCCATGTTTCCATGGACTGAAAACCAAACCACCCACCTCAAAAGCAATTCTGTTCGCAGAAATTCACATGTTGCCAACCCAATCAAGTACATATTCTCCAGAACATTAACTACCGCAACATGAGTATGCATTTTGAAGGGAGAGAAGTGAGGAAAAATCACGAAACTAATTATTTTAGGAATTTCCCATTCACGGACAGTTTATAATATAAGTAGCTAGTGAGTGATTTAGAATCAATGGAAAACCAATCCATATGACTAACTAGCCAAGTTTACATATATCCTCGTATTCCACGGCTTTTAGCACTCTCCCATCATAAATTCCCTTCTCTATCTGTACCTTGGCACAAAAGTTCTCAGTATCTACGCCTAACAACCTTGCATTTGACCCTCTATATGCACCATTGACTATCCTTACCAGACTACCGATCTGCGGGATCACAGTCTCGAGCTCTTCCTGATCAATCCTCAAGATGTGCTTATTCTCAAGCATCTCAATCTCCCCCACATATTTATCAACCACTTTCCTAACAACCCCTTTCTGTTTGTAGTACCCTTTTTCAGCCAACGACTTACTCATCACCTTCACAATAATTCCTTCACACAACCAATAATCCTTCCGATTGCTTCTCTCTTTTGCCTTCTCCTCCTCTTTCATCAACTCCTCCAATACTGATTTCCCGCTTCTACCACCCAATTTCCTGTCATCCTTACTCTTCAAATCCCTTTTATCTTTCTGTTCAATTTGTTCAAAAATTAGCTTTCCAGAACTTTCCCCTCTTTCCTTACCAAGACTACTCTTAGAACCCAGAGCAAATCCAATCTTCACTCCGCCTTCCAACTTCATTTCTTTCGTGGTATGATTCCGTTCTTCGTCGTCATTACCCAGCAAGTCTCCATTTTTAACAGTGAATAACTGCTCAGCCTTCTCAATCTGCTTCTTAATTTCTCTCTCCTGCTTCTCCTCCTCCGCTAACTCAGCCCTGGACCTCTTATTCTTCATCTTCTCCTTAAAGATGGTCTCCGAATCCCGATCAATGTACGTAATAAACCAACCCTTAGGAGTCTCCTCAACTTTACACTTACCGGTTCTCCCCAAGTATTTCACAAACTCGGTCAACGTCGCCCATTGCGTTGAGTTCATGTGGACGTGATGTCGGTCGTGAATATACTCGTTGTAAACCACCGTCGCGGCCACCCGAGAGAATCGGTGACTGCGCTTCATGAGGTCTAGGAAGGAGGTTTCGAACTCCTCGGAGTAACCTTCAACGACGCGATTAGGGTTTTGACCGAAGATCTGCATTTGACGTTGGTGGCTCTCGCTCATGCAATGGCATTTGAAACCGTTCTCGTCGCGGCACTGCTTTTGACACATCTGACAATACCATCGCAACTTCTGGAGGCCTTTGGCCTTGATTCTGTTGGCGATTGCCTTCGGGGTCAAGAACTCGTTCTTCCCCATTTTCGAATTAGGGGCTTCTTAGAAATTGAAAGAGGATTATGCAATTGGATTGTACTAGGGAAGTTGAAAACCCTAAAGGCTCTAGTCCTAACCCGACCTGATGAAGAAGTGATTGGAAATTTGGAATTTCCTTGTTACTTAGTTGGCTTCGGCTTAACGGTCCCTGTGAATATTTTATTCAATGTTGACAAAAGAAACCAACGAGATAAGAAGTAATAAATTGGATAAAATTTAAAATTTAAAATTTAAAAATATAATTAAAAATATTTTATTAAATAAAAATTAATTAATTATTTTAATTTAAAATGTATTAATTAATAAAAATTAACTAATTATAATAAATTGGTTTGTTTTTAATAACAAAATTTATTAAAATAAATCAAACTAAAAAGTAAAAAATTGAACTAAACATTGAATAATTCAAAAGTGGCCGAACTAATTAATCATTGATTTTACTAAATAGTTTACTTATTGAGTAAAATTTAAAGAATTATGATTTTACAAGTATTATTCTTGTAATTATTATTGAGTGAATATAAGTTTTATAATCTAATTTTATATTATATATTTTCCTCGTTAATAAACATATACTCTTTAAATAATTTTAAAATTAATTTAATAAATTCCCATAACGCTACTTGATCAAACTTAAATTCATCTTCTATCTCTTAATTTGGATACTTGATAATGATATTTGAGTTAGGTCTATCTTGGCAACTTGCAATCCAGACTAAACTCTTTGGACTCCAATACTTTTTTACTAGCACATAAGATTGTCCAACTAATCTCCGTATTCATTAAAAATAGACCTTTAATAATGATTATTTAAGCAATTCAAATTTTGCTTTGACTTTTGAAAATTCCGAAAGTTTACTTCTTACAGAGAAGCATCAATATAAACTAGACTTAAACTAATCCATAATTTTACAAGAATAAACAATAATTTCTGTTAAACACCTTGTATCTTTTTAATATATAAGATTTAGGTACAAGGAAAATTATCAGAAACATAAAACCTAAGATTAAAAATAATAAGATTTTTGTGGTTTACATTCTTTTTTTTTCTTTCTAATTTTAATAATTCGTCTTTCACTAAATTGAAGAAATAACAAAGAGAACTAAATGATATTATGTAAAAGTAAATCATAATTTAAAAATAAAAATTCAAATTAGAAAGAATTTTAATATAATTAACTTAAAATATATTTTTTAAAAATAAAGTTACCTCCATACAAAATTTTATAGCTAAGGTAAAATTAATCAACAAATACATGCTCAATTCTTTGTGATGTAAAACTATGCTCAAGAGATCCCAATTTATTAGATTGAATTTGGGAGAATCCTAAAAGAAGAATTAAAAAAAAAACTAGGAATGATTGATGTTTATCATTTAAACAACTCGAGGAGAATTTAAAGTCTGTATGAAGCAAGTGAGCTAATAGAATTGTTTGCTCCAAAAGGAGGCTTATTTGACCTCAATCAGAAGTCTAGCCTTTATGAGGATTGCTTACATACCTCTCCAAATTGCCCAAGTAAAAAAAGGGACTTACATGTAAGGGGGAGTGTTGAGAATATGTGAGTCTCCCACATCAAAGACAGAGGAGAAACAAGATTAACATATAAGTCTAGTGAGTTACTTCACCTATTACCAATTGTTTTTAAGATTGAACCTCACTTGAGTTTGTATGTGGTTTAAATTTCCTCGTGTAGGCTTATAAGGTGATTGCAAATTTAACATGGTATTAGAGCTAATGAAGATCTTGGCCTATAGTTTTCCCCAGAAAGGGGTGGGTGGGGGCAGGGGGGTGTATCATTTAAGCAACTAAAGAAGGATTTGAAGTTTGCATGAAGCAAGTCGTCTAATAATATTGTTTGCCCTAGGAGAGGGCCTATTTGACCTCAATTAGAAGTCCAACTCTGATGAGGATTGTTTACTTACCTCTCCAAATTGCCTAAGTAAAAAAAAAGGGACTCACATGTGAGAGAGAGTATTGAAAATACCTACATGTGAGTGTCACACATCGAAGAAAGAGGGGAAAGAAGATTAATCGCATATCGAAGAAAGAGGGGAAAGAAGATTAACATATAAGTCTAGTGAGCTACTTCATCTATTGCCAAATGATTTTAGGATGGAACCTCACTTGAGCTTGTATGTGGTTTAACTTTCCTCCTCGTGTGGGCATATATGTTTATTGCAAATTTAACATGGTATTAGAGCTAATGAAGATCTTAGCCTACAGTTTAGCTCAGAAAGGGGCCCATCATTTAAGCAATTGGAGAAGGATTTGAAGTTTGCATGGAGCAAGTCGCCTAGTAGTATTGTTTGGCCTAAGAGGGGGCTTATTTGACCTCAATCAGAAGTCCAACTCTGATGAGGATTGTTTACGTACCTCCCCCAATTGCCAAGTAAAAAAAGGGACTCACATGTGAGGGGGATTGTTGAAAATACCCACATGTGAGTGTACCACATCAAAAAAAGAGAAAAGAAGACTAACATATAAGCCTAGTAGGCTACTCCACCTATAACCAATTAGTTTTAATATAGAACCTCACTTGGGCTTATATATGGTTTAACTTTCTTCTTCAAGTGGATCTATAAGCCCATTGCAAATTTAACAGTGTTTCGATTAGGATAAAGCAACATTTAAAGGTTTGATAACTTCAACTTTTGGTACTTCATCCCAAAATATTGTTGAGATTCGATTGCTTTCTAAAATAATTACCAAGGATGAATAACAGAGAGAAAGAAGTTTTCCTTTCAACTCATTGTCAGATTTCACTATGTAATTCCTTTCAACTCATTGTCAGATTTCACTATGTAAAAAAATATCCTTTTACGTGTGCTACTACTCACATTATCATGAAATAGAGACTTAATTCATGAATTATTTTCTAAGAAAAATTTCATTATAACTTTATTTCATTTTTTAGATATTAATTGATATTATTGGCATCTTAATAACATTCATAAATATATTTTTCAAATTCTGATAATTTTTATGGGTACCAAATATCTTAAGTATTATCTTTAACATAAGTTATAAAAAAGTTTGTTTTTTAATCATAAGAATACTACATTAATGACATTATCTATACTCTTACATTCGACTATTTTAGATTCATATACCTTAACTATGCTCAAAAAATCAACAAAAACTAACTATCTTATTCTAAGCAATATGGAATGTCTATGATTGTTTACACACAAAAAAAGGAACTAATGACAATTGATATTTTTTTTGAAAATTAAGTATTTCATTTGAAGGCCTATAAAGGCAAACAAGTCAAAGTACGAGGCTATAATGTTAAAATAAGAAAAAGATAAGTACAAAATCATCCTAACATCTATACAACTACTATTTCAAACTAAAGCTATATCACTCTAGTCTTCATCTTCTTTTGATAGAATAGCCTGGATCCTCATTGGCATGATGAGTAACAAGAATCTCTTTAATCCAACAACAAGTTCAGTGTGTGATTACATGCATCTTAGAGTAAGTATTCTTGAATTTTTTTTTATTTCTTTCATTCCAAGGAAAAAAGAGGGGAAAGAAGATTAACATATAAGCCTAGTAGGCTACTCTATTGCCAATTGGTTTTAGGATAGAACCTCACTTAGGCTTGTGTGTGATTTCACTTTCCTCCTTGTGTGAGCCTATAGGCTCATTGCAAATTTAACATGGTATTAGAACTGATGAAGATCTTGGCCTATAGTTTGCCCCAGAACAATTTGAAGTCTGCATGGAGCAAGTGGCCTAATAGTATTGTTTACCCATATGTGAGTGTCCCACATTGAAGAAAGAGGGGAAAAAAAAGACCAACTTATAAGCCTCGTTGGGTACTCCACCTATTGCCAATTGGTTTTAAAGTAGAACCTTACTTGAGCTTATGTGTGGTTTAACTTTCCTCCTCATATGGGCTTATAGGCCCATTACAAATTTAACAGTGTTTTAATTAGGATAAAGCAATGTGTAAAGGTATGATAACTTTAACATCTGGTACTTTGTCCTAAGATATTGTTGAGATTTGATTGCTTTCTCAAATCAATACTAAGGATGAATAACAAAGAGAAAGAAGTGTTCCTTTCAGCTCATTGTTAGACTTCACCATGCAAAAAGGTATCCCTTAACGTGTGATAGAACTCACATTATCATGAAATAGAGACTTAATTCATGGATTATTTTCTAAGTAAAATTTCATTATAAGTTTATTTCATTTTGTTAGAAATTAATTGGTATTGTTGGCATCTTAATAACATTCATAAATATATTTTTCAAGTTTTGATAATTTTTATGGCTATCGAATCTCTTAAGTACTATCTTTAATATATGCTATAAAAAGTCTATTTTTTACCATAAGAATGCTATGTTAATGACGTTATCTATACTCTTACACTCAACTATTTTCAATTTATATACCTTAACTATATACAAAAAAATTATAAAAACTAATTATCTTATTCCAAGTAATATGGAATGCTTATGATTGTTTACGTATATAAAAAAAGGAACAAATGATAATTGATTTTTTTTGAAAATTAAGTATTTCATTAAAGGCCTATGAAGGCTAACAAAGTCAAAAGTACAAGGCTATAATGTTAAAATAAGGAAAAGATAAGTACAAGAACATCATAGCATCTATACAACTGCCATTTCAAACTAGAGCTATATCACTATGGTCTTCATCTTCTTTTAATAGAATAACCCAAATCCTCATTGGCATGATGAGTAACAAGAATCTCTTTAATCCAAAAACAAGTTCATTGTGTGATTGCATGCATCTCATAGTGAATATTCTTGAAATTTTTGTGATTTCTTTCATACCAAATTGAGTATACTGAGCATATCAAATAGAGACTTCAGCATTTCTTATCTTTCCCGAATCTATTTTATTGATATTGTGCCTAAATCAAGATGTTTTCCCAATCTGTTATAGGGTAAGCAAGGTTCATGTTGTGTTGCATTCTAGATAAAGAATAGATGGTTAATAGATTCAGGCAGAGAGTTACAATGAACACAAATATGGTCATTCATTCCCTTTAGTCTATCTTTAGTCTTCAATCTTTAGTCTTCAATCTTCCTCTTGTTACTAATCAAGTAACAAAGAAAGTTTTAGGCATCAAGGAGCATTTCCATTCAATCTTGTACCAAAGATTATAGGAAATTAAGGTCTTAATGTTTTCAGGCAAGTAGAATTAGAGAACTCTCCATTGCTGCTTATAGATCATCTGATTTTGTCTTTGATGGAAGAGTTAGGCAATTAGCTTAGAAAGTAATGATAAAGTCTATCTACTCCTCTTCTTTCAATTTTGCAGGCATTTTGAGCAGTGATATTGCAGACTTTTAAGGTAATAAAAAGCCTTCTAGTGAGTGTTGTCACGTCTTCTCTTCTGTTTATTAGACTATGTAGAGTCCAATTATCGAACCAAAATCAAATGTCTTATCTATTACCTAATTGAATTTTCATAAAAGGGTAAAGAGTAATCCTGTGTCTCAACATTTGAATGAATGGCCAAGAATGTCTTTGCTTCTCCCCCTATGCCAAAAATATGTATCCTTCAAATAGAATTTAACAGTCCATTTGTTTTAAAGTGCCTCCTTGTTTTTTAATAATCCCCATATTCTCTTGACTTTTTTTTTAATTAACTAAATTGGTATAAGGCCTAGCTCTCCTTTTTGTTTCTTCTAGCAAAGATGTTCTAAATTCATTTTAGTTCCTTTGTAGACCCCAGCTTTCCCATTTTAAAATAGTTTTTCATGAATTTTTTTATATCCTTGTTATTTTTTAGGAATGAATAAGTGTAAGCTCTAATGGTTATGTAAATTGCTCAGCACATTCACAATAAGTTGAAATCTTCCAACTTGAGATAGAAATCTATTCTGCTATGCATTGATTCTCATTTTGAACTTCTCCAGCAACATTGTGCAATCATGAAGCTTCAACTTCTTGGATGAGATTGCTACCCTTAAATATTTGAAGGGAAGATTTTATATACTTAGATAAAAAATGTTCTTTAAACTTTCAGCATTAGGAACATCTCTAAGGAAGTATATTTTGCTTTTCATATAATTAACTCCCAAATTAGATATCTTACAAAACTCCATTAGTGATTTATCCAAAACTGACATAGATTTCAGATCAACAACACAAAATAACATTAAATCTTTAGCAAAATTGAGATGAGTTAGTTGGAGCGCCTCAAGTTTATGATGGCAAGTAAAATTAGGGCTTCCATCAATATTTGATTTGAGAATTTCCATTAAGATGGCAAGCAAATACGGAGATAAAGGATCCTCTGCCTTACGCCATTTGTCCTTTAAATTGCCTAAAAAGGGAGCCATTAATAAGTACACTATAAGAAGGGGATGAATGACATCTCTAATATATGAGGAAACTTTAGAGGGAGAACAAGCCACTCTAGATAGTTGAGAATGAAGTTCTAATTAAATTTTTTAATTCTTTAGTGAAGTTTACTTTTATAACATAACATTTGATAGAACTCTTAGTGTTGTAATCCTTTATCGGCAAAATATTATCTAAAACGGATCTACCTTAGATAAAAGCTCCTTGTAAGAGATGGATCGGTTTCTTAAAAGGATCCTTAAACTTATTGGATAAAAGCTTTACAATCACCTTGTACACTATTTGTAGCAAGATATAGGCATAAAATCATTAAGAGAAATCATATTAGGAATTTTGGGGATGATGTAAATATGAGTAGCATTGATCTCCCTCAGCATATTCCCATTATTTAAGAATTCTCGAACAAATTCCACTTGTGGTTGGCCTATGATGTTCTAATTATTTTAGAAAAAATAGGCATTATACCTATTAGGCTAAGGGGCCTTTCTCGAATTGAGAGAAAACAGAACTTTCTTGATATCCTGGGTAGTAGCTAGAAATTGGATCAGATCTAAGTTGATTTACGAGGGCAAAGGTCTAATCAATACCATTCGTTCCTGCACAAAAAATCTGAATAACATTGTTTTAAGTTAACAACTTAATATAGAAATTAGACACCAATATTTCAATCAAAATATTACAGTCACCAGTTGATCTATGGTCAAGTAAGCAGGGGATTTTGTTTGTGTTTCTTTTTACTATGATTAAATTATGGAAGAACATGGAGTTAATGTCTCCTTCCTTAATCCACATATTGCTTGCCTTTCATGTAAGTAGGGAATTGTAATCAAGTATTGCCTTGTTATATTCCTCAAGCTTCCTAATCTTTATATATTGCAAATCTTGTTTATTAGGATCAATATAGTAGGCATTTGGATCACTTTTAACTCTTCTTTAGCTTCTTCTAATCACCTTTCTGCTTGAAGAACCCTGTATTAGAAAATTGCTTAAGTTTGGCTCTTAGTAAGTGTAGTTTTCTCATAAGCTAGTAGGATTTATAGCTAGAGACATTTCTTTTCCAAGATTCAATAACTACCTCCATAAATCCTTCTTTTTTAGTAAGAAAATTAAAGAACCTATAAGGAGCATTGGTATTTTTATCGAAGTAAAATATTGAATCTCCATATGATAATCATCTAAGCATAAAAAAGCTCCAATCAGAACATGGGAGTTTGAGAAGCACCTCATCCAGCTTTGGTCAGACAAGATTCTCTTAAGTTTTTTTTTTCCTAATTAGAGCTCCACCTTTCTGTTTGTTGCTCTAGGTACAGTATCTTCAGATTAGTTATCTCTAATTTAGTGATCACCTTTTCTAGTTCTCTACCCAAATTAGAAAGATTAACCATATCACCTTGAGCTTTGAAAAGCAAAAGAACATAATTAAAATCTCCTGCTGTGATATAAGGATTTGCCATTGAGTTACTAATGGTTGTTAAATATTCCTATATTTTAGCTCTTTGAAATTCAAAATCAGAAGCATAAATAATGGAGACATCCAAAGAAATGCCTAAATTAACAAGCCTATAATTGAGATGGACATACTAATCTGCGCTAAATTGTAATGTCACTTGGAGCTTCTCCTTATTGTCTGAAAATACAATTCTAACATTATAATGATTTTCATGATTCAAGCCAAAGTCCCAGCTTTTACCAATGAATCTCATTGAGCTCTAAAGTTTACAAGCTTTTATTTTAGTCTTTAGTAGTCCTACTAGGATAGGATGCTTCTCTAAAATGAGTTCTTTGATAGCCTGCCTTTTAAAAGTCTCATTCATGCCCCTAATATTCCAAAGAATTATTTAATACTGAGGAATTCAATCATTGATAGATACCAATTTGACTATAATTATCTACCCATATTTGATGTATTTTGCTTGATATTTTATAGTTTTCTTATATTTGGTACTTAATTTGCTTCTAGTGCATTCATAGTTGATAACTGCCTTCATTGACCAAAAAGGAAAGAATTCGAGTACACTTATAGTATAAAATGAAGATTTGAAGCAACTAGGAGATACACGACACTTAAAATTGTGACTCTACATATTTTGATAGACTTACACAACCATATACATGGCCGTGTATATGATTGTGTAAGTCTATCAAAATATGTAAAGTCACAATTTTAAGTGTTTTTAGAGCTATATAGTTTGATTCACAGTTATGTATCAAACCATGGATGCCCTAAAAACTCTATAATTTGCTATAAAGGATGTGTATAGAGGCAAAGAGGGAGAGCAAACTTCTTGAGCTGATTCTAAACGTGAAGACTATTCAAGAAAGACAGTACTAATCAAGAGATATAGAGATGGTGAAGAAATCATAAAAAATATATTACAACATAAAACCTCAAACATTACAACATAAAAGCTCAAACTTATAAGAACATTCGATAAAAAAGACAAAGACTTAGAATTATGAACTTTTTGTTTTCTTTTCATTTTACTTCCAATTTATCTTTGATTTTGTTTTTTTTATTACATGTAACTAAACACTTATTAGTTTCTAGGTGTGATGAACCATAGTTTGGGCTACAATATGTTTTGATTTTTTATTTAATGCAATTGTTTTGATTGATCTATTGTGATTCAATTATATGTTATAATCTAAGAAACACGGACACGGACACGGACACATGACATGACACGGACACAGACACGGGGACACACCAACTTCTAAAATTTGGTGGACATATATATATATATATATATTATAAAATTTAGAATTAAGAAAAAAATTTAGAATTCATAATATAATATATATTGATTGATGTGTTTCAAGACTTCCAACATCCTGATAGTTCATACATATTTGGTACTTTATAAGCCCCTCTAAAAAAACATAAAGCATATATTCCATTAAGCCATGTCCAAGCGGTCTCCAGACGTGTCTGAGCCATATCCTAACCGATAAAAATTATTTTTTAATTCCGACACATACGGACACGTGTCGGACATGTTTCCACCGCGTGTTAATGGACACGTGTCTGACACACGAACACGACTCCATTTTGTCGTGTCCGTGCTATAATAGATCCAAAATATAATGCATAATCTAATTTCATAATATAAAGATTGAAAAATATTGATGAATAGATCCACTATAATAAAAAAGGATTTGATTGTAAACCTAGAGATAGTTTGACATAAATATTCTAGATTAAGGTAAAAACTAATAACTGAATTCACAAATTGATCAAGCAATCCTAGAAACTTTAACCGAAATAATTTCAGTTAATAAACTTATGGATTAGTTGTTAGTAGTCTCTAGAGATTTACTAACATAAGATAGCAATTTTCATGATCCAATAATCAATAAATCAATTGTATGATAAAAGATTAATTATCTAATAGTTTTAGGGGGATTCATCACCTAGATACTAAATTTTGATATTATTGTTTCCTGTTTATTTTAATTGTTTAAGTTTTATGTTCTTTATTAAAACCAAAATCCAATTTATAGGCTAGATAATAGAAGAGAGGTAATTACTAGTAATCATTGTCTTTATAAGATCGACTCATACTCACCTATTCTAGCTACAACCATGTCGTGCAATTGCGATTAAGTTTAGAGCTGATCATGTTTTTGACATCATTACTAGTGATAGTAATATTAGGAATACTTGGATGGTATTACTCTAGCCATTATTTTTTGTATTTATTTTATTTTTATTGTATCTTGTCATATTCTTGACTTATTAATTTAATTATCTTTTAAACATCTCTACATTAACAATGTGTTTGTGGTTTATTTTAAGGATCAAGGTTTAACGTGCTCACCACAACTCATAATGAAAGGATGGAGCAGACAATACTCTTATGGGATTTACAATATGTCTTTGCAATATGTAACATCACCATGTTGAAAACAACAATTTCCTTAAATGTTTTTGGAAACTCAACCGATGTCCATACCATATTGCGACATTTGAGGGAGTAATAATTACAATCATGAATGTCAAACATTAACTTATATATAGGAGCAAACAAATATGTACACCCAAACTTAAGGTGCATTATACAAGAATATGTATAATTTAGAGTAGAGCAAACCTTACGTATATGGATGGAATAACTATGCTCTAACTTAATATGTACAATAAGAGCAACAATATGAAATTATAACAGATAAACTAATAGAATCTTTTTTCAAGCATGTAGTTAGCTGAAATGAATTCAAGGTGAGATTTTCTTCACCTGGATATGATGAGCATAATATCCTATACTATTTAAAATCCCTAATGTCTCAAAGTAAAGAAGAGATGATGGTTCATTTCATGAATGAGGATACATTTCAAGAAGGCAAAGAGGTCATTATTACTTTGAAAGATATGATACCTGATTTTATTCAAGAATTAAACATAAGGCATAAAAAAACAAAGGCTTATACACAAAATATGGTGAATTGAGTCGACCAGTTGGTGAAGTTATTTTCTGAGAGATACATAAGGGTTTGTCTAGTCCAAAAGAAGATGATAATGATGAAGAAGAAGCAGAAGAAGAAGAAACCTCTATCCAAGAAGAGGAAGTAAAGAAGTGGCAGGAGGTAATTGAAGAGGATAAGCCAGAAACCTTTATCCAGGAAGAAGAAAAATAAGAATGGACAAAGTTAGTTGCAAAAAAACTAACAGAGGAACCAAATAAGGAAACCAATGATGAGGCATTGATCATCACCTTAAGTACAGAGGGTTCGTACTTCCTCTAAGATAAATTGCTTGCATCAATTGACGATACAGAAAGTTTTGTTATTCCCTATTTTTAATAGTTTTTCATTAAAAGAGCATTAATAGAATCCGTTGGTGTTATTAAGTATGGCCTTATTATTATCTTACAACATATGGCATGTTTACAAGCTACAAAACCTTTATGCGGGGAAATAGATGGAAGTAAGTTACTAATCATAGACCCAGGATGAGGGTAACAAGCATCGTACGTTGAGATAACGACGTTAAACAAGCGCTTCTTGGGAGGCCCCATGAATTAGGATAGGTTTTATTTTAAATTTTATGTTATTTCTAATTTCATATTTCGTTTTTATCTTCTCTATTGTTATTGTTATTGTTATTTTATTTTATCTTTTTATCCTTTTTGATTTATATTTTGCAAGGATGTTAGTCTAATATTGAATGGAAAATCTCAAAATCAGAAAATCATCTTACTTAGGGGAGCACTACTTAACCTTCTCACTTATTCTATATACTTATATTTTATAGATTGGGGACAATGTACAACTTTAAGTGGGAGGAAGCAATTAACAATTTTGATGATTTTCTTAAGCTTATTATAATCTTGTTTATTAAATTTTATGATATGATATCTTAACTTGATTGAATATGTCCATCATTACTTTACTTTATCATTAAATATATATTTGAATTAGTATGTAAAAGGATGATAGTTATAACAATCATACTTTTATAAGTCATATCTTTATCATTCATTAAGATAGTCAATTTGAAAAAAATTGCATATTATTTACACACATAATAACAGTCTTTTTCGTCAGCTGTTGAGCCTAAGAGCAAAATTTCAAAACAATTAAAATCTTTTTATTCTTTCATTATGTTATCATACATACTTGAATAATTCTACAACTTGCTTTTATTATATATATCGAGACCACAATTGTTAAATTAGAAGCATTGAAATGATAAAGGCACGCCGATTCAACAATTTGTTTTAACATATGTCTTTGATAATTACCTTACCTCATTTTATCCTTTAGGAATAACCAAGTTAAGTTTTAGCATTTTTCATTGATTATAATCCCATTATTAAACTTTAGCGTATTTTTCTTTGAAGCCTTTTTATTGTTTTGAACCTTGAAGGTTATTTACATTGCTTGATTATTTGAAACTTGAAATTTTAAAAGATTTAATATTTCTTTAATAGTTGTACACGATGAATGCTCGCAATGTACACTCAAAATATCAATTATCAAACATCCTCACACTTAAGCTTTTGATTATCCTCAAGCAAATTATAATCAAAATTATAAATCTTACAATATTTGTACTACCTTAATCCTAACCTGTCTATTCATACTTTAAATCATCAAATCATATTAATCAAATTAACATAGAAGTAGAATCAAGTTATCCTAAAACTAACTTCTTAGGTCAATATTAATAATAATCACATCAATAATATCATTGAATTTAAAAACATAAACCTTTACATCTTCACCAAGATTTCACTCAACGCACTTAAGTGTTTAGGATGAAAATTATCAAACCCTTAAATCAATGCATAGTAAAACTCCCCTAAAATGCTAAAAAACCACTTAATTATGAGGAATTCAATCACTCCTAGGTTTCCTTCTCTTCCTTCTTAACTTCCTCAAAGTATTAGGAGAAGACTTTAGCTGTTCTCTATTTGCACTTCCAGGATTTATTAAGAAAATAGTCTCCTCCTCATTGGTGTTAATCTTGGAGGCTAGATCTAGATCATCATGGTTTCCCACCTTCCTTAATTCATTTTGATTATCTTTTAGTGCTATAATATAGGCTTGTTCTTCTTCTTGAACAACTTGTTTACCCTTAGTCTTGTCCGTCAACTTCTCAATTTTCTCTTTTCCTAAGCTATCGTCTTTAGTGATTAGATCTTGGACTTTCTTAGATCCCATTAGATCTGTATATCTCCTAGAAAAAAATTCTTTATTATTGGTCTCCATTCTTTCTTCTTAAATTATGATCTCCAATTATAAGAAATTTGTACATTTGTTTTGGTTAGTTCCCCATTTAGATCAAGTTTTAAAACAAACAGAACATTAGGGATTTCCTCCTTCAGTTAATCTTAACATATATTCTAGCATTAGGCCTTCCCGTAAAACTTGCAAGGAAGCTTAGATCATCTATAGTCCATTATTCTAATGAAATGTTGTGGTAATTAATCCACAGTGGAATGGATTCAATTCTTGATTTGTCAAGGTTAAGACTAGGCACCCATTTTGGACAAACATGGGTTATCCCCCAACGTGCCATGGTCAAGCTTCCATTACCTTGCTAAGAGAATCACAGTCAGTGAATTGAAAGAAATAATGTCATCCTCAATAAGCAACATCATGGAAAGGCAAGTCTTTTGCTGAGAAAGTAACCTCCCATCATGTTCCCTAGTATTTTGCTCCCTCCTGCAACATCTCAAATGGAGGAGTAATAATGCCTTATTTGACAACTACAAGAAAGTGCTTCGAAATGTCCCTCAAATTATTAAAAGCCACCACGTTGCTCCATTATATGATGGATTACATGCTCCTACATTCCTATGGAGTTGGGAACATACTAGTTTCCATACCTTAAAGGGAATAAGGACTTCCAGAAGAGCCTCCACGGGAGGCCTTCACAAACTGCCCTAAAATGGCAACTTACTCGTATCTTTAAAAGCTACTTACCTAAAGTAGAAATAATAGGCCCTTTTTGTAAAGATCTTTAGATTACCTTAAAATCGCCTTAGCCCCTCAGAATCACCCTCAAAATTGCTAAATAAAACTTGCATTTGTATTACAATTGGTATTTTTTTCAATGAGATTAATGGTACCAAACATAATCACATCACAAAAGTTCAATATAAGTTGTTTGAATTCTTGCATTAGTCCAAAAACAATATTTTCAGCATTTTTTTCATTATAGTCAATTTCATTGAAAAATATATCATCCTTATCTTTCCCTCTAATAAAAATCTTATGCATAATTTTGTGTCTCCTTCTTCTAGTCTCATTCTTTCCAATCTTTTTATATAATTAAGACAATTCTTTCGTAAACATGTTATGTTTTTGCACCTACTAGTAACTGTAATAGTAGACCATAAATGTATGACCAACCTTATTTCATAATTGTCGTTCATTTCTAATCTACATCTTATTTTTGTTATTTCAAACCATTGTTGTCTCTTAAACCTCACATTACTTGGAATCAATTCATGGTTATGCATATTTTCAAACTTGATTATGGTCTAAATGCCTTCTTCCAATAGATAATATATTCAAGAATTACATTTAATTCTTCTATTAGACCTAGATTTCATTTTATTTAACTCTTATGGTTTTATGCAACTGACTATGATGATGTATAAATATCAGTCATGTAAGAATTGGACTGGACCATCAGATTGGTTTTGGGTTCAATTCTCACTTTTAACCTCTATGAATGAAAACTGGCTAGTTAAATAATAAGTCAATTGGTTTTCTTTGAACAATTAAAAACTAGTTTCATCTTCTCCTTCTCCTAATGCAACAATAACATCTTCTTTACTTTGCTCTCCAACTCTGGACCTTCCCTTCAAATGTTGTCTGAACGTCAATTGTCTTTCACTTCCATGGATTTTTTAACACTTAATAACCCTTCTTTTAAGTCTTTCTGCTTCAACTCTCTGCTTCCTAGTCTTAAAACTAAACTTCTCTGCAATACACAACTTTAATCATTTGTCCCTGTTATAGAAATCCCAAAACTCGAAACCTAACATGCAGTGTTTACAGATTTTTTATGAACTTGTTCTAGGGTTTGATGAAGGGATTAGCTTCATTGCAAGGAAAAAAGTGGGTTTTGAGAATGAAAATGGTATCTTAGAAGCAAACTGAACCAAGAGTAAACAACATCACTCAATCTCTCTTTGTCTCTCTGATCTACTTCTCCCAAACAAAAACATGGTGATGCTTATAAACGATCTCTTAGAACCCTTCAACACAAGAATAATTGGTTTTGGTAGATTGTTCTTGCTCATGGCTATGGAGGAGACTAGTCAGACTAAACAAGATTGTTAATTACTTGTCAAAGTGTTTTAGGCTTTTCATTGTACTACTATCCCCTCTTTTAATTTTATTATTATTGTTCTGCTTCTCTGGATGAATTAGTGCTTTCATATAATAATGGAGATTGTATCAAGGTTCTAGTTGTACTACTATTTGCCCTCTTACTTTTATTATTATTGTCCTGATTGTGGACTTTGTGCTTTCATGTGTTTAAAATAAATTCTACAATTTTCAAATAACAGATGAAGATATAAATTTTAATTTTTATGATATTAAGAATATTAGAATTTGTTAATCAAAATTTAAAATATTTTATTTTTTAGTTACTATTATAATTTTTATTTCTTATAAATTATATACCAGTTTTATAGTAGCCTAATATCGGTTGAACCTTGAAAGCTTAAATCTTTCCTATGATCAATTCAATATGTAGTGTAATTTTTAAAACATTGGTAAATATTTTACTTTTAAACTCTTCATTCTCACCTTTTTTCTACCCCTTATAGTAATTGCAGACCCTTGACACCTTTCATACTTTAGGTACAAATCAAATATCATTTCAAACTTTTCAAACTTCATTTCTATTTTGACTACCACCTCTATCTTAATAACCTTTACCATGCTAAAAATGATCAACAAATCTAAATAACTCTTTTAGTTCTACATTTTATTACTCATTACCTCTATACCTCTTTATTATATTATAAATACCATAATGTTATTCAAAAACTACTACTATGTTCCACAAAATATACCACCAGATGATACAACCACTAATACATGTTAATAAAAATAGTACACATACCATAATACACTTCACACTAAAAAGAAGATTCTATATTGGAATTTTAGCTTTTGCACACAAACACAAGATTTTTTCCCTTGTTCATCTTTTCAAACTCTTCTTCTCTCCTTATTATACAAGATTAAAATACTAGAGTCATTAGTAAAATTTATACAATATGTAAAGTAACCAATGGTAGAATATGAGAATTTATATTTCAAAAAACAAAATTAACTAGATGTCAAATACAAATTTTAGTACAATCTCTCTTTCAATTCTAATTCCAACAAGCATTAGACTTATATAATATATTTAATTTTAAGAAATATTTAAACTTATGTAAAACGTCTAATTTTATTTAATAATCTTTTTATTGATTAATATAATATCGTATGACATAACATTATACAATAATGTTTTATACGACTTATCATTTTAATCATTCTTCTTCTTTTCTAAATAACTAAAGTCTTATTTGTGTACTTTTGAAATCTGTCAAGATAGTGTTGAAATCTACGTTTGACAATATCATCAACAAGATAGTGTTGAAATCTACGTTTGACAATATCATCAACAAAATTTTTGGCACATTTTGTTAGAGTAGTGCCCTAAAGGCAATCCCCTTTAGCGCATTTTGTTCATAGTCATGTACAGACTTTATGAATAAA
>JANITW010000002.1:23477985-23488302 GCA_027564335.1 Erythroxylum williamsii | reverse complement strand
GAATAAACATAATAAACTCCTTTAACAAATCCTCATGGTCTGCAAATACTGCGGCAATCTTCTCGCACAACACAATATTATCAACAGCCTTATCTTTACTGTTCGCAGCCATAACATGAAGAAAAGATTCATAAACTTTCATATCCCGCACCCCAATCTTGTTCACGAAGTTAATGGCTTCTTGAAGTAATCACGAAGTTAATTGCGGGTAACAATAAATCCTCATTCTCTTCATAATCGCCAATACGCTCCCCTTGATCGTCCTGATCATTTATTGTTACCCGCAATCCATGAGGTAATAAGCAGTTGAAACTCTGTTATATCCTGCAATCAAATGAGACAATTCCAGGCAATATAACAGTAACTGAGCAAGAAATGAAGGCAAAACAGGGCAATATTTTCTGGTATTCCGTTGCAAAAAAAAGAGAAGTTACATAGAAGCAGAGGAAAAGATGAGAGGAAGAAAGGACAATTTCTCAGAGAATATTCGTAACAAACTTCTACCAGTACTAATTATTATAAAGCAAAATCATCCTTAGAGTGTGTGCACCAGAATTGCATGACCTTTGCTGATTTGTCCACGTGGCCATCACCAATTCATCAAATGAAATCATCATACCTCCGAGAATTCTGCCTTGCACGAGTGCCTCGACTCGGGCTTGCCTCATTAGGCCCATTCCTCACAATTGGATTCATGACAAACTCCGAATCAAATATAACCCGAGTCCAAAAGGCAAGAGTAACACGAAATACCCGGTGAAGTACGTAATGCAATACTTCCAAAAATTATTAGGAGACTGATTTCCTACTTCAACTATGAATTATCACATTTGTTTTGTTTGATACTCACATAGAAATAAAAATTAAATTTAGTTTATAAATTAATAGAAATAAAAAGAATTTTATCATTTTAAAATTTACACTAATTTATTAAATAAGATTATATAATTCAAATTGCTCTATTTTTACACCACAAATCACCTATTGCTCGTTTGTGAAATTGGAATTGTAATTATGATCTATATTTCCACACAACTATAAGCAGGTTGCTTAGTATGCAAGGGTAATTTAGTTGATATGAACTATCCCACCGAAATAGTGGCTCCCAATCATTTTCCTAAATTCATATGGAACGCGTATGTAGAAAAACAAGAACCAAAGATATATGACCATGATAACACTTCCAAAAGCAAGCAAATATCTATAACTTCTTGGATGAGATTAGTATCCCCTAAATATTTGAAGGGAAGATTTTATATACTTAGATAAAAATTGTTCTTTAAAATTTTAGTATTAGGGATAACTTCAAGGAAGTATGTCTTGCTTTTCATGGAATTAACTCTCAAACTCGATATCTTACAAAACTCCATTAGTGATTTATCCAAAAGTGACGTGGATTTCAAATCAGTAGCACAAAACAACATTAAATCATTAGCAAAATTGAGATGAGTTAGTTGGAGCACCTCAAATTTATAATGGCAAGTAAAATCAAGGCTTCCATTAGTATTTGATTTGATAATTTTTTTTAGAATTTCCATTGAGATGGCAAGTAGATATGGAGATAAAGGATCCCCTGCCTTACCCCATTTATCCTTTAAACTGACTAGAAGGGGAGCCATTAATACGTACACTATAGGAAAGGGATAAACGACATCTATGATATATGAGAGAAACTTTGGAGGGAGACCAAGGAACTCTAGACTGTTGAGAATGAAGTTCCAATTAATGGTGTCAAATTCTTTAGTGAAGTTTACTTTTATAACACAACATATGATAGTACTGTCAATGTTGTAATCCTTCATACGTAAAATGTTATCTAAGATGGATTTACCTTGGATAAAAGCTCCTTGAAAGAGATGAATCAGTTTCTTAAGAGGATCCTTAAGTTTATTGGCTAAAAGCTTTGCAATCACGTTGTACACTATTTGTAGCAAGATATAGGCATAAAATCATTAAGAGAAATGATATTAGGAAATTTGGGGATCATATAAATATGAGTAGCATTGATCTTCCTTAACATATTCCCATTATGTAAGAATTCTTGAACAAATTCCACTTATAATTGGCCTATGATGTTCCAATTATTTTGGAAAAATAGGCATTGTACCTGTTAGGCTAAGGGGCCTTTCTCGAATTGAGAGAAAAGAGAATTTCCTTGATTTCCTAGGTTGTAGCTGGCAATTGGATCAGGTCTAAACTGATTTAGTTGGGAAAAGGTCCAACCAATATCATTAGTTCCTGCATAAAAAATATGAATAACATTATTTGAAGTTAACAACTCAACATAAAAATTAGACATTAATCTTTTAATCAAAATATTATAGTCACTAATTGATATGTAGTCAAGTAAGCAGTGGATTTTTTTGTGTTTCTTTTTACCATAATTGAATTATGGAAAAACATGGAGTTAGTGTCTCCTTCCTTGATCCACATATTGCTTGCCTCTCATGTAAGTAGGGAAATATGATCAAGTAGTGCCTTGTCATATTCCTCAAGCTTCCTGATCTCTTTATATTGCAAATCTTGTTTGATAGGATCAATATAGCAGGCATTTAGATCACTTTTAACTCTTGTTTAGCTTGTTGTAGTCACCTTTCTATTTGAAGAACCCTATATTAGAAAATTGCCTAAGTTTGGCTCTTAATAAGTGAAGTTTTCTCGTGAGCTAGTAGGATTTATAACCTGAGACACTACTTTTCCAATCTTCAATAACTACCTCGATGAATCCTTCTTTTCTACTAAGAAAATTGAAGAACATGTAAGGAGCATTGGTAGTCCTTATGGAGAAAAATCTTGGATCTTCATATAATAATGGTCTGAGCATAAAAGAGCTCCAATCAAAGCATAGGAGTTTGGAAGCACCTCATCTAGCTTTGGTTAGACAAGATTTTGTTAAGTTTTATTCCTAATTAGAGTTTCTCCTTTCTGTTTGTTGCTCCAAGTAAATGGATTCTCAGCATACTTCAGATTAATTACCTTCAGTTTAGTGATCACCTTTTCTAGCTCTCTGCCCAAATTAGAAAGATTAACTATATCACCTTGTGCTTCAAAAAGGAAAAGAACACAATTAAATCTCCTGCTATGATCCAAGGATTTGCCATTGAGTTGCTAATGGTTGTTAAATATTCCTATATTTTAGCTCTTTAAAATTCAAAATTGGAAGAAAAAATAATGGAGACATCTAAAGAAATGCCTGAATTAACAGGCATACAATTAAGATGAACATACTGATGTAAGCTAAATTGTAATGTCACTTGGACCTTCTCCCAGTTGTCTGAAAATACAATTATACCATTATAATGATTTTCATGATTCAAGCCAAAGTCCCAGCTTTTACCAATGAATCTCATTGAGCTCTAAAGTTTACAACTTCTTATTTTAGTCTCTAGTAGTCCTACTAGGATAGGACATTTCTCTAAAATGAGGCCTTTAGCAGCTTTCCTTTTGAAAGACTCATTCATGCCTCTAATATTCCAAAGAATTATTTAATGATGAGCAATTCAATCATTGATAGATGCTAATTTGACTATAATTATCTACGTATGTTTGATGTATTTTCCTTGATATTTTATAGTTTTCTTGTATATTTGGTACTTAATTCACTCCTGGTACATTCATAGGTGATAATTGCCTTCATGGACCAAAAGAGGAAGAATTCGAGTGCAATTATAGTCTAAAATGAAGATTTGAAGCAATTAGGAGATATCAGGTCGTGTATATGGCTGTGTAAGTCTATCAAAATATGTTAAGTCATAATTTTAATTGTTTTTAGAGCTATATGGTTTGATACGAGCACATGGATGTCCCAAAAACTCTATGATTTGCTATAAAGGACACAGAGTAGAGGCAAATGGGAAGAACAAACTTCTTAAGTTGATTCTAAACATGAAGACTGTTCAGGAAAGGCAATATTGATCAAGAGGCATAGATAACATGAAGAAATCATCAAAAATAGACTGCAACATAAAACCTCAAACTTGTAAGAACATTCGATAAAAAAGAAGGGAGACTTAAAATTATGAACTCTTTGTTTTCTTTTCATTTTCTTCCAATTTATCTCTGATTTCACTTTTTATTACATGTAACTAAACGCTTATTAATATCTAGGTGTGATGAACCCTAGTTTGGGCTATAGCATATTTAGAATTTTCTATTTAATGCAATTATTTTGATTGATCTATTTTAATTCAATTATGTGTTTTATATATGTTCTAATAGATCCAAAATATTAGTACATAATCTGATTTCCTAAAATAAAGATTGAAAAATCTTGATGAATAGATCTACTATAATTAAAAGGATTTGATTGTAAAACTATAAATAGCTTAACATAAATCTTCTAGATTAGAGTAAAAACTAGTAACAGAATTCACAAATTGATCAAGCAATCCTAGAAACTTTAACCTAAATAATTTTGGTTAATAAACCTATAGATTAGTTGTTAGTAGTCTTGAGATATTTATTAACATAAGATTGGAATTTTCATGATCCAATAATAAATAAAGAATTACATGATAAAAGGTTAATTATCTAATAGTTTTAGGGGAATTCACCACCTAGGCACTAATTTTTTATATTGATAGTTTTCTAAGCAATTTCTTCTCCAATCGTTATTATTTTTTGTTTACTTTAATTGTTTAAGTTTTACTTTCTTTGTTGAAGCCAAAATCCAATTTATAGGCTAGATAATAGAAGAGAGGTAATTACTAGTAATCATTGTCTTCATAGGATCAACTCATACTTACCTATTCTAGCTATAACTATGTCGTACACTTGCTATTAAGTTTAGAGCCAATCAAGTTTTTAACATTGTTGCTAGTGACAATAATATTAGTAATACCTAGATGTTATTACTCTAGTCATTATTTTTTGTATTTATTTTGTTTTTATTATATCTTGTCATATTTTTGACTTATTAGTTTAATTATTTGAATATCTCTACATTAACAGTGTGTTTGTGGATTATTTTAGGGATCAAGGTTTAACTTCCTAACCATGTGGAAGGATGGATCAGACAATACTCATATGGGAGTTACGATGTGCCTTTTCAATATGTAACATCACTATATTTACATATTGCAAAGAGCGGTTCCCTCACATGTTTTTGGAAGCTCAACCGTTGTCTATGTCATGTTGCAACATTTGTGGGAGTAATAATTACAACCATGAATGTCAGACATTAAATTGTATATGGGAGCAACCAAATATGTACAACCAAACTCAATGTACATCATACAAGAATATATATAATTTAGAGTAAAGCAAAACTTAGGTATATGGATGGACTAACTACGCTTTAACTAAATATGCACAATACGAACATCAATATGAAATTATTACAGATAAACTAATAGAATATGATGATCATAATATCCTATGCTATCTAAGATCCCTAACGTCTCAGAGTTAAGATGAGATGACTGTTCATTTCATGAATGATGATAAATTTCAAGAAGGTAAGGAGGTAACTAGTGTTTTGAAAGATATGATAACTGATTTTATTCAAGAATCAAACATGAGGCATTAAAAAACAAAGGCTCATATACAAAATATGGTGAATCGTATCAACTAGTTTGTAAAGATATTATCTAAGAGATACAAAGGATCTGTCTAGTCCAAAAGAAGATGAAGAAGATGATGATGAAGAAGAAGAAGTGGAAGAAGAAGAAGAAACCTTTGCCTAAAAACCTTTGTCTAGGAAGAAGAAAAATAAGAATGGACAAAGTTAGTTGCAAAAAACTGATAGAGGAACCAAATAAGGAAACTACAAGTGAGGCATGGACAAAGTTAGTTGTAAAAAAACTGACAAAGGAACCAAATAAGGAAACTACAAATGAGGCATGGGCAAAGTTAGTTGCAAAAAAAACTAACAGAGGATCCAAATAAGGAAAATACAAATAAGGTATTGTTCGCCACGTTAAGACAGAAGGTTCCCACTCCTCCAAGATAAATTGCTTGCATCAACTGACTATTGAAGAAGTTTTGTTATTCCCTATTTTTTAACAGTTTTTCATTAAATAGAGCATTAATAGAGTCTATTGGTGTTATTAATCTAATCAATTATGCCCTTATTATTATCTTGCAACATATGGCATGCTTATAAGCTACAAAACCCTCATGTGGAGAAATAGGTGGAAGCAATCACTAATCAAGACCCAAGATGAGGGTAATGTACATCATACATTGAGATAATGACATTAAACAAGCACTTCATGGGAGGCAATCCATGAATTAGGATATGCTTTTTTGAAATTTTATGTTATTTATAGTTTCATATTTCATTTTTATCTTCTCTATTGTTTTTGTTATTGTTATTTTATCTTTTTATTCACTTTTATTTATATTTTGTAAGGATGTTAGTCTAATCTCGAATGGAAAATCTTGAAAATCATCTTACTTAGGGGATTACGACTTCACCTTCTAACTTATTCGATATACTTATATGGTATTGATTAAGGACAATCTATAACTTTAAGTGTGAGGAAGCAATTAACTATTTTAATGATTTTCTTAAATTTATTATAATCTTGTTTATTAAATTTTATGAACTGATATCTTGACTTAATTGAATCTATCCATCATTACTTTACCTCATAATTAAATATATATTTGAATTAGTATGTAAAAAGATGATAATTAGAATAAAAATGCTTTTATAAGTCATATTTTTAGTATTCACTAAGATAGTCAATTTGAATAAAATTGCATATTATTTACACACATAATAACTGCCTTTTTCGTGAGCTGTTAAGCCTAAAAGCAAAATTTCAAAAATCTTAAGATATTTTTATTCTTTTATGTATGTTATCATACATACTTGAATAATTCTAAAACTTACTTTCATTATGCATATTGAGCCCATAACAGTTAAATTAGAAGCATTGAAATGATAAAGGCACTCAGATTCAATAATTTGTTTCAACATATTTCTTTGATAATTACCTTACCTTATTTTATCCTTTAGGAATAACCAAGTTGAGTTTTAGCCTTTTTCATTGATTATAACCCCATTATTAAACTTTGTCTTATTTTTCTTTGAAGCCTTTTTATTGTTTTAATCGTTGATGGTTATTTACGTTACTTGATTGTTTGAAACTTGAAACTTTGAAAGGTTTAATAATTTTTTAATAATTGTACATGATGAATGCTGGCAATGTACATTCAAAATATCAGTTATCAAATATCCTCACACTTAAGGTTTTGATTATCCTCCATCAAATTATAATCAAAATTATAAATCTTACAGTATTTATGTTTCATTAATCTTAACATGTTCATTCATACTTTAAATCATATTAATCAAATTAACATAGAAGTATAATCAAGTTATCCTAAAACTAACTTCCTAAGTCAATATTAATAATAACCATATCAATATTCTCATTGAATTCAAAAGCATAAGCCTTTACATCTTCACCAAGATTTCACTCAATGCACTTAAATGTTTAGGTTAAAAGTATCAAACTCTTAAATCAATACAAAGTAGAACTCCCCTAATACTCTAAAGAACCACTTGATTATGAGGAATTCAATCACCCCTAGGTTACCTTCTCTTCCTTCTTGACTTCCTCAAAGTATTGGGAGAAGACTTTAGTTGTTCTCTATCTACACTTCCAAGATTTATTAAGAAAATGGTCTCCTCCTTATTAGTGTTAATGTTGGAGGTTGGATCTAGATCATCATGGTTTCCCACCTCCCTTGATTCATTTTGATTCTCTTCCTCTACTAGATCATAGGCTTGCTCTTCTTGTTGAACAACCTATTTACTCTCAGTCTTGTCTGTCAACTTCTTAATCTTCTCTTTTCCCAACTTATTGTCATTAATGACTAGATCTTGGACTTCCTTATATCCCATCAGATCTGTATATCTCCTAGAAAAAATTATTTATTGTTGATCTCCATTCTTTTTTCTTCAATTTTGATCCCTAATTATAAGAAAGGTGTAAATTTGTTTTGGTTAGTTCCCTATTTAGATCAAGTATTAAAACAGACAGAACATTAAGGATTTCCTCCTTCAAGTAATTCTCAACACATATTTTAGCATAGCTAATTTTATCTAAGTTGGCAGTAATATAATCAAAATAAATAGGCCTTCTTAAAAAACTTGCAAGGAAGCTTAGATCATCTATAGTACAGTATTCTAGTGAAATATTGTGGTAATTAATCCACAGTGGAATGGATTCAATTCTTGATCGGTCAAGGTTAAGACCAGACACACATTTTGGACAAACATGGGTTGTTCCCCAGTGTGCCATAGCCGAGCTTCCATTACCTTGCTAAGAGAATCATAGCCAGTGAATTGAAAGAAAAATTTGTCATCCTCAATAAGCAACATTATGGAAAGATAGGTCTTTTGCTAAAAAAGGTAGCCTACCATCATATTTCGCCAATATTTTGCTCCCTCCTACAACATCTCAAATGGAGGAGTAATAATGCCTTGTTTTATAGCTATAAGAAAGTGCTTCGAAATATCCCTCAAATTGTTAAAAACTACCATGTTGCTTTATGATATGATGGATTTCATGCTCTCACTATGGAGTTGTGAATATACTAGTTTCCATATCTTGAGGGGATTAAGGACTTCCAAAAGAGCCTCTTAAGGAGGCCTCCACAAACTGGCCCAAAATGACAACTTACTCGTATCTTTAAAAGCTACTTACCCAAAGTAGAAATAATAGAGCCTTTTCAAAAACATCTTTAGATTCCTTTACAATCATCTTAGCCCTTTGGAATTGGCCTCAAAATTGCTAAATAAAACTTGCAATTTTATTACAATTGGTATTTTTTAAAGAGATAAATGGTAACAAACTTAATCACATCACAAAAGTTCAATATAAGTTATTTGAAGATTTGAATTAGTCTAAAAAATAATTTCTCAGCCTCCCTTTTTCATCACAGTCAATTTCATTGAAAAATATATCATCCTTCTCTTTCACTCTAATAAACATCTTATGCATAATTTCGTGTCTCCTTCTTCTAGCCTCATTCTTTACAATATTTTTATATAATTAATACAATTCTTTCGTAAACATGTTAAGTTTTTGCATTTACTAGTAACTGTAATAGTAGACCATAAATTTATGATCAACCTTATTTCATAATTGTCATTCAATTCTAATCTACATCTTATTTAGTTATTTCAAACCATTGTTGTCTCTTAAACCTCACATTACTTGGAATCAATTCATGGTTATGCATATTTTCAAACTTGATTATGGTTTAAATGTCTTCTTCCAATTGATAATATATTTGAGAATTACAATTAATTCTTTTATTAGATCTAGATTTGATTTTACTTAACTCTCATGTTTTTATGCGAATAACCATGATGATGTATAAATATCAGTGATGTAAGAATTGGACTAGACCAGACGGTTCGATCGAGTTAAGTATAAATCAGACTAGTTTTTGGTTCAATTTTTACTTTTAACCTCTATGATTGAAAACCAGGTGATTAAATAATAAACTAATCAATTTTAAACCATAAAAACTGGTTTCATCTTCTCGTTCTCTTAATGGAACAATAACATCTTCTTTACTTCTCTCTCTAACTTTGGATCTTCCCTTCAAATGTTGTCTGAATGCCAATGGTCTTTCACTTCCATGGCTTTTTTAAAAGTCAAGAACCATTCTTTTAACTCTTTTTGCTTCAACTCTTCGCTTCCAAATCTCAAAACTAAACTTCTCTATAACATATAACTTTAATCGTCTATCCTTATTTTAAAAATCTCAAAACTCGAAACCCAAAATTCAATGTTTATAGAATTTTTATGAACTCATTCTAGGGTTTGATGAAGGGATTAACTTCATCGCAAGGTAAAAAGTGATTTTGGAGTTTAAAAATGATCTCTTAGAAGCAAATAGAACCAAAAGCAAGTAACATCGCTCAATCTCTCTTCGTCTCTATGTTCTACTTCTCCTAAAAAAAAAAAGTGATGCTTGAAAACAGTGTCTCAGAACCCTTGAACATAAGAATAATTGGTTTTGGTAGATTGTTCTTGCTCATGGCTATGGAGGATACTAGTCAGACTAGAGAAGATTGTTCATTGCTTATCATAGTGTTACAGGCTTCTCATTGTACTACTATTTTCCCTCTTAATTTTATTATTATTGTTCTGCTTCTCTAGACGATTTAGTGCTTTCATATAATAGTGGAGATGGTATCAAGGTTCTTGTTGTACGACTATTTGCCCTCTTACTTTTATTATTATTGTCCTAATTGAGGACTTAGTGCTTTCATGTGTTTAAAATAAATTGTAGAATTTTAAAATAACAAATGAAGATATAAATTTTAATTTTTATGATATTAAGAATATT
>JANITW010000002.1:23378546-23391901 GCA_027564335.1 Erythroxylum williamsii | reverse complement strand
TTGTGAGTCAGGTATTCCGGTTTTCTGGAATCCATGGCCGTGTCTTTGAGATCCCACTCGCTTTGGCTCTTGTATTTTTAAGGGTAGAAATAACCAGAGTCCAAAAGGCAAGACTATCACGAAATGCCCGGTGAAGTAGGTAATGCGACAGTTCCAAAGTTTATTAGGAGACTGATTTCCTACTTCAATTATGAATTATCATATTTGTTTTATTTGATACTCACATAGAAATAAAAATTAAAATTAGTTTATAAATTAATAGAAATAAAAAGAATTTTATCATTTTAAAATTTACACTAATTTTAAAATAATTATGGTCTATATTTCTACACAACTATAAGCAGGTTGCTGTGTATGCAAGGGTGATTTAGTCGATATGAACTATCCCACCGAAATAGTGGCTGGCTCCCAATCGTTTTCCTAATTTCATATGGAACGCGTATGTAGAAGAACAAGAACCAAAGATATATGTCCGAGACAACACTTCCAAAAGCAACCAAATATCTATAACATTCTCTGTCGTATAAGAACAAGCATTTTTCACTGGCTCCATATACAGTCAGTGTACCCAGATGGAAAAACTTGTTTGGTGACAAAAGGAGCGTAGATTGTTTCCCTCTCAGCCGCAATCCTTTTAGCCTTCAGGAATTCGTTAAGAGCTAATTGAAACTCTTTTGCCAGCTTGGCGTCATTTATCTTCTTGGTAGGCTATGCATAATCAAAGGAAGTTTAAATGCAAAAGAATGCCACATTACAACCGCAATCTTTGCAGAAAAACATGTTTATCGATTAGTATTTACAGTTAGACTCTTCTAGAACAATAAGCATAGGCGTGACTTGGAAACTTTAAAATAAAAGAAGAAAGCATGTACATATACTAACTTGTTCATTATGATGGCTTTCAGTAGGTTGTTTGAGTTCAGTTGAAGTCTCTTTCACAAGTTCGCCAATAGGTTGTCTAGTCTTGAGTCTACAAGTCTAGGTGGAGATCATTATAATAAAAATACAAAAACAGAAGAATTCATGTAAACAAGAAAAGCAGGGAGAGGGATCATATAAGTTGTCTGGCAAGTGGAGGGTGTCTTTAGGTGTTCCAAGAGAATTAATGAGACGACAGAAGGATAGAAGGGAAGTGTTGATATGGAAAATCCCAACTACTACAACTCGAGGCTCCTCCTATTGTCGTAGTGATTTTGTAAGCAAAGGTATGCTCTTAGTTTAGGAAGCTCTTAGTTTTGTATGCTAATAGAATCAGCTGGACGAAGAAGATTGAGAGAGCTAGTTAAGACTGTAATATGTAATTGCAATTGTTTGCTACATTCAATTCAAGTCAAATGAACACGGAGGAAAAGAAACTTCTTGTTTTTAACTTTTTTTGGAGTCATCGAAATTTCCACGGCAAATCTACCATATTATACTAATTTAACTATTCCCCCTAGTATTAAAGAAAAGGGTTTCCTAATTGCTTAAACTAACTATATGAGTTTTACATGTTTATTTTAAAGTAGATGCTTCCAAGAACATTTGTCCAAACTACATAATAAAGGAAGAAGTGAATCCTTATTTTCCTTTTAGTGATAAGCCCAATTTTTAATTAATTTCTGTCAACAACAGTGAAATATTCATTATGTGAAATCATACATCAAGAGGTAAAATATTGAGTTTCATAATACTTTGACACGATTAAGTGTTCATATACTGAATAGCCTTGATTGACTTATCATATTTATTTTATTGCAATAACTAAATATGGACATAAGGTCATGATGTGCGAGATGATGCTGCCTAATTATCATTAGGCATGCTGTAGATAGATTTTACTGATCCATCTCTTAGGGCCCCGAGAATAGGAGGAGTTGCTGTGTGGAAGGAATGTTTGTGATAAGCATAAAACACCTTCTGGTAGTTAATGATCCATTCAATCGGCATTAATTTTTCAAGCTCCACCAGTGGTAGTTGCTTAGGAATTCCTATGATAGTAGTTTGATCATAAGGTCTATTTGCTACCATATGCAAAGCATCTAAAGTGGAATTTGGGAAATTCAAATCTACAAAATTCTACAAGCAATAGATCATTTGATGATGCAAAGTGGTCATGATGGTTGTAAGATCTTATTCTATTCTAGTAATTTGAATTTGCATTTGAAGCCTCTTAGACAAAGTGGGATCATAACCTAATATTAAAATCAGGGGCAATGGTAAGGATGGCAATTATAGTATAGAAGGTCGTCAACAAAGTACTAATTAATGCATTTTAGTATATAGTATAAGCAGAGTTAAGAAGAGAGGTCCGAGCTATAATTGGGATTCCTTTTTTTCCATAGAAAGTGAGAACAAGGCAAATGACACCAACATGTGAAGATGAGTATGATTCAGCTTTCTCCAAAGAGAGATGAGCTACTGTGGAATTTCCAGCTTCACACGTTGTTTTTACTGTGGTAGCTTTTAAACCACACTGCTCTAAGTGAGAACTTTAGATGGTTTCTTTGACTTTTGGGCAATTTGTAGTGAGAATGGTCCGTATGCTTCTTATTTAAGAACAATTACAATAATATATACTGTAAGGACTTAAGAGGGGTAAAGAGCTGTCATGGATATGACTTTCCTCCAGAAGATGAGTAATTTCGACAAGGTTTTCAATTTTGTTTGAAAGAGTACGTTTAACATTAGAAGGGAGATTGAAAATAGAGGGATTTGAAGAAATATGATCATAGTCACTAGGAAAAGAGTCACTCATAACTGAAGGAAACTCCTTACTCACTTTCATCTGAAATAATTTAATCGTAATCAGTAACACTTATGGCTCTGATATCACACAGGTTACCCTTAGTTAGAGGGAACACAGGGATAACATCATTAAGGTATGTGGAATTGTTAACAACACAAAGATATGTGGAATTGTTAGACCATATGAATTGAGAAAGACTCTTCGCACTATAACTTCTAAGCTTATAGAATATTTCACCGATAAGCCTCAACGGAGCTGCATTATGGGTTTCCAACCTATATACCATTAAAGTGGTTGTCATAACAGATCATCCATAAGCAATTAAAGATAAACAAAGATTAACTAAAGCATATACTTTAGATATGCTAGTTGAGACACAAGCCTTTCTTCTCACAAGCATCAATTCTCAGGACTTGCCTGTTAGAAATATAAACTAACCAATACTTCCCTATATAACTAAGATCTTAAATAAAAGCTTTAATCCAAGACTTTCTAATATACAAGATTCTAATGAAAAGGCAAGTATAGCGCATACTTGTCTTTCTGTATGACTGTAACTACATTATTAAGAATCAAGCTTTCAGGAGAAAGAACTTAGAAAGAAGCCATAGAATGAAAACACAATTTTTTTTTTTATTTTTCCTAATTGCTGACAATGAAAGAGAAGCCTTACTTTTATAAACTAAACAAGGATAACGAAGACAAATAACTTTAGGGAAAAGATTCCCATAGTACAATAATGCCCATTAAAGTACAAAAGTAAATAATAAAAAGAAGAATTATTAGGAGACATTGGGTCCCAATAATATTCATAAAATATAAAAAAGATGCTAAAAAGATAAGAAGGAATCTATTTAGTAAGGAGCTGCAGAGAGAGCGTGGTTCATCACTTTCATTATCTAAGTCTAACATTTTTTCATCTATTTTGTCCATTGCTTGGATAAATCGGTTTATTTTAGTGTCAGTCCAAACAAGGGACCATGAATCCTGAGAATATTGGAAATGGTCAGGAAGTTTGAGCTCAATGTTTATGTTGGGTTGTGGAATTGTAGAGCTTTCTCCAATTTTAAAATTCTTTCTAGGCTCAAATCCAATTTGCTTGCCATAATGTTGAATCTCATAGTAACAAATTGATCAATAGAAGACCAAAGCCTAAAAAAAGGGAGATGGGCTCTAGAAGAGCAAAATCATCTGGATATGAGCACATAAAAATATAAGTATTGAGCTTAATAGCTTGGGATAATGGTTGAGATGATCTAAAAAGTATGATAAATCTCGCAACAGATCTTTGTGTTGCTTTGGCCAGTTAGTGGAGGGGTGTCAGAGTTAAAGATGATCAATGATGTATATATATTTGGTCACAATCAAGCTATATGGATGGTGGATAATATAGATAGAATGGGCTTTTTGATCTGTCATAGGAATATCCCATAACTGATATCTGTTAAAGATATATGTAATCTGAGTGTGCCATTTTGGGAGAATAGAATAGGCTCTTTCTAAGAAAGACAACAATGTTATTTAGTGTAGTAGGAGAAGTTTTATTAATTGGAGGGAATGATTTTTTATTCTTCACATACTAAGGAAACTCTATGATATCAAGGAGAAAAGGGAATGATTTTTTGATTAGGCGAGAGAGTAATTGGATTGGCTTGTAAGGCCGAGAGGGAAGTCTGCAAGAATGTTATGGTGATCTTTGATATGACAAATGGTGAATTTATAGCGGGAAAATCATTCTTGCCAACGAAACAATTAACTATTAGGTAATGTCTTCTTTTTAGGCTCAAGAATCTTGGGACAAGTTATATTGTCCATTTCAATCAGAAAGTGATAAAGGTTGAGGTGAATGTTGAATTTTTCGATGCCCCTTTTTACCACTAAAATCTTCTTGTAGATAGCATGATAATATTTTTTCGATTATTTGAATTGATCACTAGCATGGCCATAGTAATATCTTTTCCTATCAATCTATTTAATAAAGATGGCACCTAGTACTGGTTACTAGCATCTGTCTTTAGAAAGCGCTAACCTTTGTTAAGAATCTTTAAAGAAGGTTAATTATGACATGCTTGTTTTAAATGTTGGGCAGCTCTGGTTTGTTCTTTACTCTAAGGTAATGGATTCTTTCTCAGTAATTTAGACAAGGGACTAATGTAGTTAGCCACTTGGGGAATGAAATCTATGATGAAATTAATTCTAAGGAATTGTTGTACTTGCTTTGTGTTGAGATTTTCATCTGGGAAGTGTAATAGCTCACTGGCTATGTATGAATTAGGTTAACAAAATATGTTATGAAAGTTGATGCCTGTGAATTCTATTTGGGTTGTCCCAATGTAACTTTTTTTGTTTGAGAGCATGATTTCATATTGCTTTGTGAGATCCAAAAAAGTTTGAAGACTTTATGTTCTTCATAGGTCTAGAGTATAAAAGTAAGTCATCAATGTAGATCAAGGTACTGGAGAGAATGAGTTCATAGATTTTAGTCATAGCCTGTGGAAATAATAAAGTGACAATCTTGAGTCCAAATGGTACTATTATCAATTGATATTAAGCATTAGGAATGGACAAGGCTATCTTGTATCTTTCTTAGGGATCGATTCCCAATTGGCAAAATCCTACTTTTAAACCAAAATTTGAAAGATTGTAGCTTCTTTGAAAAATAGGACCTGTGTATTTATTTTGAGTTAAGCGAATTTGTCATCCTGAAATAATATATTTAGAGGTTTATAATTGAACACCAAATTCTTTTTTTCTCGTTTTTCTTAACTCTTTGGTTGAAATAAAAAGTCAAACAAGTTCAATATGATTTTATGTGATCAATCAATCATTGTTGAAGTAAAATAACAAATTCTTCTTGCGTTAACTTCAAGTCATCCAGATTCATGTCATGATGAGTAGCCTTGGTAGGATTAATGTCTTATGGGTAGACAAATGAGGAAGTGAGGATTTTTCTAAAGAGGATTAGAGGTATAAGAACTATACATGGCTCTTAGGACAGTGTTCCAAAATTTGATCCCTTTATACTTCATATGGAGGTAGTACATGAGTAAGCTCAAACACATCTCTTGTAAAGATGGCGAAGATCCTCCTATTCACTATGTTAAACCATATGGCCAACTTATATACAGCAGTCGCCACCAAGGACATTGCATATGGGATGTAAATCCATTTAAATGAAAGTCAGAATGTGAAACATGTCAAATCAGGTAATTATAATTCAGATAATGATGATGAGCCTCGAAGAAGAAAGAAGAATAGAAAACAAAGACAATAGTTAAAAAGAAATCTATTGTTGTCAACCTTCTTCACTCCAGTGATTCATGATACATATTCTAGACTATAGGTTAGGCTTAAAAACCCAAAATCAAGATCCATAAATTTTCAAGAACTAATCAATATCCTTACATAACCACTTATCAGCAAACCTCAATCAGTTATTTCTTGCCTGTTGTTTTATAATAAATTTATTGATTATTTTAATTTTGCTTTGACCTTGAAGGGTTATTGCTTATTAGTTATTAGTTACTCGCACGTAATCCGGAGATATCAGTCCATGAATATCTCGGAATCATCGTGAAGATAACGTTACTTGATAAGATAATTGATTTTTTTTATTTTCCTCTTATTTTTAGTTTTTAAATAAATAGAAATTAAAAGAAGAAAATTAACAAAATAATCAGTCCGAGAAGCATCTCGGTAACAGAATGTACGATCACACGTCAACTTACTCTTTTCAATTCTCTACAACCAGTTCCACTCTTTCTCACTTGGTGTCTTCGTTCCTTTACCATACGATTTACCAAAATTAAAAGACGTCAAAATATAACAGAACCATATCTTAGAAGCCTCACCGTCCCGCACTTGTCCTCTTCAACAACTGTTTTCTGAATCGAAAATTAGTTTCAACGTCCATGGAGGTTAGCAAAAGCTTGGTTTATTTTTGTGGTTTTTTTCACGAAATATAAATCTCGCGCACTTGTTCTGTATCGTTTTGTGATGGTTAGAAATCCAGTTTATTAGCAAATTCAATAACCCTGTAAAGTTTATGCATATATGTGTTTCTTTTTAATTTTTGATATTCATTTCTTTTATGAATATGAATCAAAAGCACCACGAATTGGAATTTTTTTGCTTCATTTAAAAACTGAAATACTCAGAACTTGAAGGTGTGGGAATCAAGTATACGCTCTGTTTTTGTGAAGTTTTTCGATGCTTCTCTTTAGTTTCTTTTTCGGTTTTAGTTAATTGAGTTGGATTTTGTGAGCAGTGAGATTCTCACTGAAATAAATATAAATTGGAATTCGTCGAACCAGTTGACACTAATTGTTCTTCCTTGTTAGATATGAGTGGGGTGCGCTTCTTTACATCAGAGCAATTGACTCTAGTTCAAGGTTTTACCTAAAACTATGTGAGTTTTATTGTGGGTGGGAGGTGTGAGGAATGTACTGGCTTGAACCTTGAAGTCATTAGCTTTGCCTTCTGTTGACTTTTATATGACCACTTCCTTTTGGTTTAAAAGTTTTTTGCCTGCTGGTCTTCTATTTTTTTTGAACTCAATTAAGTAACCGAAAATGGTGCTCAAGTCTATGACATGAATTTCCCATCCAACTCTTTGCAATCCAATTTGATGCCGTGATAATGTAAAAACATTAATAATGGGGCTACCTTCTTGATTTTTGCATAAGCTGTCAGATGGTTGCTAGTCCTTGTGTAATTTTGCCTCTCTGGAAAATGTTTATATCATTTCAATGAATCGAGTTAGTTTCTATTTCTAAAGATCAGAGGCAAATTGCAATTGAGAAAGTTTTTGGAGAGTGTTGCTTGATAGCATAGTCAAGACATGAAAATTGACCGTATAATCTGGATTTTAGAATCCATGCAAATTTTTGGAGTTAACTAAGCCTGTTTTCACCATATAAGTAAGGAATATGATGTTACAAGTGGCTGTTTATATCTTGATATCCATTTCTCTGATCTTTATGGATGTCCTTTGTCATTTGTCTTATAAGTCCCATGGAAGTCTAATTGTTATCTCCTTGATTTTTTTGAATCACATTATTCGTATAGCCCTGATATATGTTAGGAAATATGACAGTAGATATTTGGTAGTTAAAGCTTCCACAGCAATATTCAGTTTGAATAGTGAATGAATTTTATGTGTATATTGTTCATCTTATTGCCTGATCTAGTTTTTTTTACTTGTCAATGCAGATACGTACAGTAAAGGTTAGTAATGTTTCCTTGGAGGCAACAGAGCAAGATGTCAAGGAATTCTTTTCCTTTTCTGGGGAAATTCAGTATATAGAATTGCAAGGGTTGGTGAATATTTGTTTTTCTAGTTTTTTTCAATTGGTTTAAAATAAGAATGAAGCTTTCCAACTTAGAGTAGGGCTCAGCTATTTTGTATTGACAGGAACTTAATTAACCACTTATGTAAAACCACTTGTGTAATCTTATTCTGTTTATTTTGCAGTCAGAATGAGCGGTCTCAAATTGCATATGTTACTTTCAAAGATCCTCAAGGAGCAGAGACTGCAGTTCTTCTTTCGGTGCCTTCACTTCTTAACTACTATTAGCTTTAGTTTTACTAGATTACAAGTTGCCAAATATTTCTATGTGAATCTTTCCGATACACATTCTAACAGTTCCTTATCCATCATGTTAGTGAAGGGATTTTCTAAGTGAATGAATCCTAAATTGTATAACGGATCTGTCGGATTTCTTTAGGTTAACAATGAATCCTAAATTGTTTAACAGATCTTTTGGATTTCTTTAGGTTAACAATTGCAAAGATCTGATTGTCAGAGGGTGATTATACTTTTTGTGAAATTTAGTTACCATTATTTCTTCTACTGTATTGGTGGCAAAGTTGATAGATTCATATTATTCTGTTATCTTTTGTGAATATTCTCATTTTGTTGGAACGATATATCAATTCTTCAGAAATATTTAAGGCCAGTGGTGCAAAGATTTGTAAATTTAAGCCCTAATTACTCTGCTTTCTTAAGAAATTTTTTCACTTGAAGCCTGGATCCTGGAGCAGGTAGCAGTCAATAGGCCTTGAAATTGAACCTTGCAAATGGCTGGTCTTTTACTTCTCTGTTTCTGTTTTTGTTATGTATGGATAGTGGATTCTTACCATCTTCAACTAATTGATGTCTTTCAATTATGCCTTATTCTCAACATGGCTGATCTTTGTTGCTAGAGTTCCATTTTGGATAAAGCAACAGCAGCTATTTTCCCTGCTATATGATGGGTTGTTACATTTTAAACTCATTTTTTGTATCTTGAGAATGGCAGCATTGATCTGTTTCTTCATACTTGGGATGGTCTGAGGAAGCTAGGAACATATGCTATCAAGTTATCTGTAAATGACTAATTTCAATTGTACATCAACATAATCATATTTTTATGTGCAAGTTTTACTCATAAGCTTTATATTTCAACTTGATCAAAATTTCCATTTGAGATACCTGCCTTCCACAATTTTATAAGCACATTCACGTGGCACAAAATCATATATAAACAATTATCTAGGCTTGGATACATTGTGAGTTGATAATAAGCTTATTTTGTTCCTTTCAGGGAGCAACAATAGTCGATCAGTCAGTTGTGATTGAACCAGCACCAGAGTACAAACTACCGGCTGCATCTTCAGCCCAATCTAGTGTAATGTCACTGATTGAGCAATCCCTTACAATTTATGTTGATAAATTATTAATGCTGCAACTCTCTTAATTCTGCAATCTCATCAGGGAACAGAGAACAGTTCGTCCAATGCTCAATCTGCTATTCAGAAGGCTGAGGATGTTGTAAGCTCCATGTTAGCCAAGGGCTTCATTCTAGGGAAAGATGCCGTTGGCAAAGCCAAGTCGTTTGATGAGAAACACCAACTTACATCAACTGCCACTTCAAAAGTTGCTTCTTTGGATCAAAAGATTGGTTTCAGCGAGAAAATAACTGTTGGAACAGCTATGGTGAATGACAAAGTAAGGGCAGTGGATGAGAAATTTCGGGTTTCTGAAACAACCAAGTCTGCATTTACAGCTGCTGAACAGACAGTGAGTAATGCTGGATCTGCTGTCATGAAGAACCGTTATGTGCTAAGTGGAGTCTCATGGGTCACAGGTGCTTTCAGTAAAGTAGCCAAGGCAGCGGAGGAAGTTGGTCAGAAGACCAAAGAGAAAGTTACGGCTGAGGAGGAACGCTCTCATGAAGCACAAGGCTATACTCCAGTTCGTGATACTTGACTCTTTAAGCTGCTACGTCTAAGTTCAGGCCCTTGAAACTGATGATGGTTCATTATCCCAAGAGTTTGTGTATATACTCTTATACAAACTTTGCAGCTAAGCATGTGAGCGTCCCGTTTGCATTGCATTTCATTTACTCTTTTTCATTTATTAGGGTGGTAGTATAGTAGCATATAATGGTGGCGTGTTTGTAAAAACAATACAAACTTCTAAATATTGATCCTTCATGGTTTTGGAATAAGAAACTGAAAGTCATTATGTAACAATTCTTAGCTTTAATTTAAGTATTTGTTTATCAAATCAACATTTGGTTTTTAATGGTTATTTATAGGGATTCTTAACCTTACTTGACATGAACATCGTTTTTCTTTTCCCTCGACATATTTTGCTTTCTCATCTTAAAAAATCATGTAAAAATCTTTGGAAGATTATATGGAACTTGCAGAAGGCATCGATGTTTGTAGAATCAAAAGTACCTACTTACACACGCCACATTCATCTGATGCTGACTAATTTGGAGTAATATTTCATCGTAGCTTTCATTTGTAGTGATTAGTTTTGCTGAATGGCGGTGATCTGTGTTTGCCTTTTGAGGCGAATGCTTATTTTATTGTTGCATAGATCCTTTCAACACTTGTTAGACTTTTTATTACGAGCCTTGGCTTTAGATGCAACAACAAAAAGAGTGAATAGGATTTTCACAAACAGTCATTTCAATATTTTCTAACATTCTGGTTCTTTGACAGATTAGTACAGAACTATGCCAAACTGATAACCACAATGAAGTAGAAATATTTGTGTAAAATTTTAATTTTTATCTAAATTCACACACTCATAATAATATTAAGTCCACAAATACCTATATAATAAAAAAGAAACATTAAAGAGTAAGAAAAATAAGGGATTTCCCATTTAGTCGGTTTTCCAAACCCATGACATCATTACTAGTACGTATATAATATCTATCTATCTATCTATATGTATATAATAAAAAGATATTTGCTAACAAGCTATCATATCCAACTTCTCTTTCAAAACAAAACAAACATCTCCCAATACTTTTTTATATTATTGTTGGTACTTAGGGCACATATAATTATATTGTTGTGAAGATTGAGTGTGACATAAGCGGAAGCTGATGAATAAAGCAAAATAACTATACAGCGTAGCATTGAAGATGATTAATAAATAGGACATTGTCGTAATAAGAAAGGTAGCTGATGAATAAATGAAGCAGCAGTACACGATGTAGCATTGTACATAATAGTTCACAAATGAAACGAAGTCATGTAAGGGGCACAAATGTATTCATGTGATTGGTTGATTTCTAACGGTTGTAGTATTCGTTATTATAGCTGTTGGGAACAGAGGGAGAGGCAAACGGACTTTCTCTCACTAAAGAAAGTCTTCTCGCTTCTGCTCAACTTCTTATGCTTCTGTATTCTTCTATTTCCTTTCATCAATCCTGATGGAAGACCCAAAATGAAAATGACTTTGGGCTTAATACGAAATAATTGGCCCATGATAATTTGTGATCTTTTGGTTTTAAAAACTTTGTCCTTTCCTTCTTCTCGGACATTGTATATTAGTTAACAAATTTTTCTCTGGCATTATACATACTTAACAAATAGGTAATTTTGTACAGCTAGCACATGCGTCAGTTTTCTCCTTGATTCTAAGAAACCCAGCCATTTGAAATAGAGTTATAGATGTATAAATATTGTCCCGAAAGTTCAATACAAGGATGAAAGAATTTCTCTTTCTTCACCAACTATCTCCTGCCTATTTTCCTTCATGATATAACAGCCTACTCTCTGATTCCTCTACCCTAACCTACTATATCAAATGCAGGTGACAACAATGGCTCTAGTGTCACAAACATACCAACAACAAATGAATATGAACCCTACTTTATCACTAACACTGAAAACTCAGGTGTTGTGCTTGTCACTACCCTTTCAACGGCAACAACTATATTACTTGAAGTAAATACATGATTATAACCTAATGTGCCAAGGATAAACTCTCCTTCATCGAAGGGTCCTACACCATGCCCACAGAAGATTTGATTTTGTCAACAAAATGGAAAAGAGCAAACAACACGGTAAAATCGAGGATTCTCAATGTTATGATCAAAGAACTAAGTGATGCCTTCCTATCTTTTCTTACTGCTAGACAACTTTGGGTGAAACTACAAGAAAGGTTTTGTTGGGCCCCAAATTTTTTTTCTAATTGTGTATTAAGCTTGAATTGTGTTAATTGTGTGATTTATGATTTATTTGGATTAAAGTGGAAGTATTAGGGGATAATTTAGATTAAGTGAGTCTAGTGTGGTATAAATGGGAATGAAAGAGTAGAGATGTTTGAGGACAAAATGGGAAGATCACTTAAGTTGGAGAGGTTAAGGCTTTGCTAGGAGGGGCAATTTGGTCATTGTCCATCCCTTTAGCCTTAAGTGAGAAATTAGAAAGAATTAGAGAAGAAAGAGTAAGAAGAGAAGAGGAGAGTGTCGTAGAGCTTAAGGGGAAGGAGGAGAAAATATAGGGCTTTGCATTACTTGAGGATTTCGACAGATTGGAGCAATTTCTGGTAAGCCTAAGTGCATTTCGTTTTGTTTTGGTTAGATTAAACCTTAGTGTAGCTTGGTATGATGTTGGAATCGGTTGTTTAGAGGTTTCCAGAAAAATAGGTAAAATTTCCTTTGGTTGATGATCTTGTAGTGTTGATGACTGATTTTAAGGTTTAAATGAGTTAGGAATCAAGTATAAGACATGAACTAAGGTTTAGATGTGTTGCATTTGCAAAATGGTAGGATTGAGGATGAAAAATGCTGGAAAATCAGGTTTCGAAAGGGGGTTCTGGACCTGCACGTCGTGACGTGCTCATGAGCACGCCGCAGTGTGCGAAGGTGTTCATGCCGCGGCGTTTGAGGAGATGTTCGCCGCAGTGCACACCAGTGTGCACGCCGCGGTGCGCACAGGCTGCTCGCCGCAACGAGGCCACGACGAGCCCCAGCCTACAGCAATGATGTATTTTGGTATTTTGGGCATATCTTCTGTTGTGGATGTCCAAATGAGGTTATTTCTGATTCGTTGTGAACTAGAGCCATAGGGCTACAAGTTTTATGAAGGATGGAAGTTGGGAGTTAGTCTCTAAGGATCGAAAATTTAGATGGAAGTTGAGTATGGATCTTTAGTGTTAGCATTTTTGATTTACAAAGCTTATTGAATATTTCATTTGAATATTGTTTGAATGGGAGCTTGGTTTGTTATAGGAAACCAAGCCGACCTGATCCAATCGCAAGAGGAAGGACAACAGTGAGTTTGGATTCTCAAGCGATATTAGGTGGGTAATATATTTATGGTTGTTGTGTGTAT
>JANITW010000002.1:23368391-23378446 GCA_027564335.1 Erythroxylum williamsii | reverse complement strand
ATCAGTTGATCCTTGCCAGGCATCGAAGAACTCCGCAATAGTTAAAGATCATTGCATTAAGTTAGTGGCTATTTTGGTCAGCTTTTAAAGCATATCAGCATTGAGCATCCTCATGTATTTTGGATTTACACTTTAATAAGTATTGTGTCATATTGAGAATGCTTGTTTAATTTCTTCGGATTGAAATGACATGATGTCTTTTGTAATTAGGGTGATTATCTCATAGCTAGAATGAATGTATGAGAAGGTATGTGTGTTGTATGAATTTTGATAGATGTTGGGGATCGAATCCAAACCTTGGGGAGCTCGCCGCGGCGAGCCAATCCTTTACTGCGGCGCAGCCCATGGGAGATTGTCGCGGCGAGAAATCTGTTGCCGCGCGAGGCCCCCTCTTCTCGCTGCTGTTCCTTTATTATTTGGACGTTTTCAATTCCTCCTCCGCGCGTCCTTTCCCGGCGCCCTCGAGGGGCCACCTCGGGATTAGGGATTCGGGACCCGGGCCCAACAGGTTTGGTGAATATAATGGGCCATTAGTGTGTCAAATAGAGAGGGAAATAAGTTCCCTAAAACAAGGTACCCGAACAATATCTGCTTATTATACTAAACCGAAGAAATTATGGGATGCCTTGTCTAGCTTAAGTCCTACTCCTCTGTGCTCTTATAATGTTTCAAAAATCATCACTGCCAAAGAAAACACTCAGAGACTTGTACAATTTCTATTGGGACTCAATGACGAGTTCGAGCATGTTGTTAACCAAATCATGCTAAAGGAGCCACTACCTACTGCAAATAAAGCTTTTTCTATGCTGCAAACCGTTGAAAGACAAAGGACGGTCAACTCTACTATGGACAATACTCCTAACATGGCAATGCTAGCCAAACAATCAAGTAGCTGGAAGAAAGGAGGAAAAAGTAATACCAATGCTAGCAAAGGACCCTATCCCAAGAAGAAGGACAAATACTATGAAAAGTGCAAAACGAATGGGCATACCTTGGAAACCTGCTTCAAAATTCATGGAGTCCTTGACTAGTACAAGGAGCTTACAACACAGAGGGAAAAAGGAAAGGCAAAATGGCACAAACAACCGATAACCCTGCAAAAACCACACATGAACAAAATGAGGAAAAATCATGGAATGGACAGATATCTTCTGGTCTTGCAAATTTCATTCAATAGGAGATAAGTAAAGCTATCAAAGGCAAGACTATTGGGGAGGTAAAATATTTAAGGTACCAAAATTATGCAAGTAATGTTACACATTTTGTGAACATGACTTTTAATGATCCTGATTCTTGGCTTATTGATTCTGATGCCTTTACACACATGACAACAGATTTAAGACTTTGCACTAAGTCTGTAGTTAATAATAATACTTACAATCATGTGATCCTACCTGATGGAACAAAGCAAGAAGTTGCTCATATTGGCTAGACACAGATAGGAGACAAAATTACTCTCAAATAAATCCTACATATGCCTAATTTCTTTAAGAACTTGTTATCAGTCAATAAGCTTACTACACAGAATGAGGTTGTTGCCATTTTGCTCTCTAACAAGTTGTTTTTGCAAGACCTTCGGAATAATGATGTTATGGCTATTATCAAGGTAGTGAATAGACTGTATGAGCTGAACTCAAAAACCTTCCTACCCTTAAACACCCTAAAAGGTCCTTCTTTGGAATTTTACAAAGCCGAGAATGTTTCTCTTAATGTTTCAGTAATTTTTGATTTGTGGCATTTTATACCAGGGCATGTATCCAAGGAAAAGTTATAGCACATCAATGAGATAAAGATTTATGTTCCTTACAAACATGAATGTCAAGTGTGTCCTTTGGCCAAATAACATAGAAAACCTAAGCATGAAATACATACAGACAAACCTTTCGAAATCATCCATGTGGACCTATGGGGACCTTATAGTGTTCCTATTATGGGTGGTTCACACTACTTCTTTACAATTGTAGATGATTTCACTAGAGCTACATGGATTTTCATACTAAAACACAAACACCTAACCCAACAAACCATCTTACAATTCCTTAAAAATATTGAGAGGCAATTTAACACTAGAATATTGAAAATATAGACAAATAATGGGAGGGGGTTCATTAATCAGGAATGTATCAAAATTTTCAAGCAAATGGGAATCCAACACCAAAAGAGTAGTCCATACACATCACAACAAAATGGGGTAGTGGAAGTTAAACATAAACATCTTCTTCAGATTGCTAGAGCCTTACTTTTCAAAGCTAAATTACTCAGAGGATATTGGGGAGAAGAATTGCTAACAGCTACATACCTGATAAACCGTATCCCAACCAAAGTCCTAGGGTGGATGAGTCCTTTTGAAAAATTGCACCAAAGAAAGCCCAATTATGAACATCTGAGAATTTTTGGTTGCCTCTACTTTGCTTTAGACAAAACATCAAACAGAACAAAATTGGATTCTAGGTTAAAAAGGTGCATTTTTCTTAGATACATGCCAGATTACAAGGCCTATAGAGTTATGGACTTGGACACTAAAACAATGTTCGTATTAAGAGATGTTATGTTTTATGAGAACAATTTCCCTTTTGCAGATAAAAATATAAACACTACACAAGAACCTAAACCCTTATTCTTAAGTACCCTAACTAATAAAGATGCAGATTATCCTACATAAACACTTATCATGACTGCTACCCCAACAATAAAACAGAGTTCCCAGCCATCTGATTACTCTCTACTTGACAACTCACCAGACCAAAATATAGTACCAATTATCCCCACACAAAGGAAAAGCAGCAGAACACACATAACCCCCAAATACCTGCAAGAGTATTTCATTCAAACCATAACATAATAATCCATTCATCCCCTCAATGATTGCAATGTAGCATTACAAGTCTGTTGTCCTGCAGGAACAAATAAAGAAGGGTTAAAGATGCTGAACATCAAACACAACAACAGTTACAACAACTATATAAGTAATGTCTCTAGAACTTTTGAACCTTTATCTTATGATACTGATAGTAAAGATGAAAGGTGGGTAAGTTCTATGAATGAGCAATTGTCTACATTAGAGAAGAATGGAACTTGGAAACTTACAGCACTACCTAAAGGGAAGAAGGCCATAGCCTCGAAATGGGTATATAAAGTAAAGAACAATTTAAATAGGACAGTGGAAAAATTGAAATCCAGACTTGTAGCCAAGGGATTTTGTCAAAGAGAGGGGGTTGACTATTCAGAAGTTTTTTCTCCAGTGGCAAAGGTGATAACAATAAGAATATTCTTTGCTATAACTGTCTCTAAACAATGGCCAATACACCAATGTGACATCAATGATGCTTTTCTTCATGGTTATCCAGAGAAGAGCTATGTATGTTATCTCCGCAAGGTTGCACCAAAGCTAAGGAAGGACAGATATGCAGACTTATTAAATCAATCTATGGCTTAAAACAAGCTAGGAGATAGTGGAACAAAGAGTTATCCTCTAAACTATCCTCGATGGGGTTCGTTAAATCAGATCACTGTTTATACACTAAGGGCACAAGGGATGACTTTATGGCAGTGATCATATACGTAGATGACATTTTGATAACAGGTGCAAATGAAGAACAAATGGATTCAGTTCAGAAAACATTGAATGCAAAATTCACTATCAAGGATCTAGGATATGCAAAGTTTTTTTGGAAATTGAAATAGCAATAACAGAGGATGGAATGATACTTACCTAAGGAAAATATATCAGAGACATCCTACAAGAGACTGATCTACTAGATTGTTCACCTTATGCAATACCTATAGTTCCTGGAATGAAATTAAGCATTGAAAAAGGTGAGTTGCTTGAAAAACCAGAATAGTACAAAAGACTAGTGGGGAGATTACAGTACTTAGGGTTTATAAGACCTGATATCACCTACATTACACAAAAACTTAGTCAATTCATGAGTAACCCTAGACTACCACACTGGGAAGTAGCCAAAAGAGTACTGAAATATCTTAAGGGAACTCATAACTTAGGGATTTTCTACGCAGCAAAAAAAACCCTCACCTTATAGCCTTTTCCAACTTGGATTAGGGAAGTTGTGTCTTCTCTAGGCGCTTCTTAACAGGCTTCTGCGTGTTCCCTAAAAAATCGCCAATCTCCTAGAAAACAAGGAAACAATTAACTATGAGTCGTTCATTAGCTTAATCGCCTAGCTTCGACTATTTGCAAATTGAAATGGATAACCGGCTACTACACAACTTTCAGCTTAAGATTAAGAAACCCATAACTTTATATTGTGACAACCAAACTACGATCTACAACTCGAGGAATCCAGTCTTCCATGAGAGGATGAAACACCTCGAAATCGACCTTCATCTGGTTCCGAACTGTGTAAACTTGGGGTTCTTGTAGTTAAGACATGTGAACTCCACTAAGCAGCTCGCAGATCTCTTTACGAAGGCTTTGACCACATGGATATTTTTGGTCTTGTTTGCAAGATTAGAGCTGTTGGTTTTTAACCAAAACTTCATCTTAACCGGGGCATGATAGAAGACCCAAAATGAAAATGACTCTAGGCTTAATATGAAATAGCAGGTCCATGATAATTTGTGATCTTTTGGTTTTAAAAACTTTGTCCTTATCTGCTTCTCTAACATTGTACATAGTTAACAAATTCTTCTCTAGCATTGTACATAGTTAACAAATAGGTAGTTTTGTACAACTAGCATATTTGTTAGTTTTCTCCGTGATTCTAGGAAACCCAGCCAATAGAAATAGAGTTATGGATGTATAAATATTGTCCCGAAAGTTCAATACAAGAATGAAAAAATTTTCTTTCTTCACCTACTATCTCTTTGCCCATTTTCCTTCAAATCTGACACTAATTTCCCATTTCAATCACAAAAAGAATACTCGTAACAAATTAGCATCAAAACCAAGATTCGAGATATAACTGATGTTGTAAAATGGAAAAAGGAATGCGAGGCCAAGAGTGGAGACGTATGGACGAAGGTTTGAGAAGTCAGATGCAAGAGTTAGAGATAAGGCAGGACAGAAGTAGCAAGAGTTGAAGGAATATATTACTCAATTGTTCCAAAATGATAGTGGCGAAAATGGGGTGAGAGGAAATGTTGACTAAAGGGTCCCTGAATCTGGAAATGGAGACGATTACTATGGGCATTGTTACACCATTCAAAAGGTATAGCAAGATTGAATTATCAATTTTTAAAGGGGAAAATTGGCAAACTTTGGTGTATAAATACGAGCAATTTTTTACGTTGGATCATATGCTTGCTAAATTAAAGGTTGGTTTGGCAGCAATGTATTTGGAAGGTGAAGCTTTAGCCTAGCACGAGTTGTATGTGAGGAAATGAATAACTAGGGATCCTCCTAGTTGGGTGAATATTTGTTCGTGTTGGAGCAAAGGTTTTGGGAGATGACCTTTGAAAATCCGATTAGAGAGCTTAAGGAATTGAAGTAGAGGGGCTCGGTAAAGGAGTACTATACGGAGTTCAACATATTATCACAAAAGTTGGTGATATTGGAACCTTACTTGGTGAGCTTGTTCTTGAAATGGCTAAAAGTGGAGATTGAATATCTAGTTAAACTGTGGAATCCTAGAACTCTTCAACAAGCCTATGAACTAGCAAGAAAACACGAGATGGTGGTGAGGTATTGTGGAATATGGGAAGATTTCATTAAAGATGGTCGTATTATGTTAGAAGTTCATTGAATTTAACAAATCCTTTTGGACTTTCACCTATACCGACGCAAGGGAATCTAAAGAGGGATAGAGAAGTCAAATGGAGCAAAATAACTTCCAGGAAGGAATTGGATTAGCAGATAGCTAAGGGGTTGTATTTTTAGTGTGAACAGAAGTATGTTACCGAACATAGATGCAAAAAGAAATTATTACACATGTATGTAGTGAAGGATGAGATGAAGAATGAAGAAATTATTGTAGCTGACGAAGAAGAATTACCTAGCATATCCTTGCAATCCATATAAAGAGTAAATATGGCGAAATACCAACAAATCAAAGTGCAGGGTAAGTTAAATGGATTAGGAATACATATATTGGTAGATGGGGAGAGTACCCACAATTTTGTGGATAAAAAGTTAATAGCTAGACTGGGAAAGGAGTTAGAGGAGGTGAAGGAGTTATCAATTCTAGTTGGAGGTGGGATGAATTTGAGCTACAAGAATGTATGTCGAAATTTACGATGGCAAATGGGAGGAAAAGAGTTATTTGCAAATGCATTAGTGATAGACATTGGTGGAACTGATGCGACATTGAGAGTGAAATGATTATTAAGGTTGGATGACATTGTATTCAACTATCAAAATGGAACTATGAAATTCTGTTAGCTTGGTAAGGAGCTGAAGTTATCAAGTGTTAGGTATAGAAAAGGCACAGGTACTAGAGAAAAATTTAACAAAAATGTGGAGAAACAAGGATGTAATATGTTGTTTTATGGTGGTGTATCAGGTGGAAGAAATTTAGAACAAAAAAAAATCAACAAGTAGAGCTACAAACTTCTGTAGTAGAAGCACCAAATATAAAAATTCTTGTAGCATTTAAGGAGCGATTACAAGAGTTATTGAAACAATTTGAATTGGTGTCTAAAGACTTAAGAGGTTTACCTCCATTGCAATTTCATAATCATAGAATACTATTGAAGGAAGGTGTTAGAGAAGTGCTCTAAAGGCAATCACCTTTAGCACTTATTGTACAAATCATTTTATGATTAATAAAGACATTTTTCATTATTTCAATGTTCAACATTTATGGATTTGATGTTGATCTTAAGTTGATTTAATGAAGTCCTTGATACAAAACATAACATGGAGGAAATCATGATAATGAGATTCTTATTATATGTAATTATGTTAGGATCTAAACTTTCCCTAGTCATAGGATTAATGAGATGGGATATCATTAATCTGGATAGACTAGCAAATGTTATACTCCTTAATTGGATCAAGTCGTAGATCTCATAAGCTATAGACATGAGTTATTTAGAGTTAACATGTGGATGCTTACTAAGGGCGGTAAGTACATTGAATTGACCTACTATAAGACAATCATATGGATATTCTATTTCAATGTCAATGATATTCTCATCATAGCAATGATATAAATATCCTTTGACTTGAGGTACTCAAAGATATCACAGATACTGATCAAGTGCTTTGACTTCATTCATTGGTGTCTTTTAGTGGTTACTTGTAGGGTGTTGATTGGGTACAGCTTGAGATATTCAAAGGTAATTGAGTAGCAAATAAAGGATTCACTAATCCTGATAAAAGGAGATGATGCCCACAACCTCTTGTCAGGGTCATTACTCGGAGTCTCTGGCCAGAGTAGATATATGTCATAAAGAGAGTCTTCAATGAGACATAAAGTAATGAAATCCTCAAAACAAGGTCTAATGTCACTTGGACTATATGTGACATAGTCAGTCTAGTAGGAGTTGACACTTTGACTATACTATAAATCAAGTGGGGTATAGATGGTGAAAGGACAAATTGTATGGCAACATTGCGTATGGAAGGGTTCGTAGTTAAACCACTAACTTTTTGGTCAATTGAGGGTCATGATGTGTTGCTAGATATCACTCTTGACTTACTTGAATTAAGCATTAATTCAAGTGGCCAATATAACTGGAAACCTAATGGGTCACACATATAGGAGATCCGAAGGGTGAGTGAAATGGTCTTAAATGGTGATTCAAGACAGGAGAGAGTGTTTCAGGATTGTATCGCGATGTAATCGTGGTAGAAAATGTTGCATGGAATGGATTAGAAACTAACATTGTTAGCTACCAATTTGGCCATTAACTTCCCAAACTTCAATTAATGCATGTTAATCACGGTCATTAACTTCTCATACCTTCTTTTATTGCAAGCTATTCATGACCATTAACTTCCCAAACTTCCATTAATACATGTTATTTACGACCATTAACTTCCCATAACTCTCCATTAGTGATGGGGATTATGGAAGGCTAAACGGTGCAAAAAATATAGATCATTTTCGTGCATCTTATGTAAGACACAAGTGAAAAAAGGTTCTTTCTCATACACAAACTCTTTTTCTCTTTAACTCTTACAAGAGTTGTTGTCTTTGCTAGCATAAAGAAAGAATTCTAGTCATCTCTTAGTGATGTTTCATCCTTCTATCTTTGTGTGGACTTTCATTAAAGACGGTCTACGTTGATCGTTGTGATTTACAACAACCCAACACAGAGAAGATTAATGAACAAAGGAGATCGTCAGAAAGGTATGTAAACATCTTATATTTCATGTTTTTATTTTCTATATCTATATGCATGAATAGATCCATTTTTTTAGGTTCAGTTTTATTTTCTGTTGTATATATTTGATATATATTATGTATGAGATGTATGATCGGAACCTTATAAAAGGAACAGAGGCTATGAATATTTGGTCTTATATATATACCGGAGTTTAGAAAAAATGTTGTTGAAAATATGGTGGAAGACATGCTATAGTAAGGGATAATTAGGCAAGGCGTTAGTCCCTTCTCTGCTCCTGTGATATTGATTAAAAAGAAAGATAAGACTTGGAGGTTTTGTGTTAATTATAGAGGTCTTAATCAATGCACAATTAAGGATAAGTTTCACATTCCAATGGTGGAGAAGCTATTCGATGAATTACATGGTGCGTGGTGCTTCTCAAAATTGGATCTGGTAGCCGGATACCATGAGATTAGAGTGTATGAAGAAGGCCTCTATAGAATAGCTTTTAGAATGCATGAAGGGCATTATGAATTTCTTGTAATGCCTTTCGGTTTAACGAAGACGCCTATAACTTTTTAAAGCTTAATGAACCAGATTTTTAAAGCATACCTAAGAAGGTTTATGTTAGTGTTTTTCGATGAATATTAATATAAAACAAATACTTTTAGTTGCATTTGAACCATTTAAGGCTGGTGTTGGAGATTCTAATTTAACAACAATTATATACAAAGCTCTCTAAGTCTTCCTTTAGGGTTGACCAGGCAAAATATTTGGGAAACATCATTAGTGGCCAAGGAGTATCGGCAGATCCACAAAAGGTTAGTGTAATGTCAAATTGGCCACAATCGTAAAACATTTGATAACTTCGAGGATTTCTGGTGCTATCTGGATATTATAAAAGGTTTATTAATGGGCACAGACAATTGAGTAAACCTGTAATATTCCATTCCCTACCAAGGGTTAGAACCCTAAAATTTGGTACATGTGAGATCAAAGAGAGATTGAAAAAAAAATACATTTCATGCTCATGCATAATATAGCATACGCACACACATAAATAGTGATTTTTACACATGAAAATAATTGTTCATGCACTCATTTGACATTTTTCAAGTATAATTGATCTATAAATGTGATTATATTGAGAATTGTAAATTATATGTGTTATAAATTGAGTTGGAGTGTATAAGTAGCAAATTATAATTTTTAACAGAATTTGGAAATTTTATGAAATTTAAGAGTATTTTTTTGACTAGGAAATATGTTAAGTGGCTGAACAATTGATGAATAGTAGTAGAAATAAGGATCAAATGGCAATGGAATTTTTTATAAATGATGTAGGGATTTATTGACAAGTGCCATTGAAAATTGTGAGACAATTGGAGTAGAAATTGAAATCGATTGGATTAGTTAAATAAGAGAACTAGTTTAAATCCATAGGAATTTGGACATGTGGCAAGTGACAAGTGTCACTTGCCAAACCATGTATTAAGTCATTAACTTTTTAATTTTAAAGACCCTCCTTATTGCCTCCCACAATGCTATCATGTATTTGAAAGACAAGTAAAAAGGATCTTGTATTTTTGCTTACTTCTTCATTTTCGTGGCTCTCTCCTTCCCCTTCTCCTTCTCCTTCTCTATGACTTTTGTTTCCAATCTTCATTCAAATTGAACCCGACTCTCTCTTATCTTTCACTTGCCACTTCCTCCATAATGTCTTCTTCTTTTCCATAAGAAAAACCTAGCTTAACTGTAAGTGTAAGTCGTGTACAAGTCGACTTGTACAATGAGTAAGTCGACTTACACGCATTCAGCACCGATAA
>JANITW010000002.1:23312287-23323388 GCA_027564335.1 Erythroxylum williamsii | reverse complement strand
GACTTCAAGGTAGGCTCAAACTCAAGCTTCTTGGCTCAGTCCAACCTGAAGTTCGAATTTTTTTAAAAAAAATAATGCCTTTTTGAATAAAATAAAATCATTTTTTAATTTTAAATTTTTAAAGAAGAAAATAATCAAGTTGGACTGTGCTTAATCAAACTTTGGATCGGAATAAAATTATTTTGAACTACTTGGGCGAGCTTAACATATTGCCATTCCTATGAGTGAAATCATAAGGTTAAGGAATTGCTTTAATGAGTTACCTGGATATTCTCCTCTATTGTCAATTTGAAGGGTATTGATTTTGTAGCCTATTTACAGCTAAATCATTAAAGGAAATGAAGATAGCAAGTGCTTCAGATTTTTTCTTTAGTGGGTACAACTATATATAGACATATAGTGAGAAAAGGCATATAAAAAGTGAGTATAATAATGAACGCTATATGAAAATTCAATTAGTGAGGGTCCTCATATGTTAGTATGTTAATTGTATATGCTTGCCATAATGTTTGTGTGGGATAGGAAAAGATTGTTTATGTACTTTCCCTAAAAAGCAAGCAATACAATTGATGGAAATATTTTTATTGCTTTTGATGACATTACAATACTTCAAGACATTGTTCAGTATGCTTTCAGAGGCATCACTAAGCCTTGGGTATCATAATGCCATAGTACTGTTTTTTCTACTTTCTTTGCATGTCACATGTAGGACTTTTGGAGTGGCAGCAGTAGCAGTGAGCTTAGCAGCAGCAACAGTGAATGAAGTGCTAGAAGTCATGGTTTAAAAGGGTGGAGATGATGATTTGACCATATGCAGGTCTTGAAATTGGTATAACCCATCCTTAAGAAATCCTCGCAGGAAATGCTTGGTGTCCTGGGGTTTAACAAAAAAGAAATGATGAAATTTAAAAAACAATAATTATCACTAGCAAATTTTGAAACACTTATGATATGTTTGGTGATTTTTGGGATATGCAAGAAGTTATTTAGATTTTGAAAAAAAAAAGATGATGGGAAATTAGAAGATTTCACCATAGATTAAAAAAAAAAGTTGATGAGAAATTAAGAATTTTATAGAGGAAGAGTAGTTAACTGTTAACATTTATATAGTTCGACTTGGTCAAGAAAAATGACAAACTATTGGTGAAGAAAGTGCCAGATCTTTAAATACAAATATTATTGTTAGATCAATAGAAGAACTTCCCCTAACATTAGTAAATATTCCAATATCCATCATTCACCAACAAACTAATTTCCACTTGAAATTGCAAATTGCTCTACTTAAATTAAGCTGCATTAATATAATATCATACTATTTCGAGCCTTGTCTCATCCATTATTGCTGTAAGCCTGTAAACTTCCAGTAGGTGGGGAAGACAGACATCTAAACCTTTAACAAGTTTTGCAATACTAGCTATCTATTTATCTATATATATGTATGCATTTCTGAGAAGCAAACTTAAAAATTCAGTACACACGCTAAAGGTGAAAGAAGGTTTATCAAACAGAACTTGTCTTGAATCTCTCATTGAACAAAAGCTTTGTCTGCTCAGCAGGGCAGTACCCCAACACTGCAAAGAATCAGAGAAGCAATTTTCAAAGCAATACCATATTTTTCTCGTTCAAGTCTCATCATGTTCGAGTTTATGATGAGGGCCATACTTATTTGCACTTCAACACAACCAGCGAAACAAATGTGCAGCCAAAATTGTAAATCACGTACATCTTTACCAGAGTAGCAATGGATGAAAGATGGTTGGAAGCTTTTGTGTTGTATGAATTTGTACATATAAACATACATTTCAAACTATAAAAAATCGTTTGTCATATAGTCATGCACATGTAGCTAATTTTGGCAGATGGGAAGAAAGTTTCTGCATGGCAAAATATTTTCGTCATATGCATTTACATTGTGATACAATCAAGGGAAAAATTATACTTCCAGTATAGCCCCCGACTTTTGGCAACAAACATTGTATTAGGACAAACCTACTTATGCTGGCTTTTAGATATAGAGATCAAGGCTCAAAGCTGAAATGGGTGAGCCTGATCTAGATAACTATCCAAGACATTAGGAAGAACTCGTAGACTTCCCACTGTCGTCAGAAATGGTGTTAAAAGTTACCTTTGCAGAGCAAAAACTTATGTACAATTGACAAGACTTTCACGCGCTCCTGCCTTCTGATGTAAGCAGCTCCATCTGGTCAGAAAGATGATTCATCTGTTCTAACTTGTTCCACTCATTTTGTTGCCAAGGTAGCAACTCCTGTTCATTGCTATTAATTTCATCTGCATCATCTGTGTATGAACTTTCTGCAAGAAACTGCTCCCAAAATGCATCATTAATGCCAGGAAGCTTAGGAATACCTTCCACAAGAACATCCATATTCTGATTAAGAGTAAGAGCCTCATTTTCTAAAGGACTTGTTGCATCCAATGCACTTGACAATGGATCAATATACTCTGCATGCCCAATCCCAGATCCGACAACACTTGAATTAGGAATGGCAGTGGAGATTCCAGGAATATTTCCTTGAATTCCAGTTGAATCAGCAATGCATTTATCTTGACCAGAAGTATGTATGCTTTTTGTAGTAGCACAATTTGTTTCGGCATGGCAGGTTGCCAAACAAGATGGAGACTGGATTTCCGAAATAACAGTAGTTGCATGACTGACAGGAAAACCCGCATCAATGGGTAAATATGATGGCTCAGAAGCAGTCGGAACCTCTGAAAGTGTCAGACCTGAGGTGCGATTTGAAGTTCTCCCAGTTCCTAAGACCCTGGAAGAAGGAGTATTACCAATCAGCAACTGACCAGAGCTATTTATTGGTGTTTCCAGCTTAGGTGAAGGGTTCATCTTTAGAATCTGATGCAGCATTGCTTTTGCTGCTTCATTCATAGAAGAATGGAACTTCACAATCTGTCCATTAATTGAATTATTTCCATTTTCACAAGCAGAAGTTTCTTCCTTCTCCCTGGGAAGTCTCCTCTTCTTACTTCCCCTACCAATGTGCCTATTACTATCATTCTGCTGCTGTACAAGCTGATTTAAGAAGCCAGGGCTTTGAATAGCTTTTGCAAGGAAAGCCAACATTTGCTGCTGCCGCTGTTCCATCCCCTGCACACGTTGTCCAACCGTCTGCAATTGGTGATCTGTAGATTGTTGCTGCTGCCTCAACCTAACAAGCTCCTGCATAAGGACATTTTTGTCACGCTTCAATATTTCAACCTCTTCCTCAAGTCCAAATTTACCAACTTCAACGCAGGCTGCAACTGAGGAACTCTGCACTTGAGGTGCCTGATTACCATGTGAATTAACATGTTTCTTTCTAGCTATACTCTTTAAGAGGTGTTTTTGCCCTCTTAAGAACCCCTCATTTGCAAATTCAAAGCGATCTGGATCAACCTTCCTAAAACCCTGCAAGGTCAAAATATAAACACAAAGGATCAATGTGAAAGCTAGTAAATTTGATAGCGGATGGCAAGGACAAACCACACCAAGATACAACCTTTCTATTGATTATAAATCAGTCAAGGACCTATAATTCAAATGTTATAGTTAAATTACTCAAGTCCTTAAGCCTGTATTAGATTTTACAAAGTTTAGCATTTTCTTCAACCCTTACCATCTATGTTTAACAAATAGGATTAGTGTTCCTCCAAAGTCGTTGCCTAATCACCTTTTGCTCAATGCGATCATATCAATCGCTTTTTAAGCTACTACATGAAGCCTACATGAGAAAAAACATTCATTCTCGTAGACATGTTGATGTAGGACAAATAGAATTAGTATTAACTAGTAGCTTAAACTTACAAGATTAGGAAATATGGCTGCGATTAAGCTATTGGAATATCAAGTTTTAGGTTTGGATTTTAACTTGGAATTCTAAAATTTTAGATTAGGTATTGTTGGGTTGTTAGGGTTTATTTGCTGAAAATTTTAGAATAGGATTTTTAGGTTTAATATGGCTAGAATTTAGGGTTTTGGTCGCTAGAATTTAGGGTTTGATCACTAGAACTTTAAGTTAGAATGTATTAAGGAACATAAACAACAGAGGGTAGAAAAATAAGAATTGCTCCTAGGGTCTAAAAATCACTCGTAGAAGAAAGTATCACACCTTTTAGTTAAAAACTCAAATTTGGTAGAAAAAATTCAAGTTCTCTTCCTGATAAAGTGCTGAGTACACATATTTATAGAGAAGTTCTTAGAACTATTATTCTAGTAGGAAAGGATTCATAACAAATTTAAATACTATTCTAATAGAAATTTTGTAAGTTTTTAAGTCCTATATAAATAGAATAACATATCCTGAACTAGAATAACACAGTTATCTTACTAACACTTTCTATCTAATATGGAATCCTAACATAATTTAAATTTCAATAATTGTTGTCTTTGCTGTCAACTCAATTATCATTTTACATTCCACCAAATTAAGGCTTGTGGTTGACTAAATTTTCCAAATTATTTTTTCTATAGACTTACACCTCTTTTGCATAACACGTGAACTCATATAATGGTGAAATGAAATGGAGAGGGAAAAGGAAACGCTAACACAACTCACACGCCATGCTGACATGAATTGCAGAACAGCTTAAAGAACCACCAACAGACCTCCCCACCCAAGGTTCCGATCTTGATTGGTACATGGGATGAGGACTGTTTCTACAGATTTCCAATTCTGATGTTCCGCCCAAAAAAAAAAAAAAAAAAAGGAAGGAACCATTGGCCAAAACAATCATATATGGTGAAAAAGGAATCATGGACCTGACTTGAGCATCATGAAGTGGAAACGAAAAGATTAAAAGGACGGGCTCAAACACTTACACCACGACATAGCCAAATATGGTTTTGCAGGAAAAGGAAAAACCAAATAACTTGGGATTATGGAGTATAAACAACATCAGTCAAAGAAATAACACTATTTAACTGTCAAGCTCCTCCAAGCAGTTCATAGACTTGGAGCCGGTTAACATCACTAGCTTACGCAGGTTCACATCCAGTAAACACGTAAATTAAAAACCGACACCGTATGAATTTCAACAGCAGTTCTAAAATCTCAAAAAGGTGCTCCATTTAGTTGTTGAACCAAATAAGTCCGTTCAATCTCTTGATAAAAAAATTTCCATTGACATAAAGAATCGCCTTCCTAATAACAACATCTGGTCTTCTACAAATGAAAGCAACAGCTTCCACAAAATACCAGTAGAAAGCAGATCCCAAGCACAACAGAACAGAGAATGGACTCAGTAGAAGTGAAAATGTCACAAAACGAACTCACCCCTAGAATTTCGCATCTACAAGGTCGACCAATTAATCTAAAGAGAGAAAAGCCAAACAAAATGAAAGAATGAAATATGAAAAAGGTGTACCCACATAAGTATTGAGTTGTCTGACAAAGCTAGAGAAGTTGTTGTGTTTGAAATACTTGGGCAAAAGGTGTTTCTGAAACTCGGGGACGTTCCAGACCACAAAGCTGTTGCTGTTGTTCGTCCAAGAAACGACGGCGTTGGTGGAAGGGTCATCCACCATGTCGTAGGTTTTGCTGAGAAATGGAGGCACGGCGTTGGCAGAAGAATCCATGACAGACAGACAGACAGAGATGGGTGTAACAGATGGAGTATTTTTGGACTTTTAAGGGCTTTGTGATGCATTACAGACTGTATCTGGATGTAGTAGGAATAGGATTTGCCATCAGCTGCCAGAGCAAAGGGGAAGAGAAGAAACGAAAAAGGATGAGACGGTCGTTTCTGGGTCAAGCTATAAATATACGTACATTATTGTAACGAGTAGTTTTAATTAAAAATTTGGGTGAACTGCATTTAAATTTTAAATTTTTTAATTTTTTTTAAATCTTTTAAATTTCTTTAAAATTAATAACAAAAAATGTAATATTGTAGTTTAATTAAATTCTTAAATCTAATAATTATAATAAATTATTATTTTAAATAAAATTTAATTAATTTTGTTTTAATTTAAAAATTGAATAAGTACGATTTTTATGTTATTTATATTTGATTGTTATTTTTTAATATAATTCTTAAAAAATTAATTTTGACCATAGACGACAATAAGTATGGTTAGGCCTAATCTAAGAAGACTAAAGTCAATTTATTTTGTAATATTGATCCGGCTCGGCCTTGCACCCGGCCCTAGACCACGGGCCAGGCCGGCTGCCTAAGACATGAATTTTATTTTGCAAAATTTTCCTTTATAAATTAATTACTTTTTCAACAAATTTTGATTGGAGTTATTCACATATATTGATTTAAGAAGGAAGAAGCATTTGGTTTGTTGGTGAGAACAGGAGGCGAGAGAAAGTGTCCAATTCCATCTACAGCTTGGTGTAATCCTCGTCCTCTATCGCAGTCACTTGAATTTCGTCTTTCAATCTTTGTTTCGTTTCTTCATTTCTCTTCTCCTTCTACATGGAAACGCGGATCTAAATCTGATTCCTTGGAAAAAATCAAACTAAATCTTCCTCAATTTTTATGCGATCAAGAGTTGTTGTTTGCTCTCTGCTCCTTTTTTTTTCCCGATTATATACCAATTTATGATTTTTCTTCATTTCTTTATTTCTTCTTCTGTTGGACTTTGGGATTTGTCTTTCCTGTTCAAGATTTTGTTACTGCTTGGTTGGTTCATACTTTATATAATTTCTATAAATATTTTATCTTATTTCATTTCTTGCATTCTGGGTTTATTTCATGTTTCCCCTGGTTTCATTTGGGTGCCCTTTAGTTCTAAGCTCGATCTTTTGCTGCTTCTTATGATACGTGAAAGTTACCTTCAGCGAGTCTCCTATTCTTGAACTGTGAATCAAGCTTGTGCTGAGACTGCATGTGTTGTAAATTTGGTTTATGTAAATTGGGGACAGCATGTTTCTACGATCTTCTAAAAGGTGTTTGCTTTGCTGGAAATTCTGTGGATGCAGTCTTAATTCACTGTTTCTTTATTTTGGGTTCTTTAGCGAGTGCAGATTTGTAGTGAATGGCTAACAAAACTCAAATTCGTACTAGCAACTCTGCCCTCATTGCAATGATCGCAGATGAGGTAAGCAAGCATTTTGTAGGGCCAGTTATTTTCCTGTTTTTCTTAATCTTGCAGAGCAATTAATGTTTCACATATTTTTCTTGATATGCGCATCTGTGTTAAATTGTGGTCACTTCCGCATTCCTAACTGGAGCTGAACTGATCTGAGCTCTGTTTGTGAGTGATTATACAGTTTCTGTTGTTTAGTTGCTTCCACTGAATTAGGGGCTTAGTGGAGGGGAGAGGAAGAAATCTCATGCTTGCGGATAAAGTTCAGTGAATTTTTGTGTACATGTTTCGTACATTTAGATGATTACTTTGTTTAGATGAGCTTCCACACGAGCATGGGATATTGGATGAGTACGTGATGCTATTTACTAGTCACGGTGTGCCTTTTGGAGCAAAATTGGCCTGACATCTTTCTTTCTTTCTCGTGCAACCCCCACCCCCCAATTTAATCTATTTTATCTCCAAATTTGTTTATATTGAACATAATTGTTTGACTCAATTGATTAAAAATCCTACGGGACTCATTCTGACTCCTTTTTCTTGTTTTGATTGTCTGATTCCTTGTAACAAAATGATACTTTAGGTGTTTGCTTCATCATTGTGCAATTGTAGATTTCACTGTCAGCATGCAATATGTCCTCACGTACCATACACTAATCATTTAAAACATACATGTGGACATTCTTTTCTGCCAATTACTCACTGAACTATGAATAGGCCATCAGTTTTAGTAATCCTGATATTTCATTCCTGTCATATAGGATACGGTCGTTGGATTTTTACTCGCTGGAGTGGGAAATGTGGACTTGCGAAGGAAGACAAATTATCTTATTGTTGATTCGAGTATGGTTTTGATTTATGAATTCTTTTTCTTAGTGACGCATAATTGAGATTGACTCAACCAATATATTCTTACAAGCTAGTCATATTTTAGTTAATACAACATGGATTTTTTCTAATTATAACCTCATCATAGTTCTTCATTCCTCTTGTGTCTTACGTTTGGATGAGCTACACCTTTTGAGAGATTGTGTAATGTTGTAAGACCAGAAGTTCATAGTGCCTGCAGAGTGAGTCAGTGTGTTTACTTTTATTTAATGTATAGTTGACATAAATGATTCTAATATATAAAATAGGGGTAGATATCTCCTCTTTTAGGAATTGAACCTGAGTGGATTAGAAGGAAATAATTCTTTTTAGATACTAAACACCCCCCGAGGACATGATTGTATGCTTTGGCTTCATGACGCATGCAGTGGTCTCAATTATTTTCCTGTTTGGGCTCAAATTTGATGGTACCTATTTGATTTTGGAAAGTGTTCTACCACCTCAGCTTATAATTCAAACAGACACTGTATAGAGATAATGAAAAACATGAAAAAGACTGAAGTATAAATACATACACCTGATTTTCTATTGCAATCTGTGTTTTCTATGATCATTTGGGTAACATGGAAATGAATAAATCTATAACTGTTCAGAGTTCTAGCCATGTTGTCAATTATCTCTTGTAGAAAGCTAGTTTAAAGTTTTTCTTCTACTTGTACTTCAAATAGTTAGAGCCAATGGCGATATTTTTATACAATGTGAAGTAATAGTGATCTGTAGATGAGGAAACTATAGTTTGAATGAGCTTATGTCACCATTCATGGAAACAAACTTGTGAGACTACTTTAAGATCCGTATATAATGTTTGAGGTTGAGTGAATGGTGTCATATAAAGAATTCAAGTAGTTACTTTTTTCTCTTAGTTATGTTGAGTTTTATTTAATTTCTTATTAACATTATTTGTTTGTTCTCTTAGGGACAACTGTTAAGCAAATTGAAGATGCATTTAAAGAGTTCACAACAAGGGAGGATATTGCAATTGTGATGATAAGCCAATATGTAAGTTTTCCCTTTTGCAGTCTCTACATGATTTCATGAACTTTTTTAAGTGAAAACTGCTTCTTAGACTTGTAATTGTTAATATCTGAAATTACTACATGTTTCCCATGCATCATTTAATACACAAAGTTGTTCTTGAATGCCCTTTTCCTTAACATATATACCTATATTACTGGAAATGTGAAGCATGTATGTTGAATTCAATATTGGGAAGATTGGATATGTGATTAATGTAACTGGGGTACCTTGAGATTAGATCAAAGAGCTGTTTAATAACTCATTTCTGAGCTCATGTTTCTTTACACACTGTCCTGACATCATTTCTATAGAATACATTACATGGGAACCGTTATTAGTTGCCTAGCTTTGCATTTATGGAATTATCATCATCTACATCGGATACTTTTGACCAATTTTTGTTGGGGGCTTAGTATTTAGACTTAATCATTTGACATAAATTAAATGTTTGGATTGCCAGTTGGAGCAACCTAAAATCTAGTCGTTTTACAAATTCATGCCACAAGTTATATGTATACTCGTAAACCATAGATCGACTCATCACTCTTTGTGCACTCTGATTTTTAGGTTGCAAATATGATAAGGTTTTTGGTTGATAGCTATAATAAGCCAGTTCCAGCAATTCTGGAGATTCCTTCAAAAGACCACCCTTATGATCCTGCACAGGATTCAATTCTTTCACGAGTAAAGCACCTCTTCTCTGCTGAATCAGTGGCGTCTGGGAGGCGCTAAGCACAGACTCCACTCTTCTGGTGGCTTTATGCTTATGCTATGTTGAGTTTTGTGATCCACCCTCATTTGTATGATAGTAGATGCAATTCTTAATTAATTTATTTTCCTAGGTATTTGGAGGTAATTTCTGGCTGGTGCTTTTTAATAAAATATATCAGATAGATAATGGAATGGAACATATTTTATTTCAAAACTTACAATATGCTATTATTTGATATCATGAAATATCCGTATGTGAAGCTTGTTTCATGAAGCCGATCTCTTTGTCGAGACACTAACATGGAAGGTAACTTCTTGCGGTGCGCTATGGATTTTCCGATCGTTGGAAAGGCGGTGGTAATTTTGATAGGTTAACTACTATGTTGTTCCTAATAGACGCATGGACTTGGCCCTATTTTGCATTTATGAATCGCTGTAACCAGCGTGGTAAAGTTCATCCTATAACAAAGACTACGCAGACCTTAGTTCGCGTGCTTACCAGTTACTCTTTACGCTTTCCGCCCCCTTACCTAGATTTTGAAAAGCCTGATTTTGGGGTTGGTCCAGCTAGTGGGTGGGTTGAAAAGGTAACTTGTCTTCACGCCAGAGCTTAGGAATTGCACTTGGATGTAAAGTTGATCGAGTTTGGATTCGGGTTAGGTTGATAGAGTTTGAACTCGGATTAGATTGATCGAGTTTGAATTTAAGTTTGGATTTTTATATTCAAATTCGATCAAGTCTGAATACAAGTATTAAGTTTAATTGAGCTTACCGTCGAATATTCTGGTTTAGAAAAGCTTCTTGTTCAACTGTGTAATGACCATAATATTGAATTTAGTTATACTGTGGTATTGTATCGGTGGTAGTTAATATCAGTTATCGTTTTGAGTAATTTTTTAATTTATGAAATAGTTTCTAAATTATTTTTAAATTGTCAATTAGTCTTTAAGTATATTGTATTGTATATTTTATAGTTTTGTATCATTTTTCTGTCAAAAATTATAATAATAGAAATTTAAAATAACAATTTATTTATTTTTATCAATATTATTTTTCTTATATAAATAATAACTACAATTAATATAAAAAAAGATTATTTAATTATCATCCACATATAAAATTTAAAACAATACAAAATATTTAAAATATTATAATTTAATCATATAATTAAAAAATTACATCAAAACATTAATCAAAAAATTAATTGTTGTTAGATATATTGTTAACAATAAATCAATATTGGAGTTTAACAATTTGGGTTTTATTATTGGATAAAAGTTTGTCATAAACTCGATAGGTAGAATTAAACTTAAGATGTACCTTAAGGACATTGAGGCAAAACTTATGAAATTTTTGTGGGCAAGTAAGGTAGTCTCTAAGTCTCAGGCTAGGGTGAAGTGGAGTGACATCTGTCGGCCTAAAAAGGAAGGGGGCTTAGGA